>OW796097.1:534214-982735 GCA_941860345.1 Chrysodeixis includens
ACTAAATGATATAGCTATGCCTAATATATAATACAGTTAAACGCGTAGATGAATAAAAAACGTTTACATCCATCAATCTTTCGCGAATGTTCTTTTTATAGGTTTTCTTAAGGAGCGAATCAATAAACCACTTCTTTTAACAGCGGCATAAAAACGTGCAAAATAATCAAAAACACATTAGTTTGTTTGCATTGCCATTTATTTGCTTTGATACTAATTTTATTTTCATTCATTCATGTAAATTAAACTACTTATAAATACTATTTTCAATCACAATTTTAAGTACTGATAATACAATTTTCTATTTTGCAAATTACTGTTTCGAAAAATAAATTAATTTTGACAAACTAAAGCACCTAAAAATAATACTTTATACTTAATTACTAAGAAATGCGATAAAGTACAATGGTTGTAAGAAAATCATTCTAAAGTTTTTTTTTAATATCAAGATACTACACTTTAACTAAAGGCAATCACTACGTCTGGTAACATTATGGGATCGACTTTACGAAAAAGTTCTGTATTCCAAAAAAAGGAGGAACTTTATAACTTCGTCATTAGGAACAAGGGTTAAAGAAAAGTTATCAATAACATCATCAAAAACTGTAAATTAATTTCATAAAATTATAAAATTTGTTTTTAAAGTCATTCCCGTCAGCATCTACGTACAATTAACGTACTATGTATAACGAATCTAGGTACAGCAAAACTATAAGATTAAGTACAATAACAAGTACCATGTTACCCCAATTTACTGGATTTTTAAATCCCTATCAATCGTTTTACAGCTTCATGTCGCTAATGCAAGTACTCGTATTTACTCACACTACTTTTATTACTGTATTAAGACAGAACTTTTCTTTTTACCTTTGTTTCCAAATCTGAAACATGTTGAAAAATTCAAATAACAAAAGTGGTCTAAATGCGTTTCTTCCTGAATAAGTTGGTGAACTTCCCAGCCATGTACGTCGGCATGAATGGCAGGTATTCAGTCCAAGTCCATCTGAAAGATAGAACACTTGTCAAATATATAACCTTAAGAGTCATTTTCTCGTTCTTGGGCACTTTATCAGAAAATATAGACGAATGGAAGTCCAGTATTAACAGCGATTTAAATAGCAGCGATTCTGTTATATTCTTTGTGTCAATTTACGATCTACCTTGCTTGACAGAAATAGATTTTTTTTTTTTAGTTGACATGCACTTATTGAAATCGCACTTAAGGAAGATTTTTTGTCGTTCATTGGGATTTTGCACTTGAGAATGAAGAGGAGATATCAATTAATCGTGCTGCTGCCACCATCTGAATCCCACTGCAACCTAGTTTTGTTTCTAAACAGAAGAAGTAACAAGACCTTTTTTCCGTGGGAATTATCAAATGTCTCCCCCCCTCGCCCGCCCGCTGTATGTGCAGTGGGAGGGAGTGTCAAACTAAGACTTCTGACATAGTAGGTTTTAGTCAGAAGTCAGAAACCAGACGACCTAGGTTAGGCTCTTTGTAAGCTAGGTCAAGTTACTCCTTTATGTTGGTTAGATGTAGTGTACAGTACCGTCGTATGAGCGACATGCCGATGGGGAAGTCGTACGTGTTCCCCTCCTCGCTGGCGCCCGCCGCGTCCAGGCACATCTCCTTGGCCCACGCCGCCAGGCCACGCTCCTCGTCCGTGCCTGTAGCAAGCAAGTGGCTTTCACTATTCTCTATTTTTTTTTATTAAGAGGCATTTAATCGAAAAAGATAAAAGGCTCATGGTACCCTAAAGATACATATGTAGGGTGAAATACTACGTTCTATTTAAGTTTCCAACAAATTCCTACTCTCTCTTAATCTATACATATAATAAAATTCTAGAAAAGTGGTGTTTGTGCACGCTAATCTCAGTAACGGCTTATTCGATTGAAATGCGGTTTTCACTAATATGTTGTAGTAAGCTTCCCATCACATTTAGTGTTTATTTTATGGCAATCGGTTGATTAATAAAAAAGTTATGCCAATTTAAAGAATCACCTCGAACATTTGTTAAGATTCTAATATTCTATCAGATTACGTACTGACACGCCTCGCGCCTGCGCGTCCGTGGCTAAATAGTGCGGGTGACAGTTGCCTGTATGACGTTGACGTCTCTCAGTACCTAGGGATGGACATTCGAAAAATATTTATATATCCCTGTCGATACTCGCAGCATACATTTAATTCTCTTTCATTTTGTTATGAAAATTTGTATGTTATTTAGTTGTGCAGTGTAACTACGTGTTTATACCTGTCAATATAAATATTTTATGACTACTTATCTTGACTTAGATATGAGTTTGGACGAATAAAATGTAAATATTTTTCCTTAGCAACTTTTTAACCAATCTTATAATGTTGCGTTGTTTCATCATTATAATTAGACGCTTTTAAAAAAATAAAAATTGCACTACACACGATATACATTTCTTATTCCAAAAACATATCGACTACCTATCCATCGTAGCACTACATCCCATCACTAGAGAAGTCTATCCCGTTACGTTAAACGCATAACACTTTACTTTATTTTCGAATCCATTAGATTTTATTTGAAGATTTTTCATTCCATTAGATTTGAAGATTAGAATATTCTGATTGGTTTTAATTTAATTTACTACAGTTATGAATTTATACATATAATAAAATTCTAAAAAAGTGGTGTCTGTACAATGAAAATATACGAAAAAAGAAGCAGGGGTTGTAATAAAATCGATGCCGAACCCGAAATTGTACTTGGATTTTTTTAACATAAAATTGTCTTAAAATACTTTATATGGTATCTACTTACTGTTAAGCTACGACAGTCTCATCCAATTTAAATGTAGCTGTGGAAATGAAATGAAAGAAAACCAACTAACTCAAAAAAAAAAAATTGGATGGTAAAAGATTTACTATACTTTATTAAGTAGCTGTTGACTGCAATTTTGTTTTGTTTAATTCGTGTCTTTAAAGACTTGATGGTGCGTATACACTACCACAATTGTGTACCAATTGCGATGGTATAGGGTAGTTGCGTAGGTAAAAGTATAATAAAGATAGGCTGTTATAATTAATATCTATTTAATATTGCGTACCTACGAGTATGTGCCGCACGCGTACTCCCGCGAATGTTTTGTTATGTGTGCGTAACATTAACCTTCTTCAAGCTCAGTTGGCTCAGCTCAAACTACTAGAACTAGAAACTTTGATAGTAATGTAAGTAAGCACTAAGACGGGATTTTGAAATTCGTCCGTCAAGGGGTAGAAAGAAAACGAAATAAAAATCGGTGCCCGAAATAATTTGCTGCACATACATACATCCACCAAATGAAGAACGGCGCCTGCCGTTCTCCACACCACAGCGCACAGTGCTCAAAGAAACGTGTCGAATATTATGTAGGTGTTTAAAAACAACCCCGCTCAATAAGTTCTCCCCCTGGTTAGCATTCCTCTACCTGACGTTAGAATAGACTTAATTTGGGTAGACTTAAGAGCCAAAAGAACTTCCTACGATGTACACTGGCTACTATTGAAATTCCAACTCGAGCTCGGTGCAAGATCTGGGCACATCGATATCTACCACCTACTACTTATATCCTACCTCAGGAACATCTGCCGCCCGGAGGTACCTTGCAGTGGTCTTTTCGGACAGTATTCAACTGTCTGAGAACACAAGTAGGTAGGCAAACAAAATTTAGCAAATTTGGCTCTACAGACCCCTCTCACATCCAGTGAGAATGCGATATCTCCGTACAGACGATGTCACATCGCCTAGAGTGACCAAAGTGTCCGCGGTTAGTTGGAGCGTCGTCACCAAGTTCTACGAAGAAGTGATGACCCTCAAAGAAAAAGTGGAAAGAGCACGGCCGGCTTCATCTGGCCACCCGATTCGTGTCTGACGAGCAAGGGATAGAAGAAGGGCCTAATGGGCCTCCTCCAACAACCATAAATAGCCTACGGCAGTAGTTTTGGGGCAGTCGACTGTACTGGATAAAGGCAAATGCGGCGTGCGCGGTGCTTCCTCTTAATAAGGACTGGAGAAAGCTGGCTGCACATTAATGAAGAAGCTCCCCTTAAAAAAAGGCTCTTCTGTCGGGGTTCGCGGTAGTTTGCTAAAGCGTTCCCGTGGCCCCCGACAATAGGTAACGAAGAAGCACTCCCGCGGTTTAGCCAGTAAGAGTCCGGCACACTTCTTTGCCATCGTCCGTTTTCAAGCCCTTCAATCCACATTGTCAAATCAGGGCAAGATAGCGGCCACAGCAAAAAACTAGCAGTGTTAACTAACAGTCAAATGTGTTTGTAAGACTAGAGGTTATGATTAGGAAGTTAAGAAATTATTTTTGAATGGAACTGGATTAGGGAGCTGGCATTAAACATTATTTAGCTTTACTTTTTGTAAAGCACTACACATCTTCAATACCACGCAGACAAAGTCGCGGGCAGCAGCTAGTTAATGAAATATTTCTCTTACTACAAGAAAATATATATATATTTTTTTTTTCAAAAAAAGGTATTTTTAACAGTCAATTTTGGAAAGTCTAGCGTCTATACACCTATACACATTTTTATCAGGTGATGACAATTTTGTGTAGTACTAAGTTCATTTATTTTTCAATATTGTCCGGTTTACAAGCAGATAGATGTTTAATATCAGCACAGTAGCAGTTATAAAATATGACTAAAGGTGAAATGTTAGAAAAGCTTTCCTTCGAACCGCAGACACAAAGTGCAAGGAAGCAATCTAATGCTAATATTTCCGCGCGCGCTTTTGTGTTCCTTTGATTGTGAAGGATTTAACGCTCCGATGCGCTTTGATCCCGCTGCAGTATAATTTAACGTTACTATAACCACTGACTTTTCACGAATTACAGAAAGATTCTGTGAGCTAACAAATAATAATTACCTAGGATGACTTCATACTTACGAGTATATCTCAGTTTATCTCTTTCAAATTCTGTTACATATTTAAAGGCAAAAAAACGTGTGTGAAATTGAATAATGTCCTAACTGACGGACTAAATAGAATTTTATTTTTATACCCAGTCGTCATCCCTTCTCTGCACTACGTATTTGAACATGAAAAGCAAACGGTTTGGGTAAACAAGCACTACCCAGTTATTTTAGGTAAATAACACACACTGCTCCATACACTTTGATTCTACTATTTGCTAGCCATGACGCGCGTTCGAATCGAAATGGAATAGGGAAATTTAATTTTGGATGGAGATTGGCAAAATGTGTTTTTTATTGTATGATATATTTAATTAATTTAGGTAATTAGTATCTCTTCACGAGTATTAAATTATCTCAGTTGTCGTTATACGAGTATTTTGTTGATGTATGTTTAAGCTGTTGAATTATAAAAACAAACAAATACAGATTGGTTCAAGTACGTCTGTTTATTTACCTCGGGATGGAAAAGTTTAAAGCAAATAAAAGGAAACGTTAACTTGTTCCTCCCTTCCAAATCAAATTGTACGAATTGCGACACACTCGCGGGAGGTGCGCGCGCAGCGGCGTGACGTCATTCCAACTTGGATTGCAAGTGTTTACACCACCTTTTGACCTATCCGCGTAACTGTTGGATTTCGACATTACTTCAGATATTGGTATATTTTTAGAGTGGATTGCTGTAACAATTGATATAACCTACACCTACTAGTTACAAATTTAGCAGATAATTAGGCACTAGCTTTTTCCGGCCCGCCACTTACAGGGTTCCGGTTATTACTGTAAAAATAGCCTGTCTTGGGATTTAAGCTATAAAAACTTCTTATGGGGTAATAACAAGTTATTTTTAATTTACTCAAAAATTTTACCATAGCAAATTAATTTGAATTTTGACGTTGTGATTGTTTTTACCAGGGCAACCTAAGTAGGAACTCACATTTAGACTTACCGTTACGTTACCCAAAACTAAGCTCAACAAACAATGGGCAATTACTATACATTTTATTTATTTAATGATTTAGACGGCTTGTAGCCAATTACATAAATCATAGAAAAGCTTAAGCTAATAATAAACTTAAACTAAATACATATTAACTACAACATAACAAAAATAAATACGAAAATTTACTACATACATTCTAATTGAATTGCAAACAAATTAACATTAATTTAAGAAAGGTGTCGGTACTCTTTCACTAACGCTGAGATCAAACAGACTACAATATTTTTCAAAAGATCATTTAACGAACCACAAATCTCATATCCAGTACATAATAAACTCACCAGGTATGAAGTTATCCAGTGTGCAGCCAATGATCCCGCCCACCAGTATGGAGGTGGACAGCAACACTTGCAGCGCGGCGTCGAGCGCCTCCAGCCCCGTGTTGATGACGCCGCTGTGTGCCGACATCCAGCGCGTCAGGACCAGCGGGAAGAAGATGCTAAACCCGATGATGTACAGGTTGCGAGAGCTGTTCAGGTTCACGTATTGGAGGGCTGATAGACCTGGCGAGATAAATGTTCTAGTGAATAAATTGTTTATGGTTTAAGTGTTATGATTGCGTAATAGTTTCTCCTGTGGATTGTAACTACTCAAATACCTATTTTATTGCATTTTCTTAATATCAAGTTTTATGAGGTTAAACCTATTAAAAGTACAATTATGAAACTGTTCTGGTACATCAAAGTATAAAAAAAATAATTCTGAACAATAACGCCATTGCACATTCTTAAAATCCTTGATTCCGAAAGTTATTTTTTACAAATGTATTCTAACATTTGCCCCTGGTAATAATTTTATGACTTCCACAGGATCTACTTTCATTGCAATCTTACATTCAGGAATCAAGCAAAACGAATCAAAGGATAGAAGTACTTACCAAAAGCTGCGATCATGCCGAACATGACACAGAACAACCCTCCCACAATAGGCTGCGGGATGATGATGAACACGGCGCCGAGCTTGCCCACCACGCCCTGCACCACCATCAGCAGCGCCGCCCACTGCACCACGCGCCGGGAACCCACCTACCACACAACCATATACAACTGTACTGGTATACGGGAAAGTATTGAACCCTAGACACTCGGTCTAGGGTTAAGGGACACCTAGAGTGACTGCACCGATAGCCGATTGGTATTGGTCACCACGCCGATTACCACGTGTGTGACGTGTTGCGGGTTCGATGCCCGCGTGGGGAAGAATTTGTGCGTTCCGTAAATTGTTGGTCTGAGTCTGGGTGTCCCTGTCCATGTGAAACCCCCCGCGATACAAGGATTAAATTCCTTAGTGCGCGAATCGTTTAAAGAAAATTGAGTTACGATAAAAGGTGCAATAAAAAAGGAAGTGTGCGTCATGGGCTGGTGCTAAACCGCTAGTTATAGTAACGTCGGTTCCTTGATCACGAGACGCCAGCGTATAGAAATTAGGTGGATTATGTCTTAATCTGTCCAATGTAACATTTGGCAAATAGACGAGAGTATATAGTTAGTTATTTATTTTCCTAACGGGAATTTTGCAGTTTGTATCGCATTTCCAAGGTCCTAGGTACAAGGGAATAAACTAGGAAATCACGATCAAACCGGTTCAAAGATTGGCCCACGCCATATGCGTCAAGTAATATCCGCTCTAAATCTGAAATCTGAAGAAATGTGCCAGGTTCGAATAAATTTTCCTTTACTTGGGAAAAGGTCACTGAACTAAACAGTAGCACAGAGCAATAAAGTGATAGTACTTAAAGTGTATTGTGTCGTTACGACTACAAAAAAACGCCTTAACGAGAGCGCTCGTACACGAAAATGATGTAGTTTTTAATTAACGGTTTAGTGTCATAGTTTACGTGTCGAAGGAAACCGTTCAAACAATATGAGCAAATTGAATACTACACTGTATTCTTCCATTTGCCGACATGCAAAATTAATTAATCTCAAAGCAATAAAGCGATTTAGTATGTAACTGTGTCACAGTAAGTGCATCATCCCTCGTGTTTGAAACTGATAGCTAGCGTAGATTTAATGAACACGGATTTACGTCATTATATCGATGTGGTTAAACACTTTTGAAAGAAAACTGCTGGTTATAGAGCTAGATTCTTGATAGATCTCAAGTTCTTTGAAATATTTTGGGGAAAGTGACGTGGATATTTTTTTTTCTCTGAATTGATACTGTCATAATTTTACTAACATAAAATGCTTCCCTCCAGAGTTTTTATTGCTTATTCTATTAAAATCACAAAACAAACAACTTATTACTGATAATTTTAAGGTTTTAACGGGTAAGGAAAGATTGGTCTAGATTAAAATAAGAGACTTACATTCAAGGTTTTGGGACACTAAAAATAAACTGGTTCCTCTTATTAAAAACAAAGGTCAAAACTCTCTCAAAATAACCCCCACTGGTCGTACCTTAGTGACCCCGATGGCGCCGACGTTCTCGCCGAAGGTGTTGGTGCCGTTGCCGGAGCCCCACAGCCCCGCCAGCAGCGTGCCGAGCCCCTCCGTGCCGAGGCCGCGGTTGATCGCGTGTAGTGGTGGCGGCGGGGCCGCTGTGAGATATAGGAAAATGATTAGTGAAATTATGGAAGATAAAAAAAATGCGGATAAAGCCTCGCGGTTTAGGTAGTGGCAAAATGCACAATTAAGAAAAGAAATCCTGTTTTTAAACGAAATATGCAAAAAAAAATTGTTAAGATTTTTCTTGCATAAGACCTGGTTCCTAAATTATGACGCGTTTGTAGCTAACAGGCCTTTTTGATAAAAGTCCTATCAAAAAGTTTTTATTTCGAAACTTTCAAAATGTTACTGACTCTAGTTGCTCGGTGCCAAAATGTCATTCTTATGGGGAAGAACCGGCAAGAAACTCCAAAATTACTCTTTTAAAAATGAAAAACGAATGAAGAAATCTATGAAGATAATGTGATAAAAAAATCAAAGTAACTGTTTAGTTAATTGTACAAATATATAGTAACGCACCGCACATCCTGGCGGTGGTGGGGTAGTAGCTGATGGACTCCACAGTGCAGGCCAGCACGCCGGCCAGCATGCCCAGCACGCCCGCCACGCTCACCGTGGGCACGCCCCACTGACCTGATGGATAACAGTACTATTGGACTGGTGGGTATCAAGAGCAGAAACATGTAAACACGACCAAATAGTTGCTGTAGACTTCTTATGAGAAATTTGTGAAGCTGTCTTGATATCGTAAGCTCAACATAAAATGCTTAATTTGAAAGAAAGTTTCACGATTTCATAAATCATTTGACTAGGACTTAAACTTCAATTGTTTGGTCGTGAGTAGGTACATGTTTTTGCTCGTGATTGTACCGATAGGAAGCAAAAAGTTTTGATCGAAAAGCTCTCTGAATAATACCCTCGAACCTTACATAGACCAAAACTCTGCATTTTATTTTGAGTTCGAAAATATGATATTGAAAAAAAATATTTACGTACCGGCTAAAATATATATAAAAAAAAATCTTCATGGAAACATGAGGAAAATGTCCCCGTTCCAAACTCTAGATATCGACCACACAGTATTCATACCTTCACGAACATTACCTTACATTTCATCATTCATTACATTCATCCTTAGCACACATTATCTTAGCATCACCACCTTTCATGCTTTTTTACTCAGAAAATTTAAAGACATTCGAAATCTCAGAATAGTTACCGGGATAAGGCACTCTGAACCAAGGCGCATCTTGAATGATATTGAGTTTGACATCCGTGCGCGCGGGATGTCCCGCCGGGAACACGTCCGTCAGCGTGAGGATCCCGCACAGCGCCCACATGATCACTATTGTTAGCAATACCTGCGAAACAACTGTGTTTAGTACCGGATGCCTTCAGAACAGGATGTTAAGCTATGTTTGGATGTTTGATAAAGATAGAAAATTAATTGCTGTCATAAGTCTGAATTCTGACAATAATCCTGAACTGGGTTTTTGATATAGATACTTTCAAGTAACCTTTAAAATAGAAAATTAATTTGGGAACACAAATATGACAAAGTTTCATTAATGCAAAGGCAAATAAGTTGATTAATTTTATACAATTCAAACAAAGCTACAATACAGGATGCAAACTACACCTATCGTTTTTAAAACTAAGGTAAACTGGCATTTGTAAAAGATACACCATTTCATGCCATATAAGTGCACAGCCACTACAGTTTTACTTTAAGAGGTGACGGTAAGCCCCCAAAATGCTTTTACATCTTTTATCACTTACTGGAAACAGTTTGAAGAGTGGAAACCAGACTATGGTAAATCCTTGGCCTCTCTTCCATGTCATAGTCGGTATGCTCACATTAGTCATACACTGCGAAAATATTGTAAGAAGAGTGAATGTCCTAAAACAAAGAAAAGATCAATCAATTTAGGAAAATTGACATTCTTTTTGTAAATAGAAAAATATTAATAGACAACATAGTAGAGTAACATCAAACAAATTTTACAACGATTCATCTTCGGAGCCGTAAAGCTCAAGAAATATAATACAAAGCAGTTTTGAGAAATCTTCGTGTGAATAAGTCCAAGACGGAAAATATGTTCGAGTTAAACGCGCCAGTGGGGCCGTTCGAGCGTGGAGATTAGACGAGCATAGATTTCTTTGGAGTGCATTCAGTGGATGTAACAATAATCGCGTTACGGATCTGTCGGTGTTCGCCTGCACGTGTAACACACATTGTGGAAGCGGCACGAGGCTGCCTCGGCTTCCGCTGTCGGAGTCATATTATCATTAACGTTTACTATGTTACCAGCTATAGGTCCCTATAAGAGGTAAGCTTTTTCTGTTTTGTGAAATACTAACACTAGCGCTTTATTAATATAATTTATATACTTTCAGTCTTAGTATCTTATCTTTTGAATTGAAACTGAACACAAATATTCAGATCAATTAGACATCACATGAGAGGCATTGAGGAAGATATTATTATGTATTTATTTGTTCTGTTTGAAATGCTTAAATAAATATGTGCTAAAGCAATCACACGTGCCTTTTGCCGTGACACAGGGCTGCAAAGGGCTGTATATCGAATTACGTCATTTCTCCTCCCGTAATCCAATCATTTATCCGGAGGGTAAAATATGAAGTGTATTGACTCTGTCACGAAAACAAGTACCCACTTACTTCATAATAAGTCTATGTACAAACAGTAGCAAAGAATTTTCAGGAAGAGTTTCTTTTGTCCTTAAGGCTTATAGCTCACTTTGTTGGCGCGAATACAATCCATCGTGTTAAAATAATTCATTGGTATTTAAATTAATGTGTATTTTAAAAGATAGACGTTATTTGTTAGATATTCTAAGGCACTTAAGAAAGAAATACGTTATTTGTTAGTTATTTTAAGGCCCTTAAGATGAAACCACGATTACAGATACTTATTGGAATCTGCGATTGCCAATCTGCAGTAAGTGCGATCAAAGCTTAAACCTTTTTCATATGGGGAAAGGTCTATACCCAGCTGTCTGACGTACTATATAGGTTATAATATTATTGTTATTCAAATTAATATATTAATAATGCATAACTTAATTAGTGCATATCCAATTCAGAACCTAACTAATTAAATTGTGACACAATGAATTCTAAATATAACTGCAATGTTTCAGTGTCATGTCACGTATCACAGCACTACAGTTTAACGAACGTCATTGTTTGGCCCAAAAACAATGCACCGTGAATCAGCGGTATTTGATGATCACGCCTTTGTTGCCCCACGGCCTGGCTCCCATTTTATGCTCCAGTCACTTCGAGATTTATGTATCCAATTGGCAATCGTATACGATAAATGACAACATGTTAGCTTGCTACGTTTAATATAGGAAAGGATTACTGGTGTAATGAAAATCGTTATTCCTTACCTTTAAATTAAATGATAATTTTAGGTCATTTCTGTTTTATTATCTTTCCTTCCTTTATATAAGTACCTAACAGTATTCAAAATGTCTAACTAAAGGTAACACCGATCACGATAACAGTTAACAAGCAAGTGCTCATTAAAGTGTGGAGCAATTTCCCAAAAACTGCGTTCATATCTATAAGATTTCAAGTCGTTCAGGAAAGCTGTGTAAAAATATGTAAATATCCAGTTTCCTCAATTGATTATTCGACACCCACGTTCTATGTTCACGCATTGAATATTCCCCGCGTGTACTCGCCAGCCCTGCGGTAAACTGTCAGGACAAATATTTCCAATCACGAGATTGCACCGCTCACGCAATCTCCATTCCATTGTTCAGATGAAATAAATGAAATTTTAAAATCTTTCCTACGCTCTCGGTGATACGTTTTAGTCTAGATCAATACAGTAAAAAGAAGAGCTTAAATGTCATTTGTCTGTGACGACGGTGTTCCTTTTATTGAACGAGTATTTTTATTACATCCTCCAGTCATATATGTACGAACTTAAAATGACTCACTTTTTTAATGTTTATTGTCACTATGTACTAGTAAACTTATTTTAGTTAAAGATATAAGTAAACATTCACCAGATTCTTTATAAAAATAATGTTTTTTTGCCAAAACGCATATTTCATTCTTTAGCTCACCTGCGTTTCAGCAATTTCGCATATGTACCAGGCTAACATCACCTTTGTGGGAGCGAAGCATTGTTTGTGCGGACAAAGAATCTCTCGCTTGCATAATCTAGATCGCCGTTCTGAACGCCTACTTCAATCCCACTGCCGGATGAGTTATAAGCTTTCGGCAGGCGCTTTGACGAACCATGTTAGGTACTTGTGACTTAGCACTCTGTGTGAGATCGTTTTAAGGCCTCTCAAGCATCGTTTCGAATCCTACTCCTTGAACTCTAGAACTCATGCCATTTTCGAATGCTTTATTGTGAGTAAATGAAATTCAATAGGTGCTTACAAATTAATATGCATAAAATCGTAATGTAATAAAATGGTTTTTAATTTTCATCATCCCATTGCGGATGCAACCATTTTTTTATTTTACTTTCCTTGAAAAATCAAACAACTGTCTCCAAAAGTTGTATTTAAATCGTCGCAGGTCTAAAGAGAAAACCCTCGAGAGTTTTTATTTTATCATCTTCAGTGTAACGGTGAAGCCGCGATAAATTCAATCGCTGCTTTAAAAGAGAAATTAGAGTATTACTCAGCTAGATCAAGTTGCTCTTTGATCGATTAAAGATCTAAATCGTTTTGGTTCAATTTTTTTTATGAATTGTTGGGTATATCGTTTATTCATTTACTTGATGTTTCTGTATTACCAGGTACGCGTATTTCAATATTTTGAAACTTAGTCTTCTTACAAAAATAAAGTAAGCCAGTGAAAGAGGCTTTCGTCGATTCTTAAAAAAAATTAATGAATGAAAGCACTTTACTGCACTATAGATTTTAAAACCGCTCATTGCAGCTTGACTAACGGATAACTAAAATGGTAAAAGTTATTTGTAATTTTAAGACAAGAAATTACGCATTCTAGTACTTATAGTTTTGATTAAAGTAACAATTACATACGCAACGCATTAAGAGACAACCTACCGCTCACAAACAGTAATTATTAACCTAATTACACACTAGCTTGAACAATAGCACTTTAATTTAACAAAATTCCCGACCTACCCTCATCGGGCGAAAGTTTAAAATCCCGGCAGGTAAGAAATAGGTTACCGCTAAAGTGCGTTTAATTACAAAATGGCGGCGATTACACGGCAAAGATCAAAGCGGTGAGGTAACCCAAATCCGTAATGAACTCGCTCGAATTACGCGCGGTGAAATATACTGTTTAATATGAAGTTAATGACAACGGTATTCCAAAGTTCCGAAGAGAATCTATTGTGAACACGACACAGATAATTAATTTGTCTTTCAGTCGGTATGCCAATCTGTGTTCATGGAACTGACATCGCTGGTGGCGGTATCGGGTCGATATTTGTTTAACGTTGCTGATACTAAATATGCGTTCATTAACTTACAGTTTGGAATATTTGTTCTTTTTGTGCATATTAAAATATCTATATACAACGTTGCTCCTTATGTTAAAAGATTTTTGTAATCTCTAGATTCCTTTAATAGCGATCTGCATCAATTTTTATTACTTTTCCGCAGAAGTTATTCAAAAGATAAATACAACCTATAGCAATGAAAAATCGTATAAAGATTATTCCATTTCCAATCGAAAACCAAATTCATTTCTACATTCAATAGCAACTCTGGCATATCACATCCGAACTTCGTAAAAGTATAAACTTGTCAAATCAAATTGCAAATTCCTTTCCTTCACAAAGTAATTCTGAGAGTAAGATCGTTCCCATCAATCTGACGCAAAATATTCCCTTTTCTATGCTAAAGTTAAGTGACTGTCTCTTAGAAAGTTATATTGCTTACTTATAAATATAATGAGGGTACACGTTATTTACATAATACTTACGTGAAAAAGGTCTATTAAAATTTTGCGATGAGAGACACTTTAGTGTAATAAATATCATGTGAAAACTTATATGTTTTGATATTTTAGCGTTCATCGATTAATATTTAGAGCCTAGTTGCTTTCAGTGTTCTATTTAGATTGAACACTGTATACTGTTGGCACCGCAATTATCTGATAGAGCTCGGAATATAGTGGCGAAATACTCATTACAGTGCATAATTAACAGCGAGTTGGGTTGACCTCCTCGACCAAAATTGTCACCGTTAATTAAAATAGCGAAATGGCTGCAGTTAGAGAGCATTGACCTTTTCCTGGTGGCCTAACAAGGATACTACAGATTTTTGACTATAGAATATAATAATTGATGTATGTTGTATATATCTATATACAACATACATCAATTTTTATGCAACATACAACTTACATCAATTATTATATTAGGGAGTGTCGCTAGACTAAAGTGACTTTTACAAAAGCCATAAAAAGCTACTACTTGTATGTCTGCAAAGCAACTTGCGCCAAATAGAAGGAAAAGACATCGACCGACGCAAATGTAAATATTCGTTTAATATTCTTTTCCCGAAGTTAATGTTTTCGCTGTGCTGCATAAAATATAACACAGTTAGTGGCCGCGTCTGTGGATGCAGATGAAATCAATAGAGCGCACTTGTTGCACCCGGGTGAGGCCGGCGACCCGGTCGCTATGACAACCGCTCACCTCGCCCGAGATACTTGTCCGATTCTATGCTGTCCTAGTACTTTCCGTGATGGACCACTTGTAAAAAAATAATATTTTGTATGGTCATCAAATAGGGATTATTTATTTTTATGTATATCCTCTAAATGCCACATTTTTTTATCAAGGTCGCTCGGAAACCCCTGAATGGAAAAATAATAATGAATCGAAAATTAATATTCAAAAATATTAAAACCTTTAAAAGTATATTTTACAGGGTACAATGCTTTCTACATACACAATTTAGCAACGAAAACAGTAAATTGAATGAATATCGATGAAATATTAATTAAGGATAATACGGAACGAACATCAAATTGATTCTTGATTATACCTAGCTCTCTACTAACAAAGCTGGTACGCACCAATTGGAATAATTACTTAATTAATCCAAACACGAATCTACGCTATTTAGTCTTCGACGTCATTAAGGAAGTTTCTTAATCAAATTAGTCACGGAAATCGCAAGAGATTTGATAGCAATTTAATTATAAACGAAGATTATATAATGTCGCAGTAGGTACGAGCCTTCTGGGTATAGAAATGTAGAGCTAAATGAAATAGATACATTTTTTCAGAGTAGGTAATATGTACTATTTATTCTGCATTTCGTTAATAGACTCTATATAGTAATCTTAGCTTAACCGCCCGAATACGGAGACGTATATCACTCGTGTAGGTGCTTATTAAAATGGTGTTGAAATTCTCGAACATTTTTATTTTATTCACTTTGTTCGCCATTTTTTTTGCGTATTTTTTAAGCGAGTGACCAATGCGAGCGAAGTTTATACAGTCCACTTTGACACTTCATTGTTCGCAAACTCCATCTAGACGGAGACCTCGGCGTGAACGTTTCTCGTATCGAACAATTTTTTTCGAAAAATTTACTGCAAACATTTTTATTTGCTGTTAAAGTTCTGCATGACATAATTTCGCTCGCTTTCAGGTTAGCGGAGGCAAAAATACGTCTCGGTAACAAACCTAGTATATCTTCTTTGCGTCAACATATAGTAACCAGTATATTAACATATTTAATTTACTGTGATTAGGTACATTTGGTATATTCTTATAAATATGGCCGAATATATGTAATATTCGAATAAAACTCTTCTCAATGGAAGAGTACTGCTATTAGACTAAACAAAAAATGACGTGTCAACGTTCAACAAGTACCCATAAATAGCATTAATCATAAGGAAATCTGAGCGAACAATCTGACACGATAACTATTCATTAAACCAAACTAACTTGATATTTATGGCCAAACTACAAGAGGAAAATGGCTATTTGGGGAACTTTTAACCTTTCGCCCAAGGGTGGTAATGCGGGTGATATTAATTGTCATCGTAATGAAGTGGTCATTAATAAACAAGATATAATAAATGTTTTGTATCCATCTGTACACCCTTTACGCTTAAAATTAAAGGTACTTTGTTTATGTCGTTTTGCACAGAAGACGAAATGGGCTAAAGTCGAAAGTTCATAATAGCTTGCTTTGAATAATCGGAACTTTTTGCTAAGCTAAACATATTTCCCACGCTTTTTCCAGGTATATTTTTGGCATATTGTCAGTCTACATTTCATTTGTAACTCCCAAGACCTATTGACCCAAACCAAACACCACGATTCCAATTCGTCCCACATTCACAACATAAATAGAGTTGTCCAAAACTAAATCAACAAACCTAAATTACATGGCAAAATTAATTAATGAAGTTTTAATGGAATACGGTTGATATTGGGCTCGACGTTTCAATCAACAAGTTGTGGAACATATCGGCTATATTGGCGGTATTGGCGCTATTGGCATATATTAAAGTAGGGCATTGCGTGATGCCTAGAGCTCTGATACAGATCGATGGAGCGAGTGCATTCACCCCGCACGGCAGGCGCCCGCCCGCTGCACTACTCTTGTCCACTCACTATACATACGAGAGCCTCTCAAGTTCTTCTTAGAGGCTCCCGTATTTATGATAGGATGGACCTTATATGTACTAGTAGGCATGTCTATCTCTTTGTATTAAGCAGCACTTATTAGGCACGTACAGGTGATGAAATGAAGGAGATCAAGAAATTTGCCCCTATAATTGGGTATTTCATTAAGAAAGATAGATTTCCAAATAACATCCAAAATTCGTATTTTTGTGCTATAAAAATCAATTAAAAATATGAAGTTATAACAAACCAAAGCTGTTGATTCGTATGAAAGTGTAGCATAGTAACGTCACTGGTTATTAAAAAGTGCATTGAGTGGTATCGTAATTTTTTATTTATGCAATAAAAGACTTAAATACCTGTCTAATATTTTTTTGGAAATAAGTATATCGGACGGTATTAGTTTCAAAATACCCAAATCAGTCTAAATTGTATTTTACACTTGCATCTTGTAGTTCTTTATACTTATATCTTGACCAAGAAATAAAACGATAAGCAAATATAGACTACTTGACGCAAAGACATAAATAGAACTGCGAAAATTAACACACTTAGGTTTGTCGAGTAAATGTTTAGAATTAAATTAACCTTGGCTGACAAACGATGGATCTTAACACATTAGACTTCGGTGAACAACCTACCTCAACAAACCTTGAAAAAACGTCTCAACGATTTAGGAAATATGGATGCTAATAGTTTGTAAAAACATCTCTTAATTTATAAAAAAAAATGAATTCTCAAGGCACATTCAAATACCGACGATATCAATCATAGATATACTAATAGAAATCTCTCATAAGCATACAATTCTAAACCACAAATTAAGGCGAAGGAGACTTTAAAATCCATTTACCAATTAAGCGCATTTGAATAACAAATTGGAGTGCATCAGTAAAGTTGTAATGGAACACATCCTTTGTTCGGGCCGGGGTGGAACAGAGAGCTGGACTAATGCCGTGGTGAGAGCAGACAGTTTACGAGCCCTCGCAGTTGGCCGTGATTGTTTTATGGTTTCATCTGTGATTGCCTTAAAGGACTTGGATTATGCTATCTAAATCTGAAATTCTAACGTAGTTGAAGTATTTTCAACCGTTTTCAAGTTCTTTAAAAACAATCTGCTTTAAACCTTTTAACATAACCTCTTGTCGTAATAATGCAAGAGGCGTTAGTACCTACTCTGTTCGAGGCATTATTGGTTTGATCAGCCAACGTGAAACCAAGCCATACATAAGAGCTTTGCACAAGAGTCTGTAATACGTCACAAGTGGCTACGACATGCATATTCATATGAATCTGTCGGAATACCAACGACTTTGAGTTAAGGAAGCCTTGTTCCGCATAATGTGTATAATTTTCCGGAATTAGGACAGCACGTAGGTTTGCAGAGCTGTGATTTAGTTACGAAAACATCAATTTGATAAGCACGTCAGCTATCCGAAGTTTGACGCAGCCTACTTTAAGTAGGTTAGGCAGTCAGTGGGACGATTTGATGTTGTTACTTCATTTTCCATTTGAATTGAGAGATCTAATTTAATATGGATATGAATAGTTACGTTTTTCTTCTAAGATTAGTTAATCTTTCTCTTTATTACTTTATCTTTTTTTGATTGGAATTTTCCGTTTTGGAAACAAGACGCAATGGTCACTTGTCCTGCCCTAAGAGTTCATAAAAGCACTGATAAAAATAACATTCAACTTTAACCACCGCTTTTATTCTATACCTTAACATGACTTAAGCTTAATTTAGCCATTAAACCTTCTCATAAACGTCATGAAAAGGAGAAGATTGATCAACTTAATCAAAGGCTAGGCTCACTGGTAAAGGGGTAGTATTACTCCCAAGTCTAGGCTATCAGATTTACCCTGCGGCGATCCCCCACTGCTGGCTCGCGGCGTCCGCAGCGTGCTCGAACAGTGTGAGCCCCACCAGCGCCACGGTCGGCGCGATCGTCAGCGGAGTCACGAAGCGGAGGAAAGAGCCTATCACGCCGAAATAGCCTGGGACACACGTGAAGTGATAGAAGGTGTAGAAAAAATAACAATAGATACTCGTATAGGTAGTCAGATCTTAGTGTAGTGCACTTGGAGAGGCCTATGTCCAACAGTGGATCGCGATGGGCTGATGATACAGAAATTGATGATGATGATAGTCAGTAAATGATGAAGGGTGAATTACTGAAGTTAAATACAAAGGGGTCCAATATTTCATAAAGCCTATTAGAAGGACGGTTAGTAATTTTTTTCTGAATTATTTTGGTAGATAAATACAGTAAAATCGGCATTTAAACGAGAAATTTATGTTTTAGTCCAAAAGTTAACTGGATAAGAAAACAACACTGATAGACGATGTTTGGAAGAGTGGTTTAACAATATCATTAAAAATAAATTAGAACATTATGAAAGGGATATCGTAATACTGTAGGTATTACGATATCCCTTTCATAATGTTCTAATTTATCGAAGAGAAAATGTAGAGTCCAAAAGAGAATTTCGAATAAACAATGCAATACAAAATAAATTCCACAAAATAATAATTTAGAGCAAGAAAATCCTATTGTAATAAAGCTTATTGAAAATGTTAAAATATTTTTCAATATTGCAGCTTCGTAGCAGTCTTTAAGCCCGGATTAATTAAGCTTAGAGCTACAGTGTAACGACAGCTTATTAGTAAGTTCCTTGTAAATGCAGAGAGCGAGATAAATGATTTATTAGGAACTGGTACTTTATGGCGCTTCAGATCGCTTGTATTACCATATTACAAGCGCTGGGAATAAGAGTCGAACTCAGATAAAGGTAAGAAGGATTCAGGTCAAAATATTATTCAGGTAAGTTATCGATATACATGACTTGGCTTAAAATTCGCATAAAAATGAAATAATTAAAAAAGACATTTTTGTTACTTTTTGAGAGGAATGGTCCAAATTGATATGTGAAAGAACGAAAGAACTCCCGTTTGTTTTTTAAATAAAATAAAATGAATTTTAAGCCGAGTGCGTGATATTCAATGGCGCATGGAGCTCACGGTTCAGCAGCGTTTACAGAAAAAAATGCTTTGAAAGCGTACCAAAAAGTAAACCAAATACACCGAGAGCGCGGGGCTATTAAAAATAGAAAAAGTTAGCATAAAAGCCCGTTGGATGTGATTCTGCGCCATAACGAGATAATTTTGTTACGGGCTACGACCCAGTAAAACCCTTTTGCTCCCCTAATTCATGGGAAAACCTTTTATCAAGAAAAATGCTTTCTATCTAACTTGGTTATTAATGTTTCTGCTTGGAGCAGCATGCACTTATGATCTGGAACCGTATGAGTATAGAATTGAAGTTGGATGATAGAACAGTTTTTTTTAGATTGGAACCGTTTTTCAAATTAAGGGAAAAGTGCTACATCAACCGCGTATAAATTGGCGTTATATGTACCTCACATAGTTAAGCGATGATAGATGAAAAAAAAATGCCAGACAGTAAGCCATCACACAACCGAATTTGGAAAGGAGGTTGATTGATTGTACAAGTTATTAAATAATAATTATTAGTGGTACTTCTATCTAGATATTATGGTAAGCATAACAAAAATCCAAACTTACCACAGAACACTTGAAAGAGCGCCGACACAGCTATCGCCCCGGAAAGCTCACACATTCTTGACATCCACACCTCCTGCTGCTGCTCAGCCGTCATGGCTTCCATTACTTCTGGCTTCGGGCACTGCCACATAGGCAGGTTGAGGATGGCCAGCGTCGGGACTAGGAAGGAGATGGTGCCGCCTTGCACGATCGGGAGACGACACCCGAATGTCGCCTGCAGCCATGTTATTAAACCTGTGAGAAATGAATTGAAATTATTTTTTTTTTTTAATATCATTCACTTTGATCAACTATAGGCTAGGCGAATGGAACAGAGTAGCTCTACATTTTTTAATTGATTTCATTACTTCAGGCAACAATGGCCTATAGCAAATATAAATACACATACAATATAACCATACTTATGTGTATTACATACTACTTCTATACATGAAATGCAATCATTTATTATGTAACTAGGACAATTGTATCACTACTAGGTGTATTTTTAGCTCGCTGGATTCGACATTTCCTAACTACTACCCTAAGAAGAAATGTCGAGACAAACTCAGGGGTCTCTGCCACTTTTAAAGTCCAGAGAATTATATTTTTTTTAATACTATACACAGAGATCAAATTATATACTAATGCATATTTTGTGTAAACCAATTCACACGAAGTGTCGGCATCGAGTGACGCCGCTATTCTCTTACGATTACGCCATAATTAAATTTGTTGCACATAGTGTTTGTTGCCTCTGCAACTAAATTGCGCAATAAAATGGTATGTATCAATATCCTAGTATGTGTAGTACTTGTCTAAAAGTGAGTGCTTTGTATGACACAAAAGAATAAGAATCCTTCAACAACTGAAGAATCTAGTTTGGGTACATTACATTGGGATACATTGAATCCCTGCGAAATGGAATACATAGTAATTCTGTTTGTTGGCTTTGTGTTGTGAACACTTGAAGGCGAATGCTAAACACGTTTGCTTCGCCCGCGGCAGTGAAAGTAATATCACCTGCTGCATACTGAGTACTTGCAATCGTGTATTGCGAACGCTGTTTATCACATAGAATATATCGGGGGTGTAACTCAGTGGTAGAGTGTCTGCTTCGCATGCTGAAAGTCCTGGGTTCAAATCCCAGCTCCTCCAAAATTATTTTTGACTAGTATTATTTTTGCAATGTTTGAGTCCAATAAAATGACCAAGTTTGATGGTACTCTAAGTTACGAGAGGAAGCTAAGGAAGTTCTACAAATCTTTGGGGGATAGATGTTCCGATCTTATCCCAGAAAATAACTTTTGTTGCAATAAGTACATGCTTTTATTTTCTCTAACAAGTTTAAAGATTTTGTGGTTATATCTGAACAAGACAACCATACAATCTTAAAACTAAAACAATTTTAGAGAAACTCGTCAAAAATAACACAAAGTTTCGGTACAATAAAACTCGGAGCTGGTGTCTTAAAGTAATGCTCTCCTATTCCCCGCTAATGACTTGTATTGTAAGTTGCCTGCGAGGCGGCGCAGAGCAACTCGCATCCACACGTTACTATTACATGCGCTGCAGGCGTCCGTAGGTTATTTTGATAGCGGTAGAGATGAAGCAGAATTTTAATTAACTTCTACAACCGACGCCTGCATTATTTATGCATGCGAAACATCAAAGAACGTGAAATGATACAACTGCAGATGAGTCTTGCCCGAACTCGAGACGGGTAAGTATGATATTTGTACTTAGTTGATGCAGGAAGTTTTATATAAGCCTCAAAATAAATTGGTATAACGCAGCTCAGGTTAGAAGTTTATAATCATTAGCCACGGTGTTAAAATCCGAGCATTTAAACAGTTTTGTACTCTGCATTTGATTGTGCAATTTCCTTATATTCATTTGTATGTCTTTATTTAACACGAGGTATAAGGTAAGTGACGGCGTTTGCGTAAGTAGTAGTACAAATGAAAAATAATTTTCTCCAGGAGGATCATGTACAAGGAGAAAAGAAAATTTACAAAAACTGTTTGACCAATATCAGGCATCATAGAAAGAAAGAAAGAGAAAAAAATAAATTATTTTCCATTGTCATCAATTTCTTTAGCTTGTTTTTTCGTCTTATTAACAAAACCAAATCTATTATATATCCAGTATCGAATAATAAGGCAAGTGTTAAATATTTTCCCTTCACCTAGATCGTAGTAGGTAAAGCCTTCCTCGATATAATTACACATAAACCAATAAACGTTTTATGGTTCAATAAAATACTTACCATTGAATCTAGAACCTACAATCTTATCTTAGTTATCACTGTAAATACTAGATACTAATGTTCTTATTCAATTCGCAACAAGATAGCTTCCAACTATGAATGAGGAGGAAATATTTTATAGAACGTCATTAATAAGGCTTCAAGATCAGGGATTTTTTCGAGACTAACTGACAATGAATTATAATTTAATTAATGTAAAACCGGTACAACCATACCTACTTACTTGACCTATGTATAAACTAGGTAGTTTCAAGCGACCGACGTTGCTCGTGCTAAGTTAATTTTGTTGAAAAGCCTATCACACTATGATTTAGGTGTTTGATCACCGCTACTCTAGTACCGTTTAACGATTTCGCAGATAGTTCGGGCTTAGGCCTCTGCCTGAGCCCGAACTATCTGCGAATGCGCTAAAGTATTTTTTCTTTTAAATTACCACAAATTAATATTTACAAAATAAATGTGCTCATCGATTTTATTTTATAATTGTCGATAACATCACATTGAGACAAAGTGCTTTGGCTCAGTATCAGCACTGTCAATAATGTCTGTAAATGGCATCCTTTATGAAAATCAATATTTATTTATTTATCTGATTTGCAGTGATTTGTTTCAAGGTTAAGGTTTGTCAAACAATACGTGCATCTTATCATTGATGTTATACACGTGCGCAATATGTACTCCAGATAAACCTTACATTATCATAAAGAAGTATCCTCTTAAAAGATTTTTTTTTATAGCAGGGTAGAAGACGAAATAGGCTAATAGATCTGACGTTTTGGTACTTGAATGATGTAAAATTTGCTTTCTCGATTCATCTTGATCTGTTTGTGGAAAGAAGTCCTTTACAGTTGAAACAAAGAAGAAGAAAAAAATAATAATGATAGTAGAACTACCACAAGACTATTATCGTTGTGGAACAGAGGCGCTTTAGGTACTTTGCGTACGCATGCTTGGTGCTTTATACTGCATACAAACCCGTCTTATTTTCACAACAGGATCTGTCTAATAAGAAGTGATGATAATCCACCAGGAGCACTAGAGGCCTTCACAATAATACCATTTCTGACATATGCAAGAACGACAATTAAGCAAACGCGATCTATTAGAGTCTACATTTAACACATGTAACACGAAGGCGATATTTGACGCATTGATGTTCTTGCATACTGGTGTTATGGAGTACAGAGGTGTGTAGAGTATTATAAGTTAAATTAATACAAGTAACTCACCAGTAACAAATATCATGGTCGATATGATGTTAGATCTATTCGGGTCATTCTCCGCCATGCAGAGAGCTGGACACAGGATGAATGGGATCGCTACTATAGCGCCGATCATCGTGAGGTAGTGCTACAAACAAAGCAACATTTTATAGAAAGTATTGTATTATGAATAAGTAATACTCATTGTATATGCGTTCAATAACAGAAGGTTTTGAGAATTATGCGAACTTTTTCTACATAAACTCTTACATGATAGTTTAGGGATAGCAGACCAAACAACTTATGGCATGTGGTACCATATTTTGGGCACGTCACTGATCACTAAATTAAACATGTTTGTTGGATTACAAAAATGCCATACATAAACTTCGCTGGTACTGCAGGAGCACTGGTATGAAAAACCGTGCCCACGATAGCGAACTGAAATTTGATATTAAAGTTCTTTACAAAAATATTTTCCAGTTACAAACTTGAAAAACTATTAAAACAACATTTATGTCAAAGAAATAAGGTCCAAACTTGTTTACCAAAGGCATGCATTGTAAGTACAGTATTCACTTCATCGCTAAGGCTGAGTGACTGGCCTAACAAGATCATTAGGGCTACGGCATTACCCGCGTATTGTGATCTAGCTCTCATTAAGCTTTAATACATTTCCCGAGCAGATATAATGCGGTATAAATTTCAGTAAAGAGACAAAGTTACTTAACGATGTGTGCCAAGTTTTTAACGTGCGTTACCTTATTTTATATACATACCTAAATCAAGGCGTAGGGTTTTTTTAAACTCTACTTGTTGGGTCGAATACTCACAATAGATCTTATTTTCAGAAACTAGGAAATACGAGAATAACTGAGCAGTAAGGCATTCTTTTATAACTTATGTAGCCTACAAGTTAGATTTCAAATCGAAATCATGACAGCACTTGCAAAAAATAGCTTATCTGGGAAAGTAATTGTGAGAATACAGCTTGAAGCACAAATACGCATTTATACCACTATTGGATAAAAGTTAAGTACGTCAACAAAATCCTTAGTTTCTGAAAGGCTGATCAGGGGTACGAGTGCAACACATTAAGCGGTAGTAATAATCTTCAGGATATAGGTTTAAAAGTATTTACGAGTATCTATTACAATTTGGATGCAAATAAAAATAGCAAAGGATAGAAAGGTTTGGAAGAAAATGGGGGAGGCCTTTGCTCAGCTGTGGGATCTCAAACAGGCTACATAAAAAAAAATTGATGCCGTCATTAGTAAATGGGTGTTTTTTATTGTTTATATAAATTGGAAGTGAAGTTGAAGTGTTTACATACCTGTAAAGCCATAAAGATGCATAGATACCATGGCGGTATGTCGTCGATTCCATACGTCACGTTACCCTTCCTCTCAGCATCTTGGTCAGAGTCCCCCTCGGGCACCTGTCGTGATTAATGATTATAAGAAATAATTTAGCACTACCTTACCATTATCTCATAAAATAAGCTGTTTACGGTCTGCAATTCTTATTTTCCTATTTATCAACTACTTATAATATATTATTGTAGACCCGTTTCGTTACAACTAAACATTCTCTTCTTATCTCTACTTTTAACATCTACAAAAGTGGAAACTGTAAATTTAAGCGTAGTATAATATAGATTCGTTAGAAATCATGTCACCCTACCGGAGATTTTTTATTGCGACTACATGAAACGAATCACAGGAAACGAGGAGACAGTTCTTGCATTACAATATAAGAACTCGTATCAAATATTCCCTTATAAACACGATCGTTCCTTAAAGGAAACGGGCCTCAAACTCAATTCGCGGTTATTAGGTACTTGTGAACGTTTTACTCCCCTCGTCTTCAAAGTTCTTCAGATAAACAGGACAAAGAAAACCACCCTTGCCATTGTCAACATTAATTAATATGATAATTATTGTTTTAAGTATTTACGGAAGAAATAAATAAGTATTACAAGTGCTGTAAAGACGTTTAAATAATACACCTAAATTCTCGATCACGATAAATAGAGCAACATACTCGAGCAAGACAAAACTAATGGAATATTTTCAGATAGCGTATGTAATTCCAAGCATTAGGATGACTATTGTCTTGTTACAATTCTATATAGGTTTTTTTTACCTTGAATGTTGACAAAAAAAGGAGAGTCTTATATTTTTAGTGGGAGTTTCCGGGCCAGAAAAAAATACATACCTTTCTTTACTTAGGCTAATTTTTGTACATTTATAATATCCCTTCATTCAATATTAAACAAGTCGTCAAGGTTCATGATGTAAAATAAATGAAGACGTGTGTACAAGCATTGCTCAAGTAATATCTACAAATGTATTTAGCAAGTTAGTGTAACAATGTCGGTACTCTGCCGCGTTTACACGCTTACAGTCGTGCTAACATGCTTACATGATGACATACGCTAATGTTTAGGTAGCTTTGTAGGACTGTGTCGTTTTATGGCCAAGAACTTATATGAGTAGGTGAAATAGTAGGTACCTTGCTAGATGCTAGCTTTCTAAACAATCTTATTTGTTATTTTCAATGTACTGTAAGATAAAGAATGATTTATCGATCGAAAATAAACTTGATTGCTATTGCATTATTTAATAAAGATAAAAGAATGATTGTAAGGATAAACCTATTCACGTGCCGTAAGTCAAATGCACGTATTGACCGATAATAAAGGTGAAGCGGCGCGTATCACTGTCTGACCTTGGATGGGTTGATCTTGATCCATTGACTATGCCTTATGACGGAGAGCGCGTCATAACATTATTCCCGGCTGTCACAATAGGCCGCAATTGACTTAATTGTTATTATATCGGGATCATACTGACAATCTCTTATTAAGGTTTAAATCTTAATAAGGTGCTCAGAGTTTTTATCGATCTTTGTGAAGCATTAATCTATTCTAAATCTATTTAAACAATACAGTTTAAGACAGTTTGGGATAATACATCGTTAAGGTAAATACTCAGGCCTAAATTATTAACTTGAATTAAAAAACACGTAGAGTCGACTAACATTGTTAAGTCTTTATAGGTTATGTTATTCTTATAAGATCCTAAGTGGTTAAATCTGCTAAAATAGCAGCATTATTCAATATGTAGTTCAAATAAAAATGTAATATCCTCAAAAGTATTTCTCAGCTGGTTATTGAATCTCAGAAGGTCAATGACCTTGTCAGCTTCAAATGCCACGGTTAACAATCTAACAATAACATAACTAAAAAATTAAACACTTACGAATAATATTACAATACA
The DNA here is from genome assembly GCA_941860345.1 of Chrysodeixis includens. Taxonomy (NCBI): domain Eukaryota; kingdom Metazoa; phylum Arthropoda; class Insecta; order Lepidoptera; family Noctuidae; genus Chrysodeixis; species Chrysodeixis includens. The sequence continues at coordinate 561,544 of OW796097.1, forward strand.
AATATAAGTTTTAAAACCCTCTACCTTAGTACTGACTATGCTGTAGGTACACTGGCACTGACTCATTTTAATAAATTCAAAAACCAAATTTCAATGTTTGAAAATCTAAACAAGGACACTTATGGCAAAATAAACGCCATGTTTGAGATTTATGCGAACGAAATGTAGAAGGCTTACTTTTGAGACTGCATGCCTCTGAATGCTGACCAGTCACGAAATTTCTCGTGATAACAGTTCGAAAACTTTTTTTATGAGATTAATTTATGATTATCATAAATATAAGATAAGTAAAAGTCAATATAAGATTTAAAATACTTTATATACTGCATGTATGTTTGTTCCTAAATGCATAGGCCTATACACTTTATCTTTGAAAAGTTTATAACTTTATATAAAAAACAATTTACAGACATAATGTAATAGCTATACAACGCACAGTCACACTATTTCATCTGTGCAGTAATTGAACTGTTTCATAAAAGCCGATCTCTTACGCCATTCAATTTAAATCAGACATCTAGATCGTATTATTGTAGAGCAATAAGATCTGTAGGTTTCAGAGCTAGCGTGTTTTGTTTTCGAAATAATCATTGCAAATATCTTGATGTTTCGTAGATATGCATTGATTTTGACCGTGACATTGATCACGGTCAATCAATTCATCGATTACACTTATCGATTAGCGTAGAATATTTCAGGTACTTTCAAATGAAGCACGTTCTTTAAGAAGAGAATTAAGAGTAGAAACTAATCGAGTTTTTGTAAAGTTAGGGTCTTCTAGCACAGAACTAAAATAACCGGTTCAGCTAATATACAATACTTATTTACATTGGTCGTGATCATGACATTGGCATATTTATTTGACTTACCACAAGCTACCACTATATGTGAAACCGAATGCAAATATACCATCACATAAACAAGAGTTTATACTACCGATACAGTTCTACTTATTAGTAGTGTATTAATAAGAAATGTTATGTTTATGAATCACAAATTTACATGCGAGAAGAATAAATAGTAAGTTGTTATAATATTGCAAAATCGAAACGCAGCGAGCTGTCAATGTCATTGTCAAAAATGCAAGAGCTGTATTACCTATTGAAGTTATGTAGGTAAATCTGAATAAATTAAAACTTTGAACATATAGTTCTTTACTTTAAATAAATGCAGTATAAGGATATATTTGTAACTTTTAAGTGTATATGTAACAAAACAGGTTTCTATCGAAGCCTAAAACTACCTACACATGTTGGTACCTACAAAACGTCCTTGAGACCGTGCGCGATGTTTAGACATTCGTTATCAAGTTATCGTCTGATATTATAAGCAATAGTCCTTCTTGCACTACAAGTAATCTTAGCAAAGCTTAGCACTTAATTTAATTACTAGCGATGTAACATTTTACTGATATCTAATTGTTTTCTGAACATTTTCATCATTTTTAGGAGCGTTAGTTATAGATTTCTATGGTATTAATATTTCAAAAGCAACTCAGCATACCTGCCCTACAAACAAAATACTAAATAGTTAAAAGGCTCATTTACATTAAATCCGAGAACTACTGAATTCAGACTTCATCAGCCTTTTATAATCCACTGTAGGGTATAGGGTGTCGTGTTTACGATGTAAATTAGCCTTTTTAACAAGAATAAGATTATGTCTGTCATGTGTGTTATGTGTGTATCACATCAAAATATAACGTTCAAAACACAAAACATAACAAATTATCGCCATATTTTACAATGGCACCTGCAAGAAACTAACACGTCTACACTTAGAGGTCGTAATTATTCCGCGAGGAGTTTTCCACTTTTGTTTAAAAAAACACAATATATTACCACAATACATACAATAAAAACCTAGAAACTGTAAGAAAATTTATTACTTAGTAACATTTTCTGGGACCTCTTTCAATTTTTTTGAAGCAAACGACATTGACCCCTCATCATAACTGTGTATTTCGAAATATTTTAGTTAAAAACGTAATTAAACATCAACATGCAACTCGCGCATATACCTAGTGAGTGACTCTATAAATACATTTTAAGTTCATTTTACCGAGATAATGTTTTAAACGGTTTTTAATGATTGGATATAATATTGCTAACAAATTATTGTCTACCGCATTTAATAAAGTTCCACGCATGACACATGCTATAGTTAGTTTTTCTTTTCATGTAGGCTAAAATACCTACTCACTCAGAAACACAAACCACGGTAATTGAAATAAAATATGCTAAGAAAATAATAATATTTTGTTTGAGCAGCAACAAGTAAGTAGCTATATTTTAATCCGATAAATCAGTTTTCTGCAAATTCTAAAAAATAAAACTTACAGGACTAATCATATAGCTGGCTTATAAAAATCCCAGATGTCCAGAACCTTGACCACACATAAAATTTGTCACCTCGCCTTCGACTCTCATTTCAGTAAGGGAATTTACCCATAGCTTACATAACAACAGACGAGTTCGCACCTCAAAGAGCAATCACCCTTATTCTCACCACGATAAACGCTACAATCCCTTATCATAATTTTAACAAGATGGTTAACAAGGTGAGCCGGGTTAGCTACACAAACATAATAAATATGACTCTGTCTATTTTTCGGTAATGGAAATATTTTACGGAGTGCGACGTGGGCGTGAAATATTACTTAGATATGTAGGGGGTTCCAAGTAAAATGAGAAGTCTGTTTTGTACTTTTTGGGTTTTAATTTAGAGGTGAAATGTTCTAGTCCAATAAACTATGGTACTTGAAACAGTCGCAAAAATCGAAGAAAAAAGAGAGATTCCTCCACGAGCAGAATCTTACGTAGAGTAACAAGACGCTTGCATATAATGAGTATTAAAAACATTAGGAATTCCCTAGAGATAGTAATCATTTCAAATACGACTAGATAATGTATTTCTTTTATTGATCAAACTAATCATCAAGAATACTATCGTTAACTTAAATGCAAGTCACAATATTTTACATGCAAAACAGAGCATTTTAGTAACTATTATTAATATTATAGTTACTTATTCTACAAATGCATATTCATTGCAAGAATATGACTCGATTATTGATTAATGAGTCTCGATTATGTTAAATGAGCTTTGCGATCTCATGCTGTATACCTCTGTATTCTTGAATTAACAATATGTCGACTAAGTAGTAGGCTACCTATCTTTATTCAATTATTATCGCTAGTACTTATATAACTCGTTTATAATTATCGTTTCAAAAACAACAGCATAATTGCATACTTATTTTTAGTTAGTGGTATCTATAGTTATAATCGAAATAAAAGTTGCGCAATTCACAGCAAATTTAACTGAAATATTCAACAATTTATATTTGATCTGAATTAAATGCGAAAAGAAATAGGTAAGTACCATCCTTTATTATCGACAACGCTTAGAATAGTCCGACAAGAACCTTGTTCTTACTCTCTCCTGATCAATAGATCCTTGTATAGCGCATACAAATAACTCTAAAAATATTTGTAAAGACACTAGCCAAAACATACTCCCACACTTCCACAACTCTAGGACGACTTTTATGTTGACCTGAGTGAATTCTTGATTTTCCTGATTCATCTAAATAGTAGGTACCTATCTACCTTTGGCTAGGCTTTTGTTTACTAAAATGCAATAACCATAAAGAGCATGTCTAACTCGTTATCATTTGTCGCATGAGTCAACGACATATGTATCTCAAAATTATGTAAAATAGTTGTTTGATAGGGTACAGGCAATTTTATATTCAACAACCAGTTTCGCTATCGCCATTTCAATTAAACTAAAAATGTTGCATTATATTTATTGAAGACGTTTATTATGTATTTTTGTGATAACATTTAACAAATTGCAGCCATAAGAGTATCAAACATTGGCAATCGAACAAGCTGAACGTGGGGTTTGTTGTTTGAATCCCAGGAGACAATATGACATATATGTACATATATTTAAATTTAAATGCAACTTGCAATTATATACTACCTACTCAGTTAAATGACAACAGACTAAAACCAAAAAAACAATTGCCAATAAACAAGCTGACCACTCAAAACTAGAAAAACGAGTTTAGGACGCATCTAAATGCAAATCCGAAAATTTTAAGAATACTTTTGAGATACGGTCATAAAAACCTACCTAAAACATACTACTACTGACCTTCAACCAAAATTTGAAATTATTATTTTAACAAAAAAAAACGGTTTCAAAAACAACTTTTTTTAAATATCTATCCTTTGAAGAGGTCTCTCAGATGTCCTTCGTCTTCTGCATCAGATCCCCTATGACAATCAAAACTTATCTAGATGTGAAGGTCTTATCAATACAAATTACTCAAGTTCAAACACAGGTAGCTTGTATGAACCATTGGGGAGTTCCCTATACTGTATCTCGGCTTCATCATCAGGTCTTCTTCAAACTTTTATAAATTGTAGTGTTTTCTAGTACATAATGTTAAACATGCAAACGCGCTAGTTGCCCCTACGAATTGTCCTTTTCAACAAAAAAATAATTATTAAAATCGGTTAGTAAACGAAGAAGTTATCCGCGGACAAACATAAATTATAGTCCGTGCGTTATAGCATGGTGCGGGTGACAGTTTCTGTAACGTTTCGTGTCACTCTTGAAAGTTGCTGCGATGTAAAAATTATGACTTATTATTGTAGCTGTATCACATTCGTATTATGCAAAATCGTTTATAACTGTAGTAGATTAAATTAAAGCCAACCAGAATATTCTAGGCTTCAAATAAAATCGAATGAAATGAAAAATAAAGTAAAGTGTTATGCGTATAACGTAACGTCATAGATGTATTTAGTGATGGGATTTACTGCTACGATGGACAGGTTGTCGATGTTATTTTGGAATAAAAAACGAATATCGTGCGTAGTTCAATTTTTATTTTTAAAAAATGTTTAATTATATTGATGAAATAACGCAACATTGTAGGATTGGTTATAAAGTTCCTAAGGAAAAAACTCAACACTCTAAAACCAAAAACAACTTAACAAAAATGAATTAGAACAAAATATGTGTCGCATACAAGGCGCTAGCACTCGTACTGTCTGCTATGAGTAAACAAAATAAAAAAGAAGAGTAAAAAAGAATCATAAACCTCGTTCTGATTGTTATATAATATACGAAAATCGACAACAATAAAAAAAGATTTTTCTAATGCCCATCACTAATCATGTGGCACTACCAGACGTAAACGTCAAACAGGCAAGTGTCACCCGCACCATGCTATAACGCACGGACTATAGGACAATATATACGACGAATTGAGAATCCTCCGCCTTTTTTGAAGTCTGTGACTAAAAAAGGTATTTTTTATTTGTCACATTATTTCGGGTTAAGTGGGTTCATTACCAAACAGGTAAATCCTACTAATATTATAAATGCGCAAGTTCATGAGTTGTTACTCATGTTGGTTACTCTTTCATGGCTAAACGGCTAAGCCAATTTAAATAAAATTTGGTATGTCAATATCTGACACCCTGAATTATAACATAGGAAGGTTGCTTTTTACTCGACTGTGTAAAAGAAGTTAACATTGTGTAGCTGTAACATTCCACGCGGGTGAAGCCGCGGGAAAAAGCTATTATATAATATTTTTTGCGGTTCCTACACTTACAAATTATATAGTTTTTAAATTCCCCTGAATACATATTCAGACACCCGTGCCCTATCACCACAAGGCAAGAGACCACTGGGTGAACTCCAACAGTCTAGTCAAAATTCAAGTGACTACGTTCTTCATCTTAAACTGTTGGTAAAATTACCAAAGAGATTCGCACTATGACAATTTACGAGGTACAAATTTCATTTACAATTCCCGTTGATGCCAAATACCAATGCCAATTGATAACGCTTGGCTATTTTAGTTTGGCTTACAAGATTCTCGCTATGCGGAACGGTAGGAAACAATGTGTCTCACACTTCTAGCCATTTAGAGTTCAGGGTAATTAAACCAGTGTTAGAATCAAAAACTGCTATTGCTAGATACACACTAGAAATTTAAAAAGCCTACTAGAATTTACTAGTTACGACTTCGGGAACAGATCTTGTCGAGTTAATAATTATGTGGCTATGACTCTCACTAATTTTGGTTCATTCACATTGTGGCTTTGAATAGGAATGTACCTACTATTACTATATGAATATATAGTTTATTTTTATGAGGTCATTGCAATAGTTTTAATTAAATCTATTCACGTTGTTTTTTTAAACCTTGGGTTCTGTTCTGAAAATTCAATATTTTTCTTAAACATTTTAAGGATAACAAGTTTCACACTTACCCCATTCCTCACATTCCCTTCTAGTCCAATCGGGATATTTGTTATTGCAATCGTATGCACCATTTTGCATTAATAAAATATCAACAGAATTTCGTCGATTTAGTTTTAAATTAACAAACACTCTTAAATTAGTATTAATTTTTTGGTGCCATTAAATTCATGCATCTCAAGCAGCGAAAATTTATAAATCGAATGTCAAATGGAGTTATAAAAAAAAAAAAAAACAAATCACTTGGCCAATTTTAAATTAAGTACCACTTCATTCAGCCAAACTATTTTCAAATATTCTTTTGTCGCGACGCTATAATATTCCACTAAGAAATGAGCGTCGATCGAATGTTAAAGGCAGACTGATTGCATGGCGAGTCTTTAAGTGTCAATTAAAGTAAAGATGAGAGAGGCACACTTGTGTAGTTTAATGCCGGTTTATTAAGCGACTGACAAGTGACCAACTAAACGATCGCAAATGAAATAATAAATAAAGTCTTCAAAACTAGGTACAACTAAGTAGTTGAATATCTAATAACTAGACTAATTTGTTTTGGTAAGTGATAGGTCCCATAATATATTTACATATTTACGGGTGACGTTTTTAAATTTAATTTATGATTAAATTATTAGATATGAGTATGTACCTACGTTAGCTGGCTGACCAAACATCCGGTCTTAAAAAAAAAAAAAACAAAAAATACGAGAAGACTTACTTGACTTAATATACATTGTCAAAATACGTCGCAGATACTCAGAAAGCGAGTTTGTACTTTACCGCGTTGGGTGAACATAACACTCTTCTAGCCACCATAAAAGCTTCGAATCTCAGGCTAGATGATCAGCTGCCCTACGGCAGCTTTCCTTTTACCGATCAATAAAATAAATGTAGAGTTTACGTGCCATAATTTATTACAAATATTACGAGAAACATGGGACTGAGATCTGGGACCCCCAAAGCATATGTTATCGATTACTGTAGCTTAAAGTATCATGAAATATTGCAACCGTGCCGTCAAGTGGTTTAGTACCAGAAAGTAAATGTAACATCTGTGACCGATGGCGATTTAAGTGTAAAAGTTAAAAAAATCGTATATATTAGAAGTTGCTAATCGATAATACATGTAGTGCCCCTATCATCATCATCATCAGTGGCCTCTAACAACTATGACAGATGATTGAAACAGCAGTCGTGTTAAATTATTTGCTTTTGGTTTGGCACTTGCGCTGGTGGTTAACAAGTTCCTACACGGGAGCGACAACAAAGTGTCCCTATAGTTTAATACTTATTGATTGTTACCATGTATTAAACTTTCAATGCAGTCTTACAGGATCTGGGTGTGTATCACTCGGGTCTGGTATACCAGCTACTCCGGCATGACAAGGACGTCGCCATAATGCCTACAAATTATCTTACTCTAGATTAATGCAATACCTTCTAGAAAACATTACCTTATGCCAATATCTAATTTAAAACATATTCTGACATAGTAAGTATAAGAATACATTAGGTTGTGTAAACTATTAATAGAATTCTTAAAATCGCGAAACTGTTTACAGAACAATTTTGAAATATTATTTATAAATGGCACATTGTTTCGAACGTTCATTGACCGGTGACTAGATACTTACGTGAATCAGTATTTAAAAGATAGCAAGGGGCCCAATTGTCAACGCCAATAAAAGTCTTGTCCTTATGTACTTAAACTTACTGCGGGAGTAGTTTTTAATAAAACACTTAAGTTCACTGACAAAAGTCAAGTAAATGTAAAAAGCTATTTCAATATTTTCATTGCTTGAAAATTACGTTTGTTGGACCCTTTTACTTTTTTTTATTTTTAGTATCTGTTGTCATAGCGGAAACGGAAATACATCATTTGTGGAAATTTCAGCTTTCTAGCTAAAACGGTTTATGAAATACAGCCTGGAGACAGACAGACAGACAGTGGAGGCTTAGTTATAGGGTTCCGTTTAGGTACGGAACCCTAAAAACAGTTGCGGTATTCGTCCATGCTTTTTTCGCTGCCTCCTTTGGGCCGGGTTCATCAGTGAACTTCGCCTGCTGCCTCAGTGTGAAGACAGCTGTGCATGGAACCTAACATACATGCGGCTTTCGTGCGTGCCATACAATACTTTAACATCTGCATAAAAAACCTTAGCCCCAGTTAGCTGTAACAATAGTACAAATTCAAAGGTTTATTTGCGTAAAAATATGGTATACAAAATAATATAGTATAACATATACATAGTTCAGCATATTTTATCATTTTACAATGACATGCAAATAATTTGTGATACAATTAAACATTCTAAAGAATTACAGTGCTTCATCTAATAATAATTAAAAAACAATTCAAATTTCTGTTCTATCAGTATTTTTCTTGTAGGTACTCCTTTATCGAATAAAAACATTTGTCTAACATACATGTACATACCTGATTTTTGCAAAACTTTCATCTTTCGGGAATGAATTACAGAATAGTATCAGTCTAAATATATGATTTTTTCTCCTGTGATAGTATTATAAAGGCCAGATTTTTTGAAGTTTTAAGCTAGAAAAGTATTTAAATATACATAGCAATTAAGCCTCACCCTGGCGTATTAATTATAATAATTGTGAAGCTTGGGACAATAGGTACCTACTGGCAAAAATATATTTTGAATTACGCTTCTTACAGATTAAATAAAGATATGGGATTCCGCATTTCCGCTTTATTCTGAATGCAGTTTTTTTATCTAGTTGTAGAAAGAAAAAAATATCAATATACAGGGTGACTTTGAAGTCGTGGGCAATATTTTAAACTAAGACACTATTAATGATACTAATTGCGTTAGGGCTATTTTTACTTAAAAAAAAATAAAATAATGCAGGTAGTTACCTAGTTCCCCCCGGCGGGGCCGGGCATCCGACGCCCGGCCAGGCGCCGGAGGGGTCGCGGAAGTAATCGTCTTGGTTTCCCGTGACCCCTCCATGGTAGCGCACGCCGAAAACCCGGGGGTTTTAGTGGGTAAGGGGCCGCCTCACGGCCTAAGCCCCACACTCCACCATTTTTTTTTTCTTTTTTTTTTTTTGCGTAAAATTAGCCCTAACGCTATTAGTATCATTAATAGTGTCTTAGTTTAAAATATTGCCCACGACTTCAAAGTCACTCTGTATATTACGAATACAGTACAAAAACAACTGTGTGTTTGGAATCAAGTTTATTTTAATAATAATAACAGGAAATACAATAAATAATAAAAAAATGGAGCAATTTCAATAATATTACATACATACGTGTCGAATTCATAACCTTATTTCTATGTCGGTAATATTATTATTTTTTTACGTAAAAATAGCCCTGACACAATTAGTATCATTAATAGTGTCTTAGTTTAAAATATTGCCCACGACTTCGAAGTCACTCTGTACATGAACGCAAAAAAAAAATTGTCCCCGCTAATTGCTAACATAGGTACCATCTACCTGCCATTTTGGCGTAAATGGCCACTAGCCCAGTCAAATTAGGGGTTTCACCTCGGAATGAAAGATAATAAGCTGAAAATTGGTGACAACCTTTGTTTGGTCGCCCTAAATGTTGTCTCAAAAGTCACAAGTTCTATCGTGTCCGCGTCTTAAGATATTCAAGGTCAAAGGTCACGAAAATCAATTTTTCGCGAATATCTCGGTTCCTATTGCTTAAATGATATTTTCACCAATATCAAAGTTGTAGGGTATAAAATTCTCTACAACTTTTGTCTCAACTTTTTTTTTATACGATCAACCGTTTTTGAGGTAGAGCGCGACAAGTGCGCAGCGTACAGTCATATAATATATGAGGTAATGCAGGGTCAAACGTGAGTTTCGGTTATCAGTACGTTGTATAAAGTCAATTATTGACAAAAAAAAAATATAATTATTAAGCAATGTCCATTATTTCTGTACATAATAGGTCGGGGAAAAAGTCTTTTCGCATCATAGTATGTATAAACTTGTAATAATTTTTTTTGGCTATAGTATTTATATTTGTATTTGGTACAATTAAAAGTTAACATTTTAAAGAACATAATTCCAAATTCTAATTTTATTAGAGAGAGAAAGATTTTATTACAACTTCATACATACCACCTATAATGCGAAAAGACTTTTTCCCCGACCTATTATGTATAGAAATAATGGGCATTGCTTAACAATTATATTTTTTTTGTCAATAATTGACTTTATACAACGTACTGATAACCGAAACTCACGCTTGACCCTGCATTACCTCATATATTATATGACTGTACGCTGCGCACTTGTCGCGCTCTACCTCAAAAACGGTTGATCGTATAAAAAAAAAGTTGAGACAAAAGTTGTAGAGAATTTGATACTCTACAACTTTAATATTGGTGAAAATATCATTGAAGCAATAGAAACCGAGATATTCGCGAAAAATTGTTTTTCGTGACCTTTGACCTTGAATATCTCAAGACGCGGACACGATAGAAATTGTGACTTTTGAGACAATATTTAGGGCGACCAAACAAAGGTTCTCACCAATTTTCAGCTTATTATCTTACATTCCGAGGTTGACCCCTTATTTTACCTAATTTGACTGGGCTACACTACTTTAATATGGCAAGCGGCTTCAATGAATGACGTCACTTGGCCGTTTATACAACAAATAAAAAACAATTCTGTCTGTTAGCAATTTGCGTGGAATACATTTATTAATATTTTATAAATAAATATCTTGGGACAATATCCACACACGGCCATCTGATCCCAAGCTAAGCAGAGCTTGTGTTATGGTAATCAGACAGCTGATAAACATACTATAGATAAATTACACCCAGACACAGAACAAATGATCGTGCTCATCAAACATTTGTCCTGGGTGGGAATCGAACCCACGACCTCCGGCTTAGCAGTCAGGGTCACTAACCACTAGACCAACAGGCCCGTCAAAATAAATTAAATATACTGGTAAAATATGTTTAAACAACCTGCACAACAAAATATTATGTAATGTATGTAAATATATCACTACATAGTATAAAGCAAAATCGCTTCCCGCATCTATCTGTACGTGTTTGCTTAGATCTTTAAAACTACACAACGGATTTGGATTTTCCTAATACATAGAGTGATTCAAGAGGAAGGTTTATACATACATTTTATGTATAAAAACATGCTTAATAAATTAGACACCCATTGATAATTTGAAGATTTCTAATGCAAAGTCGTAAATAAACACATTTGTTCGCGATTACTTTGCAAACGCAGGCTGAACCCTAAGAGATTCTTTGTACACATTGCAAAGGTCTACAGAAAACTCCGCGATGGTATATGTCTATCTCTTATGGATATCCCACAAATCATTTACTTTTTACGACAAATAATGGTTAATTTTCAAAGCGATTTGTTATTTTTATAATCAATTTAAATTTCAAATTCGAGACAAGGTAATGCACTACATGATGCATACTTCACAGTCTATAATTATTTATGTTATCGTTATGAGTTTATGTAAAAAACGAGTAGATGAAATATGTATTCAAAAATGAAATTTACGTAACACATTATTAGATTAATTATTTGATAGAGTTAAGGTTTCAATTTGATCCGAAATTCGGTTAATGGCGGATGGGCTAATTACTATTTTATTAACTAAATAAATTAAATCTACTGGTAAAATATGTTTAAAGAATCTGCACAACAAAATATGTATTTTATATTAAATTATACATCGCATATTTTGTTGAATGGCAGGAAATAGCTAGGTACTTCATACAATATGTCATAATATTCTTAAACCACTTTAAAAATAAGCGCTTGTAAATAGTCACTAATAACGCTTATAGCATTAAAAAGTGTAAAAATATATTTCTTTTAATACCAACTATACTTTTACATATTATTATACAATTTAAAAAACCGTATTACTACGAGGAATGCTTAATAATTTGAGGTTGAAATATATATTTTTACATGCAGAAGGTACTTCTATTGTTCGCGTAAAATTGAGAATCCAAAAACGAAAATATAAAATTACATAAGTGTAACTGTCACAGATGCGATACGGCGGTTGTTCTAAACAGTCTTTCTTCTCATATTATATTAATATTTTTTCTTAGACTAAAAGAAAGAGCGCACGCAGAATGTATCTGGCTCGTTCTTTTTCCCAAGTGGCTGGGCTTCGTGATTTCCTTTGGACAAGTTGTAACACTTTTATATTTTCTTTGTGTCAACTCTGTCGAATCACGTTTTCTCGAAAATTCCCACCAGGAATGTACCCGTTCGCATTGTGTATTTAGGTAAACTGGCTGTCACGCAGCTAAAATCAGCTAATTTGTGACGAAGACCAATTAACCTACCTAAAACGTCAAATGTATAGAATAAATCCAAATTTCATTCGCACGACGAATCGCTTATTTCGTGCTGAGGCTCCCGCGAACGTTTCTTTATCAGTTTGTCCTTCTTTTTCAGTATACTTTCGAGGTTTGCCCAGGTAACCTCGTTTTGCTTGGCTTCCAACATCTTGTTCCTCTCCATATATTTCTTCCCCAAGTCCGATGCATAAGTTGACGGTTTGTACTGTTGTTTGTCTTGGCAAATGTTTCGCTTGGGACTCGATCTCGTCTCGCCCACAGGAGGTGAAGGGCTTGGTGAGACATCTTTTCTTTTAAAAGCTATAGGACCAAGATAAACTGGTTTAGAATTCTTTTTACTGGGTTTCTCCAGCCAATTATTAACTTTCTCAATAGAGTTTCTTATTTCTGGATCCAGTTTAGTTTTGCTTGTGTTACTATTGTTTTCTAAAGGCGTTTGCACGGGCGTGGAGCTCAGGCTCGCGCTCGATCCCGAAGGTATCGATGTTGTATTGTCTTTCGGTTCTGGGGTAGACGTGGATGATGAAGACGCAGGATGTGTCGATTTGAAGAAATCTGGCTTTATTAACTTAATGCCTTTATCTGTTTCGTTACTGGGCGACTTGTTGTTGGCATACAATCGCAACAGGGTAGCAATAGCAACATTTTTCTGTTTCTTGAATTCGAAAGTGTCAGATTTAGCAGCGTCACTAATTTTATTCTTAAGTTCTGTCGCAATCTCTTTCAATTCATCTGTTTTTACATTATTCGCATTTAAGTCTGTGCCTTTATTACTACTTTCAATATTAGAATCCTTCTCTACCACTTCAGCTTTCTTTTCATTGGCCTGTGTGACAACATTCGGGTTAGTGCTAACATTGTTATCTGGACTATGACTAATTTGCCTATTCAACTGGTCATTTTTTGGTATAAATTCATCAACACAAGGATTTAAATTACTAACTTTGGTAATAGAAATGACACAATCTGTAAAGTTTGCTTCTGTCATGGTCTCTTCTTCATCTTCAGAGTAGTTTTTGACCTGAAAATATAATGTTATTTTATAAGACTGCAATTAACTCAAGAGGAAAAGGGTCACCCAAAGCTTGAACTTTGAAAAGTACCACTCAAAATCTACTTAAAATAGTATATTTTCAAACTAACTGATATTGTAAACAATTTGAGTGTTACTTATTTGTTGATACAAAGTAAACAGATAAGAGAATGTTTAGGAAATACAGCATTAATGTGTTGATTTAATATATTATGTAGATCTATATGGTCCTTTTCAGCACAAAATTTAAATGAATATTTTCGAAGATATTACAGTATTAAAATTGCGGGACGTAACGTTTGCTGTTATAAAATAGATTTTGGCTGTTTGCCAACATCTATTTTTCATCCCTATCTTTTTTTATTCACGAATGAAGTCGCGGGCAACTGCTCGTAATCTCTCAAAGTATTTCAGTTTTAACATTGTTATCTAGAACCTGACCACACTTACCACAGAATGGGGCCTGATAAAGGCAATGGAAAGAGGACAGAAAAATTTACAGCTAGTATTTGATCTATTAATAATAAATTGTATTGTGTGAAAAATGATATGGCTGCAAAGAGCTCCTTGGCTATGTTAGATAGGCACATGTGGAAGAAGACATACTGCACCAACCCCAAATAATAATTTGGGATAAGAGTAGGGAAATGATGATAAATAATAAATGTTACTACTTTTTAAGCAACTTCTAAAAAGGAGGAGGTTCTCAAATTATATGTATGACTCTAAGAAATTGATAAATTTTACTATAGATTAGGATTATTAACATAGGTAGGTCTGTGTATTATCTTTAACTTTTGTGTACTTTTACAGTTTAACAGCAACAAAAATAAATTTATAATTAGTACATATTTAATGAGCATTACCATCTGCAACATTTGTTGTATGCCAAGAAGATCCGGAGACTCATTCCCTGTTGGCAGGCTCTTCCTGCCATTTACAGCAGCTTCTCCAAACATAAGTTGCATCTCATAATCTGTAAAAATTAAGAACCAAAATCAAGTCATTTATTCAAATTAGGCTACAATGTAGCACTTTTCGAACGTCAATAATTACTAATAGACAGCACCACATCTCCCACCCTTCACCGCTTCCTGTGCTTTCACTACGGGAGAAGAAACGGCGCAACAAACTCCCCAGCAGCACGCTGTTTTTCTAATACTTTACAATAATGTAGCAAAGTAGGAACCGTGCCAGATGAATCAATATTTTAGGTCATTAAAAAAAGAAAAAAAAAACTCTTAACTACTGAGCCCAAGGTCAGCAGACCGACCAGCCACCGCAAGCAGCACCCGTTCACGAGTATGACGCAGGGGTCAGCCATCACCTCCTTCGCGATATTTGAGGGAAGGAAGTGACCCGACCCAAGATGCCACCCAGGCAGTGGCGACTAAGGGAGCATGACGAATCTGCTACCGGCTTAATAAATGCATACAAAGTTACACTATACCCAAGCACTGAATCACTGTACGATTCCTGTCTATTGTAAATCACGTACATAATTTAATTTTATAATTAATATAATTATACATTCCAAAATAATAATATCAAACAACATGTATAATCATATTAAAAATAAAACAAAATAGGTAACACAATGTTACATACACAGAGTATGCCTATCAGATCACCTAAAAATCAAACAAAAAAATAATTACATGTCAAGACATCCATACAGAGCCGTCTTGTGCATGTCACAGCGGCCAACTATTTTTATCATTTAAATAATTTATGACTTGTGTTCACAAAGAAATGAACATTATTCAAAACTTAAAGAAAATCTCATAAGGTGAACATTTTAAGACCAGTTTTATGAGGGCCTATAAAATATTTACCATAAAAGAAACTCATCATAAACTTAACAATCAAGGGATTAGTGACATTTACATATTCACATATATTATGGGATTATGCTCTTTCATTTAAATTCAAAGCATAAAACTCATTTGAACATACTTTGTAGAAACTAAGTAATTTTAAAAATTTCTATGTTATAAACTGGGTCACCATAATATTCAGTAGCAACTAGGAGTAATTATTGCCATACTTGCAACATTTCATAACATTTGATGATCATGCCATCTGACACCGGTGAGTCAGCAGACAGGTATGACATGTTGAAACATGTTTATTACCTACACAGCAGGCTAATACAATGTCATTTTTTTACCATATTGAAGTTGAGTTGTCTTGGTATGTGATGAGGAGGGATGAGAGTCATGTGACAAAGAAAGTGATGAGTATGAATGTTGATGGAAGGAGAGGAAGGGGAAGGCCAAAGAATAGATGGATGGATTGTATAAGAAATGATATGAATGAAAAAAGAGTAAATGATAGTGTGATGTCTGATAAGGGAGAATGGAAGAAAAAAAACGTGTTGCACCGACCCCAAGTAAAATGGGCTTATCCCATTTTACTTGGGGTCGGCGCAACACTTCAATCATCATCATCTTATCTTAGATCATCATCTTCCTGTCCTTATGGCAGGAAGATGATGATGATTGAAGTTGAGTTTTTGAGTCAGTCAAACCCATACTCAAGAATGGATGGAACAGATGGACAAATTTTCACAATTACAAATAATTTGGATTGTTTTCCGTCTCAAATGCACGTAAATACAGTTCTGTACACGGAAACGGCCACTACGCGGGAACAGATGGTTTAGCTATCATAAGTAAGGTCATATAAAAAAAAAAAATAGAAAATTACCTTCATCTGGAACAATAATTGGCGGAGGACCGTCTCCGACAACCAGATATCCATCGTCAAGGTTCCCAATTCTTCTACCAGAGGCTTTGGCAAGGTCTTTAAGAACTTCTTCCTTCGTTGACCACTTCTTTACAGAACCCATTGTGCTGTGCTTACTTTTGCGTATTCGGCAGACCCACAGCACTTGAGCTTCAGGTTGCAGCGAGTCCCGCGACTTCTCACTTCTGTAAACTTCTGTTAATTTTGAATTTACTCAATTTCAGTATCACGTTTTGCAAGTCGCTGCTTACGATTCTCTCCTCTCAACGGTAGAGTAAATATTATGTTCTGTGCTCTCAGCTTGCAATTCAACTATCAAGTATCAAGCAAGTGTCAGGTTCAAAACAGTCATTCGTGGGCAGACATAGGGATGTACCTTTTTTTTTAATATTTTCTTATATTATACTTAAACGATATAACGGTTTACTCATGCGTATTTATCGGGATAGCCCGACTAGTTTTAGTCCTTAGTCATAAGCTGACGCGGCGGGGCGGGTCGCGGTTCGAAGTCGCGGTTCATCCTCACGAAAGTTATTATAAAAAATAATTATATTATTTAAAAAGTTAGTTAACTATACCTTGTAAAATATAGCTTGATACCTGTGACGTTTCTCGGAATGACATTACTAGGGATGGAGGCGTGTTTCGTAGCTTATCGATGTCCGTGACGTCATGAGTTTTATTAAAAGTGACATTGTAGTTATTATCATTGTAAAGATGTAAATTAAAAATAAATGTATTTGTAGTTGATTTAAATGAAATAAAACAAAAATAATTCAAAATAATCGCGCAAACGGATCACAAATTCGCGACACTCACTATTCAAAACAGTCTTTTTTTGTCTTTTCGGCATTTTGGCAAACCAAAATAAGGTAACACCAAACAAAGTAACACAAATAACACCATAGTAACACAAATATCAACATAACAATGGTAGCGTATTCAAGGCGTCTGCATCGCGTCAGCACTCGTACTGACTCAA
The DNA here is from genome assembly GCA_941860345.1 of Chrysodeixis includens. NCBI lineage: Eukaryota > Metazoa > Arthropoda > Insecta > Lepidoptera > Noctuidae > Chrysodeixis > Chrysodeixis includens. Next base: position 578,951 of record OW796097.1, read on the forward strand.
AAACGATGGCGCCCGCTTGTTTCCAGCACGTGAAACCATTATTGCTAAACTAAATAACTACATTTTATACTAGTGAAATTTTCATAGTATTATTTTATCGATAATCATTTGTCAGTCACTTGCACGTCCCTAGAGCTCTTCAAAGTGCATTTATAAAGTAAGCTAAGAACCAAAAAAATTTTAAGAAATGTTAAATATTATTTAAATTGCTCATATTTTTACTGGTGTCTTTATAATTACATGATTCTTTTTAATAATGCTTTTTATTTTTATACACAAACGTCGTTTTTATGTTAAAAAATTTGAACTTTTAAAAATAAAATTTGGGTTGTAGCTGTCTTTATAAAACGTTCGGTAATGTCACAGGTATCAAGCTATATTTTACAAGGTATACCTGTTATTTTTAAAATCGAATCAAATTTCAAATTCGATATAAAGTAATGCACTAGACGATGCACGGGTATAATTATTAATAAAATCGCTATGAATTTATAAACATTGTTCATTTGATTATATTTTAAACTCTATGAATCATTGCTAACTCGTTGAAATTACAATTAACATTATGAACACTGTAAGAAACATTTATTAAAAAAACATACCTTACGGACACCAATATTTATATTATTTATAATTAAATAAAAATTATACAAATCATACTGAAATATTTATTTATAAAGGATTATTTGATACAGGTTTCGATTTGGTTTGAAAATCGACTAATAGTTGTAAATTGCTTAATTACGAGCCAAAGAAAATTAATAATGTTTTATTTCACAACTGCTTTGCTTTTACTATTTCGGCATCTCATTAACTTTAACATTAACTTTTTTATTGAATCCAGATTTTTTCGAAATTATTTTAGATTCGAACATTTAATTTTGCGCGTCTACACTATAGGACTTTGACAGATGACAAGGCTAAACTGACACTAACTTTTGAGGTTAAGTAAAATATCTATTTACATTGTTGTACAGTGTAGTTTTGTCCAAAATTTCGTTTAAGCTGCAATATAAATGGGAGACGAGAAGCAAACGGACGATACTCAATCAGATTTATCTAATGCGACGGAGAGTTTAAAAATTGAGGGTGATCAAAAGGAGAACGGGGATTCAACAAAAAACGACAAAGTTAAAAGTTTGTATCTATTGTTATTTTATACATCTGTCTATTAAGATTTATTAAGAGAAAGCTATTTAATGTTATTATACACATCAGAAAGCTTCATTCTGTGTCTATACCGTATTGTAGATTAAAGGTGCTGACTGTGATGATACTGGAGTAACTGGTGCAATCTTTACTGATGAGTGATTAGCTGAGTGTAACAACAATGAACTCCTCAGTACGCGTGCTTGTCTTTCAGTCTACTGAATCTCAAAAAGGCTCTTTAAAAACTAGTTTGATAAGTGTGTTTGTTTTAGTTGACATTCTGCTGAAAGCAACAGGAAATGCTCCTATTATGAAGAAAAAGAAGTGGGCAGTAGATGCGGAGAAACCTATTGGTTGGATTATGGAATTTGTAAAAAAGTATCTCAAATTAGAACCTGATGAAAAATTGGTAAGATTCTACATTATAGCAGTTTTGTGCTAGAAATTTTGGTGTAAATTAACCACTCAAACATTTTAAGACTTTAAAACCAAAATACTTTATGGACTATATTGATTTTAGTTTTTCCTAGGATCATACCCTTGTTGTCTTATTGTCCTGTTTCCATGGCATCACAAAGATCACAACAGTATAATGAATTATCATTTACATGAATTTTACATAACATATGTCGTGTCTACCAATACACTGACTCATAACTAATTAATATACACATATTTTTATTTATTTCCAGTTTCTTTATGTAAACCAGACATTCGCTCCTTCACCCGACCAGTTAGTGAAGAATCTTTACGAGTGTTTTGGTACCGATGGCAAACTTGTTCTGCACTACTGTAAGAGCCAAGCCTGGGGATGAAGAGTGCTTACTGTGCTATGAACTTATTGATATATAAGACTTAATATACTGGTATAAATTGTTTATATATTTTAATATTTTAGGTATAATTATGAGAAATTCTTTAACCCATGATTTTATTGTCTGATGATTCTGTGTGACAGACTTTCTACTGTGGTGATGAGGTGGTACCAAACCAACATACGATATTTACTTGTTATCCAGTACTCTGATTTATTGTTTTTTTTTTTATTTATAAAAACAATCTTCTATATCTTCTCAGAGGTCATTGTTGTTTTAATGATAAATTTTTTGATGGTTATGCATGTAAATGTCAAATCTTTAGCATATTTTACAGAATTACAGTCCTAGTTAGAAACAGTCTACACTTGCAACAAGCACAAGGCCACCAAATCTATTATAATTGAAATGAGGTGAAATGCAGGGATCATACACATTATAAATCTCTTTCTCAATTTTCTGTAACCCTGTAGGCTGTGCCACCCTATTTCACCATGTATGTCAGAATGGTGTCAACCAATCAATCAATTAGCCAACTGTAGCCCACGGCTGGACATAGGCCTCTCGCAATATGCGCCATTTGTGCTGAACATCCACTTTCCGCATCCAGTCTGTCCCAGCGACCAGTCATAGCATATTGTTAATAAATTTTGCTATTTTATGCGGTGGCACATTCCATATGTAAGTAACACCTTCATATTTGAAATGCATCAGCCATTCTGACCTACATATTTAACAGTTATCTAGTCTTTATTTATTAAGATTCGTTTAAATAGATAGTTTATATATTATATCTACCTAGTCTAATAATGTTTTTATGTTTTTCTTATCATCACTGGAGTTGTGAGATCTCTGAGGAAGGACACCAGGCTTAAGAACATTATGGATGTAGGATAAGTGCTTATGTATGTGCATTTGTAAATGTGATATTATGTAACTTGTGGAATATTTACAATATTTCATGATAAATGTAAGAAAGACTATGTAATAAAGGTAAATCAGTAATTTGTAAATGATTCTTTTGTATTCTTTCATAACCCAAAAATAAATATTTTTAGCTTTTTTTTTTTGTAATTCTTGGTAATTGCGTAAGGGCTGGTCCAACTTGCCAAGCTGTCCGCATCCTGTAACTTTATACTTGTTTATCCTTTATTGCGGGAAGCACGCACTCGGCCAGGAGCAGATTAGACCCGTGTACGGCCAAAAAATCTTATAACAGGAAAACAAAATGAATATACTTCTAAACAGAATAAAAGACAGGTGAAGTCAAAACACGTTTATGTAAGAAAATCAGTCATAATATAAATGTGGGGCACATTAGATCTCAATACAAAGGATGAGTCTATAGCTTGTCGCCGCTGCCACCGCTTACATACTCCTTACTTGTAGTCCGCGTTGGTAAATTATCTGTAACATATACCCCACAAATTTTAGAAGCAGACGATAAATTCGTGCACAATGTACATAATTATGTAATATGTACAATACTAGCAACTTTACAGTTACACGATAGCCGCATAAAAGTATCTACACAGTTCAGTAATCTGACTCTTTAGTATCATGGCAGTTCCAATTCGACCAACCACTTTTCTGATTGCTGCTTCATTTCGGACACTAGACAAGTCAAGCAGCAATAAAAAAACTTACTAAGCTTTTTCTGTACTCTGATATGTGCTTATTTGATAGTTTAGTTGTAATAATATGAGAGTGTAAGATCCCTGTCGGTTTATCAAAGTATGATATGATATTAATTATTGACGGGTCTGTTGGTCTAGTGGTTAGCGACCCTGACTGCTAAGCCGGAGGCCGTGGTTTCGATTCCCACCCAGGATAAATGTTTGTGTGATGAGCACGATCATTTAGAATAGAATAGACGTTCTGTGTCTGGGTGTAATTTGTCTATAATATGTATATATTTAGAAATATACAACGTTGATAAAAGCGAGAGGCATTAAATGAAACCACATATTCTGTATATCATTATAAGGCTACACAACAAAAATCAAATCAATGTAAGCAATATTTTTATAATAACTTTCGTGAGGATGATTCATACTTAAAACGTTATAACGGTTTACTCACGCGTATTTATCGGGATAGCCCGACTAGTTTCGGACCCAACCGGAGCCAACTAGATAACTATGCCTAAAAAACTTAGTCACCTAATCAGGAAGATACAGCATGTTCAAACTAAAAAAATATCCTGTGACTAAACTATTGCTTACATTGATTTGATTTTTGTTGTGTAGCCTTATAATGATATACAGAATATGTGGTTTCATTTAATGCCTCTCGCTTTTATCAACGTTGTATAAGTATGTTCATCAGCTGACTGATTACCATAACACAAGCTCTGCTTAGCTTGGGATCAGATGGCCGTGTGTGGATATTGAAGAAGAAGTATCTCTTTTAATTCATGGGCTAACTTCAATGGAAGAAACCCGGTCCTTTTTAAAGGCTTACATGGGGACACAGGTGCAACATGCAGAGGCCTTGTTGAGAACTTAAATCTAAAGTGTGATGGGGCACCTACCAAGGGCTATTCACCCCTGCTCTATGGAAGAACAGATATGGATGGCCCAAGATAGCTGCAAAACTATTGTAAGTTATGAAGATGAAATGAATTTAGGCTGTGGATAGGATATGTTAGTGTGTTTCCTTCCTTAACTATGGCACCTGCCGTTCAATACATTAGAATTCAATTAAATATGTTACTAGCTGTTAATATATTACTAGCTTTCCGCTCGCGGCTTCGCCTACGTGTAATTTGGGATTGTGGCGTTTTTTAATGATCTCGACAGGACTTTCTTTCATAGGCTAAAAAATTGTTACAATTTGAATTATATTATACAGCTTGAGTTAGTCAGGGATGATGTAGCTTTCTAATGGTGAATATTTGAAAACGATAAGTAGTTTTGGAGTTTGTCGATTACGTTATGTAAGGGCTTGCTACTCCAAAAATCCCTTCTTAGTGGTCAATTGTGTTACTAAAGGAAGCCTTGTTCAAAATATCAGACTTCTAAGGAATAACATTTTTCATAGAAACGTTTTTACCCCTTTTCGCCCCCTTGGGGGTACAATTTCCAAAAATCTTTTTTTTATTGCTCACTCCCGTCAGTAAAGGAAACTTTGTTCAAAATATTAGACTCCTACACCGAGCGGTTATGGCTGCGCGAAAGTCAATCAGTCACCCAATCGCAACCCCCTAAATCACTATTGGAGGGTAGTTTGGAAAAAAATAAAATGCCAAACTTATTTACTTGACCATATACGTGTTTGTGCTAAGTTTCAAGTTAATAAACCCAAGGAATAAGATTTTTCATAGAAACGTTATGACCCCTTTTTACCCCCTTAGGGGTTGAATTTCCAAAAATCCTTTCTTAGTGCACCCCTACATATCTCAAGGAACCTACATGCTAACTAAATTTCAGGTTTCTACGACCAGTAGTTTCGGCTGTGCGTTGTCTGTCAGTCAGTCAGTCAGTCAGTAACGGAAGAGTTTTATATATATAGATTATGAATAGTGTAGGCAGACCTCTGGGGCCGGGCGGGCGGCAGCACCTGGCGGCTGGGGCCGGGGGGCGGGAGGAGGGCTTCTTGCTGGCGTCGCTGCGCGCGCTCGCGTCGCACGGACAACACGAGTGCACGCTACTGCGGTGGGTGTCCATCGCTTCGATTTTCTCCGTCTGTCATAATATATGATAATCTTTAGTAATGTCTTAGTTAAATATGAGAAGTCGAATCTTTCGGATTTCGTTTATAATCAATCAAATAACGGACTAAGACATGCATTTATGGTGCATACTAATACGATTATAATTGCGATACATTTACTTGTTTTTATCTGTTTTCAGTGAGAGCAAAATATAGTTTTGAACCATTTATTTAGCTGCGAAAGCTAGCACAAGGCTATTAAAAGCATTTCTGTGGAGTTATATGGGTATTTCGCTTTGCTAATGTACTGCAGACTCATTCCATAGCTTACTTTATTGGGCGCCGACGGTACATAAGGCCTGTCGCCAGAGGCCTTATTTACAGACTTCTCCTTCAGAGGCAGCTTCAGTTCGTCTTGCAGCTCCTTTGGCGATAACGTTCCTTCCTTTTGATCAGCCGGAGGCGTTTTGTGTATGTATTGCTGTAATACATGCCAGTACTTGTTACATAACAGTTAAAAGATATAACGACCATATTCCAGTATAATCCTATTAAATTTACTACACATATGAAATCAAAAAACCCCCTTTGACGCAGTCGATTAAAAAGTAGACTATGTTATTATCCGACGCGTCATCTAGTTCTATATTAAATTTCATCAAAATTGATTCAACCGTTTTATTGTGGAAGAGTAACAAACATCCATTTATCCATCCATTTTTATCTAGTAATTTTTGCGTTAAAAATAATACTTAGTTGGACATTGATCATCTTTTCCAGCATTTTTCTACGTCTGGATATTTTTAATTCTGTGATTGGTGTAGGTGTTCTAATAACGTATGCACACATTGAACACATCATTTTTGTGAGTGCGATCATAAGTTGAAGGAACTTTATAGAATTGTGACGGACCTCTGGCACTTTCCACACGATGATGCTGCCGGCGGCGCAGCTGCTGACGACGTAGCGCGCGTCGGGACTGAAGCGCGTGCACGTGACCGCGCCCGCGTGGCCCAGGCCCATGTGCGTGTATATGCCCTCCTGGTACTTCCACAGCTACAAACATTCCATAGATACAAACATCAAGTAAGGTAAGTAAAAAAGGGTCAGGTCAGGAGTATCCTAAACCGACGGGCGTGTATGAAGCGGTTGATGAGTGTGGATGAAGCTAAAGTGGTATGCCAGGATCGTAGCTAATGGAAAGATGTGATCTCTATCTACCCCCAAGGGACAGAGGCGTGACGTTTATGTACGTATGTATCAAGTAAGGTTGTGTCCTCGGCTGCGAGATGTTCGTGAGAGTTACCGCTCGCCCAGCACCCACAGGGCTCCAGAAGGAACATAGTAGGTTTTAGTCAGTAAAAGTCTGACACTCCCTCCCGCTGCACCCACAGCGGGCGGGGTCATTTGATGATTTCCCACGAAAAAAAAAGGTTCAGTCCTCGACCTCGGCACCCAAAGGGCTCCAGAAGGAAAATAGTGGGTTTTTAGGCTGTGTCCCAGCAGGCAAAATGTTAGCAGCCAAACAGTTAGCCTACTGCAGTCACAGTATAAGAATATTACAATGTTACATTATTTTATAGCTTTTGGGCCTCCAAATTACAGGCATGAAAGAGCTAGCGCGACAGTGGCGACAGTGGCGCCGTTGCTGTTTCCTTCCGCCAGGCCGACACTAATAAATTAAGCAAAATGTGATTAATTCACAGATTGGACCGACGTTAAACTACAGTACTTTAATATGATATGCTGTGCTCGGTCCTGTACTATATTAATAATGAAGTAAACAAAACTGACTTTACCTTCACCATTTGATCATTGCCTCCAGTGACGAATAAATCTCCGTTTTTTGTTATATCCAGCCCGTTTATAGCGCCGATTTTACTTGCTTCCAGCTGTAATTCATTATTAAATAAAGATCAGAAAACCGATAAAATTTAAAGACAATTAAAGCACGTGTACCTAACACCTTAACACAAGTGCACGCTTAAACATCAGTACAAGTTGGTTTGATACCCAAATTACTACTATTACATACTATATTTACATTAAATTTTAATGGATACTTTATTTTCCCACAATACAACCTGGTCCTGTGTCACATACGCACTCATGAAATCCTGAAGTCGTCGTTTTAATAGTCACGAGCAAAAGCATATTATACATATAGCATATTATAGAGTAAGCAACTCGTTCATGGGTCAATGTATACACTTTTACAACAAGTTACCCATTAGTTATCGTAACTTACCAATCAGGAAATTTAAAAGTTGTATTAAATCTAAACTATCCAAAAAAGGATATTACACAATTTTAGATTATTTAAGTGATAAAAACGCTTGGGATTGAGCTGCTCGCTTATACAGCTATCGTTTATTTCCATGACTTGACATGTTTTGTGCTTTTGCATATACACATATACAATTTGACATGTTTTGTGCTTTTGCATATATTCATATACAATTTAGACATGTTTTGTGCTTTTGCATATAATCATTTATATTTAGACAATATGTATTATTTTAAATTGTTTTGTGTACCTACTTATAATTACATTTGTTTATGTTACAATTGTCTGGACTTTAAAAGAGACAGAGACCCCTGAGTTTGTTTCGACATTTCTTCTCAGGGTAGTCAGTTAGGAAATGTCGAATTCAGCGAGCTTGAAACATATTTGACATGTAAAAGTGATAAAAATTGTCCTACTTACAGAATAAATGATTTCATTTCATTTCATTTCATTTCATTTCATTTCATTTCATTTCACTTACACGCTTAAACAATTGAAGTTTAAGTCCTAGTCAAATGACTTATGAAATCGTGAAATGTTCTTTCAAATTAAACATTTTATGTTTAGCTTACAATATCACAAATTTCGCATTAGAAATCTACTGCAACTCTTTGGAGTAGGTATACTTACATTATTTGGCCGTTACTGTACATCTACACTTTCGGGTGGACATATAGATATACAATATCGAGCAACTTGAATACGGTCGGTGCAACTCGACCAGAACGTGGGAAGAAAATAAATATCGAATTATATCGCGAATAAGACCCGTTTGTTGTCTAAAACATGTGTACAAGTCGCGAAAGTTTCATAAATCCATGTTATTAAACTGTGGTATGCCAGGATCGTAGCAAATGGAAAGATGTGATCTCTGCCTACCCCCAAGGGAAGGAGGCGTGACGTTTATGTATGTATGTATGTCACAGTGTGTGTGGATGTGTACTGACCTCCCTAGCGAGGTTCCCGCTGCCGGTCTCCCAGTATGCCACGCGGCGGTCCGTGCCGCCCGTCAGCAGCTGGCAGCCCTGCGGCTCGAAGCACACGCACATGAACAGCGTGTTCGCGTACATCACTTGACGACGGGATAGCGAACTGGGGTAGACGAAGCGAAGGAATCATGTCACGTTTTAAAATAAGATTAATTTATTAATCAATCAAAAAATCAATGCAAAAAATCAGAAAGGTTTTTATTTCGAGTAGGTTTTAAGTAGGCCTCTTTACGCACTTAAATCGTTACTGATTTTAGTTGCGCGGTTCCAAAATGTCATTCTTATGAAGAAAAACTTATAGTTTAAATAGCCAGCTCTATTGCAATACGAGTATATAATAAAAAAAGTTTACACTAGCGAATTAAACACATTGAATGCGTATAAATAATAGCTTTTTTTTTTAATCTAAGTAGGCAGCCTAAACAAGCTTTAAAAAAAAACTAGACTTAAAGGTTCAATGAGAATCGCCTTAGCTTTAGTTAGGTATGTTATCCTTGAGTATCTTACTGTAAAAGACGATTCAATAAAATTAAATGCAATTACTCAAAAGTCCTCACATTAGATCCCATATAATACAGGATCCATCAGTTCCCGCGCTCACAGCCTCCGTGTTGTTGGGCGACACCTGTATGGCGGACACGGGGCTCTTGTGCTCTTTCAGCACTTTCTTCAGACTCTGGCATTCCGGCTTAATGTCCCAAACTCGCACCTGGATGTATTTGGCAGATTCATATTTCAATATAATTTATTTTACACAGAGTATTTTTTGGCAAAACAAAAAACATAGAGCAACGAATTTTAAATGATAAATTCTCTTTTAAATAACCCTGTATATCGCACCTATGATGTAGTAAATCAGTATTATCGCATTTTTTTAAAACAAACGTCGCACTAAGCCGTGTAAAGCGCTGTCACGGTGCTACAACCGCAGCAATGTTCAAAAAAAGATCAAAATCAAAAACTATTTATTCAAATTAGGCTACAATTTTTGACGAACGTCAAAAAAATATAAATTATAGACAGCACCCCATCCCACCCTTTACTGCTTCTTGTGCTATTGGCGCGGGAGAAGAAACGGCGCAACTAACTCCCCAGCAGCAGTCTTTTAGTATACTAATGCTCCATTAGTATTCCAAGTCTAAGGCATGTATACCTCCTATACCATTAAATGTATCTGTTCACCTGTCCCTCGCAGCCGCCGGAGATGAGCGTCCTGCCGTCGGTGGTCATGTCGAGCGCGGAGGTGCCCTTGTTGTGCGTGTTGAAGATGCAGTAGATGAGGCGCCCCGTCAGCGGCGTGAACGCACGGATGTTACCGTCGTTCCATGCTGTGGGCAACATTTTTATATTATACTAGCTTTCCGCTCGCGGCTTCGCCCCGTGTAATTTGGGATTGTAGCGTTTTTTAATGATCTCGACAGGACTTTCTTTCAAAGGCTAAAAATTTGTTACAATTGGAATTATATTATACAGCTTAAGTTACTCAGGGATGATGTAACTTTCTAATGGTGAATATTTGAAAACGATAAGTAGTTTTGGAGTTAGTCGATTACGTTAGGTGACAAAAAGTAAAGCGAGACAAAAACATCGTCTAGAAAAATTAAAAGTATCAGCTGATCTCCTCCCCCCCCACCCGCTACCTAAGGGCTTGCTACTCCAATAATCCCTTCTTAGTGGTCAATTGTGTTACTAAAGGAAGCCTTGTTCAAAAAATCAGACTTCTATACCGAGAGGTGTCGGCTGTGCGTTAATCAACCAGTCACCAAATCACACCCGCGAAATCACGATTGGAGGGTAGTTTGGAAAAACTTTCATTACCCAACTTATTTACTTGCCTATGTACGTTTTCGTGCCAATTTTCAAGTTTATAAACCTAAGAAATAACATTTTTCATAGAAACGTTTTTACCCCTTTTCGCCCCCTTGGGGGTACATTTTCCAAAAATCTTTTTTTAATGCTCACTCCCGTCAGTAAGGGAAGCTTTGTTCAAAATATTAGACTCCTATACCGAGCGGTTATGGCTGCGCGAAAGTCAATCAGTCACCCAATCGCAACCCCCTAAATCACTATTGGAGGGTAGTTTGGAAAAAAATATAATGCCAAACTTATTTACTTGACCATATACGTGTTTGTGCTAAGTTTCAAGTTTATAAACCCAAGGAATAAGATTTTTCATAGAAACGTTATGACCCCTTTTTACCCCCTTAGGGGTTGAATTTCCAAAAATCCTTTCTTAGTGCACCCCTACATATCTCAAGGAACCTACATGCCAAATTTCAGCTTTCTACGACCAGTAGTTTCGGCTGTGCGTTGTCTGTCAGTCAGTCAGTCAGTCAGTCAGTCAGTAACGGAAGAGTTTTATATATATAGATCTTTTATCATAACAGGAAGTGGGGAATCTCTTAATAGCTATCATATCAAAAAAATATACCTACAGAGAAGTTCGAGACTCTAATAGGTATGTCCGTATTCATGTTTACATGCCCAAAAATGACATTGATCTCAAGGTAAGGCTGTTTTTAGGGTCATTGAGGTGGAAGCGAAAAAAAAAATCTTCCATATTTTTGTAAGCAGCCTATAACGAACTCACCAGACACAATAGACTTCCCATCACCACAGAACAGCACAGCCGAGCAGGTGAAGTTCGGCACTACGATGCGCAGGAGTTCCTGACAAGTTTCTAAACACCACACTCTGACGTCACCGGCACCGGCTGTCGCGAACACTCCTGACATGCCGCTAGAAGTATATAACAAAAGTGTTTTACACCTTGAAATGGTACAAGAAGCATGATACTTAAGGTGAACCAAAATTTTATTCCGTTGATTGTATAACCTTTTGAACTAAATTTCCTTATCCAAATTGTTTTGGCTTCCTCCGCAATGCTGAAAGGAACCTGCAATAATTATGACTGGCCTGTTGGTCTAGTGGTTAGTGACCCTGACTGACTTGAGACTAGAATGCGTTGTGTGAATGTTGAGGAATATTTATTATTTATTGATAAATAAACTAATTAATTAGTTAACGCCTTTCAGTAATGTCTTCCTTTTGCTATACTCGCACAAACGGAGTGTATCAAGGTATCTACGATATCAGTAACAAAGAAAACTTACTGCGGGAATGCAATATCGTTGATGGCACATCTGTGGCAGGTGACGACCAGTATGGGGTTGAATGTGGCGACGTTGATGGCATAGATCTCACTGGTGCGAGTACCGGCCAGCAACAGGCGCTTGTTGCCTTGCATCGTGGGTGATTCCATCAGCTCCAAGGAAGTTATGCTGCCGTCTAACTTCGTAGATTTTAACTAAAATATAATACAAGATTGTCTGGTATTTCGATTGTAGTTATTTATTTAAATGTGATTCTTCGTGATCTCAGATATCCGTTATTCCAATCTCAATCCCAAAGTATTTCCAAATTCCCATTTTGTAAAATATGTATTGTATACTCCAGATTACTAGCTAAAATTAATGTGTTAAGCAAGGTAACAAAAAAAAATTGTGGAGAAGGTTTGAGTATTACCAAGTAATATTACTTACAGCCTTGAAATGTGGCTTGTTCGGGTCAAGGACCTTGCCTTTAGGGAAGGTTCCTTTCCAGTTAATTTCATCCAAGACATCGACAGACCCGTCGCCAGCGCCCACGATGAGGCATCCGTCCTCCATTATGAGGATCGATTCTATTCCTATAAGGGTAAAAAAAAAACTTAGAAGTTTCGGACTAAAAACTTGATCGCGAATCCATGAATAAGAGAAAAGGACAACAACTACAATGATAATAAATGCTAACAATAATGACTTTTATTGGTGACCGATACCGTATTACTGATAACTTATTACAAACCTTGACTGTAGCAGATAGACTCAGGCCGCCTGCCCTTTTTCCATGGCCCGCACTTGGCGTAGCACCCGATCAGCGCCGGCTTGCAGTGCGACACCGACGCCATGGGATCCGACGGGTAGTTTATTGAAAACTTTATCATGTCACCAGTCCTGAATTACGAGGAAGGTAAATTACGAGCTTTAGCCTTTAGGTAATTAGTCCTTACTAGATTCGAAGATCTCTTGAAGATGGATAAGGAGTTCTAAACAGTAGGTATCGTTAAATTTCTAACGCATCTACAGCTATGAGGTACAATACAAGAAGAAGAAAGATCATCAGTAACATAGAGCAAATCTGTCAGTAAAACATAGTCTTTTCTCAAAACGTTTTAAGAAAAGGCCGAATTTGAGTATGTAACATGATACGAAGGTTCTTATAGAAGCAGGCAATACTCACGTGGTGCCAGCGTATCCGTAAGTGTCGTCTCTGCTGACGGCAATGCAGCGGACGCAGCGGCGCAGTTTTCCGAGAGCCACATCAATCACGTCCAAGTTCTTGCTCTCAGCGCGAATATTCCATACCCGAAGATTGGCTAAAACATAAGTTTTGTCATAAGGTCTTAACAGAATTTGAAAACAGCAGGTACTTGTATTGATTTTTGGTAAGACCGTAAACTGTTGAGGCCTGCCTGATGATCATTTACCACCAATTCATCTTTAAGACTATGTGTCCTTCACAATCACGGCTCTTGATGGTTCGGTGGCTCCAAGTACAGAAAATTATGACCAGTCTTAGCCGATTATAAAATAGTTACAAGGTTAGGTTCAATACTTACAATCTCCTCCAGTAACAAACGAATTGACTCTCAGACTCAATGCGGTGAGTGTGATAGCGTCTCCTGTGGTCAGCTTGGCGGCCGCCGCAGTGCCGGTGGCAGATGCCGCGAAGCAGTCCCAGAGTACTACGCATCCATCGTCCCTGCCGCCCAGGGATATCATGTAGCGCTCGTCGGACGAGAATGTCAGCGCTTCTACTCGCACCTAAGATAGTCATAAAATAAGGTTAAAGACCTGTAGGGCCCCTACTGGCCGGCAGAAGCCCGCGGTCGATGCATAAAGAGTTACAACGGACTCAGTAAAAGCCTGGCACTACCGGGAGAGCGGTGTGTCCATGAGGATTCGCCCACCTTAATAAAAATAAAAGGGTTCACTCTTTGGGCTACGTTAGTACGGTCTTAAAAGTGGTTCTAATCAGCAAAAACTGCTCTTGAATTTAAGAGTCGAGTGTCGACGATTACCTATTTATTATTTGGGATAGCGGTGGATAGTGTCAGGTTGCAGTATTGGTATCAAGATTTAGTAAGTGACCAGTAAAAACTTTATTTAACTACACTTACCTTGTGCAACTCATGGGACCCAATCTGGATTTTCTTCTTAAAGTCCCATACTTTGGCTGATGCTTTGAAGCCAATATGGTTTATTTGTCCAGAGCCCACGAATGTGCCTTTTGGAGACAAAGCCACAGTAGAAACGCTATTTGTGTGTCCACTGAGGAAAAACATCTTTTTAGTCTTCCATTCTTGGATGCAAACTTTGTTACCCATAGGGTAAACTATGTGCTCACTGTCTGGGTGAACCTTGAGACCGCGAATCGCAGATCCTGGATAGAAATAAGAAGTGAATCAAACTTGTGAATACTGAGAACAAATCGCATAGTAAACTTTAACTATACAAAATAAGACAAAGTTTGAGTGCTTTGAAAAACTTACCATCAAAACCAATTATAGCATAAGATTCCAAGTTCTTTACATCACCCATGTTTTCTAATTTTTCAGTCTTTGTTGAAATTATTTAATATAGTAATATTTGTATATTAAAATAGGTAATAACAAAACTTCTTATATGTATTGTCAGTCTGAAGACATGGTGTGTGCATGACGGTTGCTAGGCAACATGTACACAGTTTCCGTTACCATGGTTACTATCTTTATGTTTTTTTTTTAAAGAGGTGAGGATTGTTATGTATGGTCAGGGTCTAAAGATATTAAGAGTTTTGAATTTCCGTTTCTATCACAATGATGTGCAGTCTATAACATAATATAGTCTATAATGTTATAAGTATCTACCTTTGTTGTTTATTTGTCTATACAATTAGGAACCTTAAGGTAGTATACATTTTCAGACTCTGTTTGTAATACGTCCAACTGATATAAACACTACATAATTAATTTTCTGAAGTTAAAGATAAATGACTAATAGCGGTCCGGACCGATTTCGGCCACGGCGGCCAGTGTTACTATGACACCAGCCAGCTACGCAGGACATATTATAATGCACAAGCGTGTGCGCAAACACAAGTGCACTCTCTATTCCTTTTACTCTCATAGCCCGATGGGACGGTAATCCGACACGACCGGAGAGAGATCAGGCGCAGGACCCACATTTTTACGTGCCTTCCGAAACACGGAAGCTGTGATATTTATTTCTTAAACGCACACAACATTCGAAAAGTCGGTGCGTGCCGTGAGGATCGAACTCAAGACCTCTGACTTAGCAGTCCTACGGTCTTGCCACTAAGCTATCACAGCTTCAATAAATGTACAAACATAAATGACTATGTAATGATTAAGGTAAGAGTTTGGAGTTATGTGAATTACACGCGAAAACAAGTAGTGATTTGATTTTCACTGATGGGTTCTTTGATTGAGCACTCTTATGAGTATACTTAAACAATCATTGAAAAAGGATAAATGAGTAATAAAGTATAGGGGTCACTTGTGAGATAACGTCAGATAGGAATGTGTGGAAGAAGAAAACATGCTGCGTTGACCCCAAACAATAATTGGGTCAACAATTGAACTGAAAACCTTTCAAATAATAGCATAAAATTATAAAAAATACAACAATGTGGGAGTTACACTTTATTCAATACATTTTCACACAAGCAGTCAAATCAGTTCAATAAAATCTAAATCATAATTCATTACACATCATCACAGTATTACCTATTCATTACCTATGGTCACAAACATTCACCAAATTATTACAACAAACTATGGTACACTGTCATTTCCTCCCTAAGCATCGTCGTCTGACCGCCTTTGCCTTCTCATCTATTTGATCTTTGGCCACCTCTGCAATACGCTTCGTTTCATTTACCATGTATTGCTTGATTACAGATAGAAGTTCTGAGAGCTGAAAGTAGAAGATAAATGAATTATGAATCAAGCAAGATAGCTTATTGCAGTTTACTGTAGACAGTTTGCACTACAGAATGCACATAAAAAAGTTAATATGCTGTTTGTTTTAGAAAATGGGTACAGTAGTATGTAAAAAAAGGAGCGGATGATGGATGAATGGAAAATTAATCCAATACTCACGAGTAGGTCGTCTTCTTTCTTTCCCAGTTGAACAAACGCACATTTAGCAGCATGACTTTTATGTTCAGCCCACGGATCATCACTGGCTTCCCAACCATCCAGTTCCTTGCCACAGAGGAAGCATTTAGCGGCATCAGCATCTTCAGTACCCGTCGCTACTGAATAGAAACCCGCTTCAGCCATGTTTCGGACATTGCACTTATTTTTGTCACTGTACGGCCAGTTCTTAAAAGTTTTTATTCTTTCTTCTACAAGAAATAAGGATGGACTTTCAAGTGCAACTTTAGCCATTATTCAATTGATCTTTTAAATAAAACAAAGTAAATTATTGTGATTAGCTCTTCGGTTACGGCTTTGAAATTCAAATCCGTGGAAGTAAACAAGCTCTGTTAGCTGTCAAATTCCACTGAATGAAACGAAACGTATCTAGTTCGGAAGACATTCTCGGTGGTGTACCGAATAATGAAAAATATCATTTTTATATTAATTTACATTTAATAAAGACATTTTACACATTACTGTACTTTAAAATAATTCGCCCATTACTTCCCATTACGTAAGAGTATGTCTGTTTTAGTCGTTGCTGTTGTCAGTATAGCTTTGTATTCGATGTGATTGCTCTCGGCTAAAGCATCGATACATGTCGAACTCGATTCCTCTTGCCATCCTTAGTCCTTTATTTATTTCATTTCCATTCTCTACAATCGCTCGTCCGAGTTTTTAAATCAGGCTTTCCAGATAATAGGTTTTGCAAAATTAAGCACTGGAGCTATTATAAAATTAATCATAAATCAAATAAACAACGTTTTTAATTCAACGTTGTATAGTGTAACTTATTAGTTAAAACAAAAGTAGTTCAGCTTCAGGCAGTACCGCTTGAGCGAACAGAAACGAAACCAAGTGCCTAACATTTAACTATCTTTTGTTGTTTCTATCAATTATCGACTTTCATTTGTTTTCGTTTAGTGTTTTGTGATTTTACGCGACTATTGAAATGGTCCGAGCTGTTTTCTAGCATCGTCCAGTCGAATAAAGCATTTTGGTAAGTTATTATTTTATTTAATTTTTGTATTAAAGAAGTAAACGTGAAACTACCCATGCATAGATTTTAATCAAGCTTGTTGTACACGTCCTTCAGATTTTTTTTAGAATATTTTTAGGCTGCCTGCGAAATTCTTAGCAGACAAAGCCTATAAACTGTAACCAATTAGAAATTATGAATGAACCAATAGGTTTTACAAATAAAATTAGTCAATGAAAGCCTTATGATCTTTGTAAGCAGTTCCATTCATAATATCGTGTATTATTAATAGACTTAACCCTAAAATGTGGTGCCATGTGAAACAGATGGAGCATGTCTAATGTATGGCCTTGAATAATTAGGGTACAGTCAGCTGTTTGATACAAACAAT
This sequence comes from Chrysodeixis includens, assembly GCA_941860345.1. Lineage (NCBI taxonomy): Eukaryota > Metazoa > Arthropoda > Insecta > Lepidoptera > Noctuidae > Chrysodeixis > Chrysodeixis includens. Next base: position 596,461 of record OW796097.1, read on the forward strand.
TACTTTTGCTGACCATACTGTAGGTAAAATAAATATAAATAGTTTGGCTTTTACTTTTAATAAATGTGATTTTTGCCCAGCTGTGGGAATCTTACAGGTGACATCACACTTAATCAAGTATTTTGTTAAAAAGAATTGTAATACTTATCATAATATAAACTTTAGTAAAAAAAAAACAATCTTAATTTGGATTAAATAATAAGCCTTATTAGGCTTTATTAGCTTATTAGGAGAGAAACAAATTCCTATAACATTTGTAAAATTGTGCCTTCATCTAATTTTAATCATGAATGCAAAAATGTTACAGTAAATAATAAAAAACCAGTATTCAAATAAAATTGTAGGCTATTTCTTGAGTTTTACTGAGGTTTTACCTGGAAATACATTTTTGAATACCCTCATTTAATTCTTATATGAATAGTTGATACTATGCCCATAACTAAGTAAAATAATTTTCCATCAAAAATATTCTTCGATGGCATTCTGAAATAGACCCAAAATAATAAAAAAAAAATCCTGGCAGGACATTAAACCAAAATATAAATCATTTCACAATCTATTCTTTTACTCTACTATCTTTTATCTCTTCATTCTCAAGAACTCTCACTTTTCTATACGGTGTAGGTACACAAAGTTTTAATTTTCTGTTATTAAAGTATCCTATCACATTAACATTTTCTTAGCAAAAACCAAGAAATAATGTAAGTTTCTTATCTATGCTATTTTCAAGTGATATTTATACCTATGCAGCCAGTATACTTGATGAATTTGCAATAAATTTATAAATAGCTTTTTATCTCACTGCCCCGCTTAGAAATAAACTGTTATCAGCCCTTATGTGTGGGTAGCTTGCAAACTACTTAGTAGGTAACTATTTATGGTCACACTGCTCATATATGTATCAACATATTGTATTAAATACAATAATAAAAAAAAAAACATTGAAGAAAGTATAAAATAAAAAAACCGGTCTATTTTTTTTTTTCTTCGTAAATTAAAGTCTTAATGTTTTACTTTTCTGTTAAGTTTACGTCATACCTAGGTCTCACGATCATTTACGTTATCTTAAAGTTTTAATAATATTACTTGTCATTGGCGTCATGAATTCATGATTATGTAAAAGAAATGTAAGGCATTCGATTATTTACATTACAATGGAATGTAGTTTATTGAAAGTTTATCAACTAAGAGGTAAATGGCGTATGGCACTCATAAAAAATATCAGCTGGTTACGCCATCAGAAATAAAAAAGCAACGATTTTAAATGGTGGTTCAAATATTTGGCTGTAATCAACTGCAAAATGCGCATTTGGCTCTCGTTTTGATTACCTCATCCAACAAATTATTAAATTCGTACATTTTGAAGTTTGTTTTCATTTTGTCTAAGACCTGGGACACCGACAAACGACGTGACGCAAAGACGCGTGACGAGTATACACGACGTGAAGATTTTACGCGTTTTTTTTGTAACTTTTAATAACAAATAAAGCATTTGACGTCATGTTGTAATAACCTTACCGTCAAATTACATGAAACGGTACGCTGACAGAACGAATTTAGCGCGGGAATTTTCTCGACTCGACCGAAATAGCGCTACTTCGAGTCATTTTCAATTTCAATACTATTTGGAGCTTCAGTCACTTATCCCGTCGTTGACAGCTGTTTTATATTCTCGAATGTTCGACAAGGACTTGCCGTGTTTTATTGAAGGTATCTGGGTAACTATGCATTCCTGGCATTTTGTTATACGAGGTAGAATACTTATTAGGCACGGTTTTTAGAAAGGAATAAATAAAATGGTCGTAATTCCAAACTCTAACATATTTAGGCTGGTTATCGGGAATGTCTTAATCTAGCAAGTGGATTTTAATTAATCATAATTACTGTCAACGGATTATGGGAGAGATTATTGTTGAGAGGATGAACGAAAGAAGACTGACGAAACAGATATATGAGTGTAGTTTGAATGGAGTTGTTGGGAGGGGAAGACCACGACAGACGTTCCAGGACCAAATAGGGAAAGTCCTAAAAAAGGGTCAGGTCAGGAGTACCCTAAACCGACGGGCGTGTATGAAGCGACTGATGAGTGTGGATGAAGCTAAAGTGGTATGCCAGGATCGTAGCAAATGGAAAGATGTGATCTTTGCCTACCCCCAAGGGAAAGAGGCGTGACGTTTATGTATGTATGTATGTATGGATTATGGGCTTCAGTTAACGTGTCACTTATCAGAAAATGTAAATAAAAGACATGTATCTGTCACTGTCTGTCTGTCGAAAATATTCAGAATCGCCAAAGAAAAATCGTTCTTTTCCCCGATACTGATGGCCAATACATCAAATTCATGAGGATCACTAGACAAAAATGTAACTCCATATGTGCCTGACCAACGAGTACCTATTTAACTATAGATTCCAGTCTACTAGGCTGTGTTCAGTAAATCGTAGAAGTAAAATTTTTCGTAGGTCCTAGCAGTAGGTATGTCTTTTTTTTGTTCGTTGTCATTATTATCTTAACATGATATCACTTTCCTACGATTTACGAAGCAAATACCTACCTATCTATTCAGTTGAAATGAAAAATCTTATCTTTGTTAACATAGGTGTTGTAATTTGTCATTGAACACGGCTACAGCATGTGAACAATGATGGCGTTCGTATTTCGTCCCATTATGCCAAGCGGATCACGTGTGGAGCGGGCAACACGTTACACGACACTGTTTACTAATAGCGAAGGCCAATGGCCGGTACGGCGAATGTCGTCGCGAAATCATTAAAAAAAAGTAGAACGGTGAAAAAAAACCGTTTAAAACTAATTTACAATTTTAATTTGGTTAAAAGGTACAAACTTGAATGACTTGTAATACTTGTTTACGGTACTTAAAGTTATTTTAGGTATATTAACTGTTACATATGCTTATTTTGCAAATATGATAATATTATTGTTGCCCACTCGTAAATTAATGTCCAAAATATGAGAAAAGAAATGGCTATCTGACAGTTTTGGTTTTAAATATCACATTTAGCCTTAGAGTTAGTAGTTGTTGCTACAGTCTAGATTTACTGCTACTGCAGATGATTCAAAATATTCGAATAGTCTTTAAGTGTTTTGTAGACCAGAAGATGAAATTAATTGTACGACATCGTTTAAGCCAGTGTTTAAATAATCCTCGCATTATAAATAAAGCGTAAGATAAAACTTTACCTCTTCATTATATCTTTGAAGTACGGCTGCAGTTATTTATACACCGAGTGAGAAGTCTTGCGTAAGGCCGAATCTCACCTAAATCATGTTTAAAGATAAATCTAGTGTGAAAATGTTCTCACATGATGCTTTGGCATTGCAATATCCAAGCATATCCAAGTTTCAGAAGTCACTACAAACCTTTTCGAAAAGTCCCGGAGGCGAATACAGTATTAAACTTTCTGTAGTAACCTTTTTGTTTCTACACATTCGTATAACTTTACTGACCAAAAATTCCCAGTCCCGACCCGTCCTTGCCTTTGCCGAAGCCACGGGTTCGCTAAAGATTACTCGCATACTGTGCCACTAGGGAATCCTGATTATTATTAAACGCCAAGGCCTTGATAGGGCTCGAAAAAGGGTTACAAGAGTTTTTGTAACGGATGCCATAATACGCCGTCCACGGGGAGTTCCCACAGATGATGATGAACAACGGAAAGTCCCGAACGCTGCAGTAAATATATGGGTACTTGCAAAGACAGAAACCCTACCATGACCTCTAAATCTCTTTGACATAAATCAGCGCTTTGCTGGCGACAACAAGCTTGATTTATTTTTATGGTCCGACAATAAAGTTCCTACAAATATCCCAATGGGATGAGTGCCATGAAAAGGAAATGGAGTGACATTTGCTCTGTAACGCACTCGAGTTACAAATTGCTTTATGCATATTTAGTGTTACAGTATATCTACTTCTACTCTATCTCACTACTCTTACATTCACAGTCAAAATGAATTCAACTAGACAATGTGTAAAGAGATCGATATCTGAATTGTTAATCGGTGTTAACCTATTGTTTGGGTCTTTTTGTACTGCTTACAATAAAACAGTTGTTAGTGAAACCTAATTCCGGTTGTTTAGTTAACGTTGTTCCTGCAGTTCTACTGAATTGTTTTTTTTATAAGGTACTTAGATTACAAAAAGTAAAACGTAACGCTTCAAACGTATTTAAAAATCATTACGTTTTTATCACCGGGTATGGTAATGCGAATATGCACTTACGTTAGAATCACTTTAAGTCGTAATGTTTCCCAATCATTTTCAAGTACATGATTTGAAACCATGCTTTATCATAAAACGCTTGTCGTCACTTGATTATGGTTGGAAAAACAATGAAAACTGCTCAATGTCACGTTCGCGGGTAATGTTTGCATTTCATGGTAACTGGTTGTCATTACAACATCACGAGTAACTATTTAAATTAAGGCTAATCAGCTAATGGCTGCCATCACTGACTTGTTAAGTGACGGAACAAATATCGTCCTTTAGAAGAAAATGTTTAAAAGAAATTGAAGAATCACGATAATCGTGTTTCCTGAACCATATGAAATATTTGAATACTTATTTACTTGAATCCTAATATTAGCCGAGCGAACGAGATATTCCGGATGTTTCGGTTCCAGCAACCGAGAAGTGTACAAATGCGCTTATTCTTTGACACAACCTACTTAACTAAACAACCTACTCGTGAGATTAAAAAATATACGACGTTAGATTTTTGTTTTTAAAACCTCCTTAGGACGTATTTATTTAAAAATCACGAAAATTTAAAATGACTAAATAAACTTTGCATTTCCCAAACCATGTTTCGAGTTTTGGCAAAAAAGCCCAATAACAAGATCTAGGAGATAAGACGCTCTGGAAATGTTTCATTTCCTGGCTACATTAATCTTGCAACATTTTCGTAGGTTCATGTTCAGCCAGGTTTAACGGAGCGGTGGTTTCCGGGATAGCAGGGATAGGCCTGGCGATCGATGCGGCAGCCGCACTGCGGCTCATCTCGGGTTCAACGAGCCTTAACTAGTTTCCAAGTTTTTGGAAATTACAAACAAAGAATTTTGAGCTAAACCTTGTCAGATTTTAACGTCAAGCCTCATCTGCCCTGCCCACATGTTATTTCATCAATCAAAGTCAATGCAAACTTTTATAAATTGAGTTAGCAACGAAAGTACCTCAAAAGACAAGACAACATTTTCAGTTTTAGGCAATCGAAATACCCAAAAATATATAAGAATTGATTGAACCCGTAAGGAACAAGCCTAACTATTCTATTCTTAGTATCTGAGCCTGTTCTGGCATTACCCTTTGGAAATGTTTTTTCAAACGCCTATATTTAGAAGCTTCAGGAATTCTATTTAATTAACAAATAGGCCTGGCCAGCAAACAGATTGTTTACCTTGTAAACATGTCCTGTGGCAATCAATCAATTGGTCGTAATGACTGGCAATTGACTTATATGACCTATTTCGCAGTCCTCGAGGAGAGATATACCACGTACTGATTTACATATTACAAATATATCAGTAGTTCTGTTTTGTTAATGCGTTGTTTATTGTTCTTTTTCTGCGAACTACTAAGTCTAATCAAGGTTTTTGTGATAGCTTTGTTTAGACAGGCGAGTAACGTCGTCTCCATTCTGGATGTTGCCGGGCGAACCGCCTTTTTTATAACTTCTTGCAGGCTTATCATGGCATTAGTGGGTAATGTTTTAATAAACGAATCACAAATTAATTCTTCCTCTTCCATTATATCTTTAAGCTATTTTTGCTTTAAAATTTGTAGAAGATGCTTATTTAAATGAAAACCTTTTTGCTGTCATGTAAATTACATGTGTAAAGAAAAACCTAGCATAATTTCCCAGCAGGATGCTAATCTGAGCCTGTGCTCATTCGTCATTATTACGGTTAGCCCACATAAGCTGGATACCAACTGGAGTTGCGGAATACTTCCATAAATAACGACTGTTGAGTATCATTATTATCCGTTCATGTATGAGTTTAGGTTTTGGCATCGTCAGAGCTCTAGGGGATTATGTGTGTACCTCATAATGTACTATTTGCAGAATTTAAATTATTTATCATACGTACGTGTTGTGTTAAATGTTCGTATACATTTACTAAATTATTATTCTATTACTTATCAGGATGTGTATTGTAATAGTATATTAATAACTGGTAATAAGTTCATCGCTTTATGATCCACGATCCATGTTCGCCAGTTCTGATTTGTTTGCTTCTAGGTTAGTGTGGAATTTATTCCATTGTTTTAACGATTTTGTTTATATTCATAGGTTTGCCTGAAACACAGAAGTAATTAATTCCGACGTGTTTGTCGACTTACGTACATTTTGCCGTGATATTTGTATTTACATCGATCACGTGTTTAGCTGTGTTATATGTGGGTCAGTCCAGCTGTTTCCTAGTACCTTTATTTGTATGGTACTGTTTGTATTGAGTTGTTTGTGCATTTGAGCGGATAGCCACACATCGTTTGCCACATTTCATCCTATATTTGCCTTGGTACTGTCACTTTTACTTTGATTTAGAGTGTATTGCCAGAGCATTTTGTGAAGGATTCCTCAACTGATATTTTAAAATAAATGGGAAGTTTTAAATTCGGAAAATATTCTTGCTGTGGAAAACACTCGTTAATAGTATTCAAACAAGTGAAATTTTTGTCTATCGTGTCGACATAGAAACTTAGATAACAGTGATCTAGTAGTCTTCATGATTACGAAAGTGCGTGAACACAACTTTCTAGACTTCATTTCTTATGTCACCGACCATGTTTAGTATGAAAATTTGTTCTTCTACCTTTGCAAATACCCCTTTAATTTGCAAGACGTAAGTACATATTTTGGTTAGCAAATATAAACATGGTTGTCTTCGTTGTGTTTGCATGACAAAATTTTCGATATTCGTGTCTGTAGAAGCTTCATGTTCCCCTAATAACTCCTGAGGGACCATAAACAGTACAAGTAATAAACTTAACCGTCTCCCTGTCACCACAATTTGACAGTGAACAGTTCCACCGCGTTTAAAATAGCCGGCTGACCTCAATCTAATCGGAATACCGGGTGTCTTGACTGTCTTGAGCCAGCCCATTTGCTAATCCATTTAGTAGTTCCATAAGGCTTAAACCAATTTATATGCATCTTCGATAGGATGGGGAATTCAATTGCCAGCGTGACACGGCACTTGTCGTCCATTTGCATTTATCTGGAATCGTTTTCATTATACTCGACTGTTAATTGAGTATGCCAATTAATTGGAATTGTTACTGGCTCGTGTAAGTTCCAATTTCCAATTTGATTTTCTTTTATTGTTTTGTGTTATAACATTTTAATTTTGTGTACCTACTAAGAATTGATTTCATGATCTATTAAGAAACTGACTGACTCTCAATAGCTGTTTGAGCTTTTGGGGCAGATCATCAGCATCGGCTACTATTTAAGAATAACTATCAGACAACTTACTAGCTATAATGTTAAAAATATCCATAAAATATGTCCGACCTCGAGTTCATCACCGTATTTACTTGCTACGTACACTAACACCATTGCATAATGCGATAAGGTTCATATCGTCATTTAAAACTACGTGCTAACCACGCCATTATAAGCTCTATTTGGAGTGCAATAAAATAGATAATTAAAGGTGTGTTTTGTAATACCATGCATGTACAGCCACTGTGCACAATAAGTCTCTTTAGTTTGTTTATAAACTGTACACGTGTGTTCGATAGCCGTCCTAAAGTCTCTTTGTTATTATAAAACACACAATACCATTTAGGCTTTATTGTTTTCGTACTGGTTATACGTTTAAAGTTATTGTCTTTTACACGGTTAGTTACATTTTAAACGTTGCTTCGCTTCACACTCAACTCTAGTCAATTCAATTAGTTAATTGTTATCAACTGTACTCAGTACTGTGTTGTTTTCTGTGTACAAGTTGCGAATAAAGTTAATTGCCTTTGCAATTGATGTACTGAACGATCTCTTGATCATCATGATTCCTTAAGGATCATATTTTTACTGGTGTCTAAACAAAGAAGACGATCCAGCTTAATGATCCTCTCAATCATCTCAGCGCTCGTTAAAAAAATTTCTTCATGAAATAATTGGTTTAAATCATCCGCTCCCAACCACGATTAAATATCCTTTAAGGCAAGTACCCAGAGACAACAGCTTCTTTAATCATGATCTGTCTCGCTGAGTTATTGCGACATTAATTCTTTACATTTGCCCAACTTTTTTACTGGAATCGAGGCGGAAAATTCTGGAGTCGTTCGTTCGTCGGCAAATATATGGAAAGCAATACATGACATTATCATAAAAGAATCGCTGTTTTCGCGGTCGATTAGGCCCGACATTTCATCGATACATGGCTGAAACAATAACGTTTCGGGGTCTTGTCATTTTTATGTGAGTTTCCTGTGGGTCGCTTTGACCTCTATCCATCTTTATGTCGTACGCAAAAGGTTCTCCCTTGTGGCGATATCTCATTTCAGTCTGGTGGCATGTATTTTGAGCTTTTTGTAATAGGTTTTTTTATAGTCTTTGCTTACATTTTAATTTTCGTTAGATTTTCAATTCTCGTTTTATTTTAATTTGCTCTTGACTTTATGCAGGGTTTGCTAAATATCTGTCTGTATTTAGTCTTTAAAATCATTATATGGGTTACATTTTAACATCATTTTATCTTGTACATATCCTGTTGTGTCACTGTTTAAATAATAACTATAAAAATAAGGATCAAAGATGAGTAGGTATAATAAAAAGTAAAAAAATGCTCTTACTCCAATAAAACATGTTCTATTCCCTTTTACTTAAAAAAGAAATTTGCGTCGCATAAATATTGTCTAATGTTCTCTAGCTTTATTCTAATAACCATCAGGGGTCAGAACTAAAGCTTAAATGTGTTAAAAGTTGGCCTTGGGCTCGATGCCCTTGACCTTCACATAATGGCACTCAGGGGTTTGCCGGGGGTTACTTTTGAAAGCTCGTTCGTCAATTACCCCTTGACGTATGATTACGTTGGAAAAAGGACGCATTATGCTAATACCCCAAAGTGCGACTGCGAGCTGATGTTACTAACGGTTCTGTCTCACTTCACCCAAGTTTTTTGGTACCTACCTACCTACTCGGAGTAGCTATGTAACGGCTAACTCTATTGCTTACATTAACCTTATTGACGTCATCGTAATCTAGACAAAACTGTTTATCCCTTAGGAAAATACAGGACTGCGGTAACGTGAGCTTTTGAGAACTAATTTTCTCGTGTTAGCTGACGCAAAATTGCCTGTTTATGTCCATTTAAAAATATGCCAACATAATCTTGGGCCTCATAAACCAGCCATATTGTTTGTCAGGTCTGTACTACATAATCGCGCTCAATAGAGCTTTCCGCCTTTCATCCCTGCCTAAATACATTATAATTTTTTGCGAACCTTTTTACTCAGAAATTCGCTTGTTTATAAAGTTCTTTGAATGACCGTAAATACATCATTACGCCGAAATAAAGTAATGGCTATAGAAAATTAATGCGCTATTGAATTTATGAATTTCGCCGAAGAATAACATTAATCAAGTCTGAAAAAGGTAATTCAGTGTGACGCCGAGAGACTTTTTATGTTATAGCATGGGTCTGGGATTTACTCGTCCTTGTGGAGGTCACACGTGCGTTGTATGTCAATTGTCTTGACGGCTTGTGTCGATAACCCTCACCGCTGTGCCCGAGAGCCGTTCAGATTCCCGCCAATAAAATATTCACATCCACTATCTTCGGGGATGTTATTGCATGATTTGGTTATTTATTCTCTCGGCAATATTAGAGCTGTGTCAGTTATATTCTCAGGAGGGTTTTGCAAGTAAATTTAGTGTCCGTTTCAGTCCTTTGGGCCTCGTCAAGTTTATTGACGTGACTTACGAACTTCCGGGCTAAATAAAACGGACAAGGTTCCTGTTTGTAATGTTAAAAGAATTCGGGATGAACTCAGGATCGCAGAACCTTTTGTTTGCATGAATATTATAGTCGCTTGCCACCTGAACAATGTTTTCAGTATCAGTGAGTGACGTAACATAATTATGTATACAGTCTGGTAACTGAAAACGATTCATATATTTTATCATGTTTAAATCATTTCTGTAGTAAGATTTTTCCTCTTTTATTTACTTACCTTTATTTACATTTCAAAACGTGAGACGATATTCACACGTGTGTTGTAATTAATTTCTACGAAGTTATTTATTCTATTTACTAAACTTACAATTAGTTATTTACCAAGAATAAATGCGCAGTAACCACAACACCCGCTGGGATAGCGCTTTTACCAGTTAAGGGTAGCACTTACGAGCAAATTGAATTGGTTTTTATACCGCTTCCAACAGTTCAATTAATTTGTAAAAAACCGTTTATACTCGCTTAAGTTTCTCGCAACTGCTGTAATTTTCAGCTTAATATCAGACTACATACAGACTGCTTCAAGCTAAGTCCGTCGACCTCGTCTGGACTTCATCTCACATATTCTGAAACTAATTGTTCGAGCACTGATTACTTACAGTCGTATAAAGGTTTTATGCATAGTTTGTTTTCATTAATGAGACTAGTCTTATCATTTAAAGTTGTGTGAAATAGCTAGCTGCCAGCAATGGACAACATCGACCCATGCGAAGCCGTAACAGTGCCTCGGACTCACAAAACCAAATACTCCATTATCGATACGACGAATATACGTATAAAACGAATATATGTATAAAAGTCTTTGCGAAATATGAACGAAAAGCCTTCATATTTTGCAAAACCAAAGTAATATTTCATTACATACCTGGTTTAATATGCGTTACGAATGTTTAATATTCTTAATATAATCAATGAATCCGTAGCTAATAAAAATAATATTCTATTACTTTTATAATCGTTTTACCCCGTCTGTGAAGAGAAAGAAAATAACTAAAAAGCGACTGTTTTCATCTGGACAGTTCAGTGGAGCATGAAATTGAAAGAAAAGAATGAGTAATTAACGGCCATTGTTCCCTGTTTTATTATTAATGAACTTGAAACTATAAGAACTACTATTCTACTATATTAAATCAATTTAATATCCACGTTAATGTGACTTCATTTTCTTTGAATTAAATATGTTGTTTTATTACGTCAATATTAATTTAAGACCCTTTGTTGTAGGTATGCACGAAAAATTATAACGTTAAAGTAATATTTTGTTGTAATCGATATAAGTTTCTATCACTTTTTCTCCAAACTCAATTACGTAAAGCTATTTATTTTATCGTAGTACTTCCCAGTCCATACAGACCCTACTATGTACATTGTGACGTCACAATAGTGGCGTGGTTCGCGTAAACAATTGACAATTGAATACTATACAAAATCATTAGCGGTTTGGACACATGTAAGTGACGCATCTTTATCATTATAATTTATATTTGTTACAACGTTTGTTGTTTGAAACATTCCCTTTAGGGTGTAGATAAATTTTAATCATTGTTTTTTCCATATAGATTAATGAATTCGATACGTGTCTTTGTGAATCATAACTACACTTTTTCAAACTTATTTCTTGATGATTGCTAACTCTATTGTTTGCGCATTATTACTGATTATTATTATCGTCGATTTATCACATTTTGCTTCGAGCGACTTAACTTTTTACGAATTCAATCGTACAAAATTGTGTCAGTAGGAAAAGCGAAACATCGATTTAAATTGTTGAGTAGCTTTGTTTCCAGTACATTTACGATTAATATTTATAGAAGCACTTAAAACTACATTTAAATTTAATGTATTCATTAAGAAAATACATTAAAGCCGTTTTAACAGCCAAATTATTTTTGCATTCCGCTGCCATCCGCTATTGACACATTTAATGAGGGTACATTTAAATTTGAATTTATGGGTCATATGCTACGAACCTCATTTTTATTGTCTGTCATTATTAATTCGAGAACCATAAACCAGCATATTGGCTGCTTTAAAATTAAAGAAGTAAAAAGTTATTGTCAATTATTTGAAATGCAGCTCACATATTTTACGTGTCTGTGTAGTCAGTACATTACACTCCAATAAAGTCCTTAAGGCGGGCACTCCCTTTGTTCACAAGCTTAACGAAATGTCTCCTATATTCGGCAATATCAGTCTTATCAAGCGAGAGCCATGTGGGTCTACCGTCCACCTCTTAAGTACTCAATATTATTGCAGGTGTGAAATAGAGACGCCGCCGCTCCACGCCGTGTAGAGCATCTCGCATCCTCGTTGAAAGACCTTAAGTTGTTTTTGCGTAATATCTTAATTTCGAAAACTGTAGAATGTATTTTGTTATGAATAGCTCAGAATCTTTAACCTTTAGATCGGCATGTGTAAGCTCAGAGTATTGGGTACACGATAACTGCACCGCATCGCTTTTACAACGCAGATAGCGTTATCACTGTAAACACATTACTTTGTCTAAACAATGTTCATTACTTCCAACTTTGTCACAAAAACTTACCCAACAAGATCTGTTTTTTAGTCCTCAGCTATAAATCGCAGTTCTAACAATTCTCTCCCTAAGTCTTTATTCATAATTTATGGCTGGCACAAATCTTTTAATGCCAAAAAATATTTTTCGCCAATTTTCCCGCAACCATTGTTGAATTATCAGATAATTTTATCATAATGTTTTTCAGTATCTTATCATTGTATGCTTTGATTTCCGTATTGCAAATATTATTATCACCGAAAAAGTCTAATGCATTAATTTGTATCTGGTAACATTACCATTACCTACATAAATGATAGGGAAAAAGTGAATATCAATAGGTTGATAGAGTTGATACTCGTGTTATATAACATACATGCTATACCACGTGTTTAATAGTATTCCTGGAAATCGTATGACTGATAAGGTAAATTCATTATCTCAAGTAAACAGTATTGTATCTTTTTAGTAAACACCTAATTACGTCTACTTGCAATTTCTTTCAAAACTGTGAGTTGCTCTACCAAGATTCATAGTAATAATAATTTTATTGATTTCGGCCAGTGTTTTAAAATATTCAACTACAGTATCTACATTTGTCTCATATTGTTTTTAAATACATTTTTTTTAGCGCGATAACGTTTGAAACCAAGTACCTTATTGGCTTACTATTATTAGAGGTCCCAATTTCTGGCCACTTACGGTTGTTATCTCAGTTGGTGACATTTATCTCGTCATTTTGTGCCGGTTAGAGACCTTTGGAAGTTCGGATGATATGTGTTACTCAGTTTTGGGCGGCAATTAATACGTTACGTTCGTGTCCGTGTTATTTTAATATTTAAAAATCAGCTAAAGTGCGGTGATGAACATTTACCTGAAAATATCAACGTATCGAGTGAAGTTTTAATCATTTATGTAAATGTGACATGACCACAACACAATAACCTCGTTAATGGATTCAATTTGCACGGAACACATTGTACGGGGTCGAGTCTTCGCCACGCTATTCTGACAATCAATTCATAGGATCGCAATCTTAGTGATCTCTAATAGTCAATTCGGTACCGGCCTATACATTTCGATAACCTCTCTGGTCATGTACATTGGTGGTGTTTAGTGATAAATACGTAATTTAATGTCATATTGACCGAGGACGCCTCAATAGATAATCTTTTATCAGACTATTAAATAATGAGTGGTTTGGAGCGCGCGCACCGCCGGCCACATCGCGAGTGCGCTCGCGCTAGTTCGAAGACGGCCCGCCGAGCGCAAACATATCCCATTTGACACCAAAAACGTTTTGGACTCGGAATACCCACCCTTCAAATTCGTCCGGTAAAGTGCCATAAGTGAACCTTTCTTCTCTGAAACTATACAGCCAAAATAAGTGTTAGTGAATAAGTGACTTAAATAAAATGTGGATAATTTTAACTAGAAAATAATAACCGAATGTGAAATGTGGTTGCATATACTGAAAATACCGGGAATTGGCATCCGCACACTGTAAGGAGACAGTGCCAAAATGACGACGCAAACAAAGGTGCGTCTTGTTTTTATTTACGTTCACTCATGTTTCGTTTTAGACTTTTGATGACACTTTCTTCATCGACTGAACTCGAGCTAAAAATGTTTCTGATATGGATAAAATTACAAGTTACAAAATCACGTAGTTTGTTCAAAATGTAAAAGCTCTTCCATATAAATTGGGTGAAACTGTTTAAGTCACGCTATGTTTTGGCCACTATTTACGAAGACGAGAATGAAAGACGGCTAGGGCCAAGATTTATTTAGAAACATGTGAGTTCTATACGAGGAAAGCTATCAAGCTGTTGGCATTCTTCGCGAATACCTTGTCGTACGAGACACTTAGTGGAATCATGCGGGTGTTGTTACCAAGCTCTCTTTAAACAATATCGTCTTCCTTCGTTTGTTGATTTTCAAATGATGTTGATATCCATTTAAGAAATTAAATACACTCGCTTTCGAGAATTGTGGATCGTAAACAGCTCTTCGTTATTGGGTCAAGAAATATTTCAATCGGCTCTGGTCATCAAGTGATTGATAGTTATTGGAAATGTGAATGCCCTTACAACATTTCGGTCAAGTTTAATTGTTTGTGTTTGAACATTCTGAAGTCGTCGTGTTTGCTATTTCGGGGGAAATGATCACTTCTGTAATCAAGAGACACAATTTAAGCTTCACGGTCTGTTTTGCTTTACAGTTCATTGACTGACGTAGTCAGTGGTTTTACAAGGTTTTGGGTATCGCTAGAGACTAATTTTATTTGTGCCAGTTACAAAATAATACTTAGTATTAGCTTAGTTACCCATTCTCTCATTGGAATTTTAGACAAATTATTATACTCCGAAGTGGTAGAAATTCGTATTGTCTGCTGATATTATTGCGTCTCGGTTTTGAAAGTCTACCGATATGTATTTCATATCTGTCATCGTACAAGTACGTTTATACCTATGTAGGTAAATCAATCTCAATTATTACAGTAGTTCGCAAATTTTCCATTAAACGTATTCTCAGATAACAGTAATTTTTAGATAAGTTATTTTAACTTTATTAAACGTTAAGTACATTGTTTAATTTTTATGCCTCTTTAAACTGTACGTTATAAAATAGCGATAACATTTAGTTCCTGATTATTTATCGTACGTTTAATTATGCCAACAATGTTTAGTATATTCATTAAATTACTTTTACTTACACTTAACACGTTTTAATGTCGTTCAAGTACATCAGTTTCTTGACGTCTTTACGGGTATGTTATCGTTACTTCTCGGTGCACTATGCATCTACATATATGTAAATGGATAGACATACATACATATTGCCTTGTTATCAAATATTTTCTAGGAAAGTGGATCATAATAACTATCAGTAGCTGAAGCTAGTCTGTCAGTTGTGTCATAGTTACCTGATAAATTATGTATTTATTAGGTTTCTATGTTAGGTTTATCAATATTTTCCATTTAGTCTATTGTTATGTGTAAAGTTAAACTAAAGACTAGAGATAGTTCCCAATGTTTTGAAATTCTTACATCACATTAAAAAAAAAACATGCGAAATCTTCAACGGCGTGTAATCAAAGGTCGTTGTTATATAGCATGAGGCCTTTGCCCTGCCATGTATAATTAATTCTTATAATGTTTGCTGTTCGACATATATTGCGGCAAGTATTGTTTGAGCTGTTAATGAAACTATTATCATAATTATAAGATGAAGTAATATAGGCATTAGTCATTCAATATGTCGCAGTTATATAAATATCATGTGAAAACATTTGTAATCTAAATGTGGCTCTCGGTTCAACATCATCGATTTTCATCTGGAATGTACGATAGTATCATACGGTTAGTGTGTGTTAAATGTCTTTGGTATTATTATTATGTTGATAAACGTTTTTAATGCTATTTGTGAGATCCGTTTCGAATTCGGTCAATTGAAAAGATTATTTCTAGTTTTGAAATGAACTGATTTCAGAGTTGCGTGTGATATTTGGGCTTATGCTTGAAATTTTGAGAAAAGTAAGTACTTCTCTATCAAGCTTCCAATTCTTTAAATGATGACTAAAACATAATCTTCAGGACGGGGAAGTAAGCAATCATCATTTGTCCGATTGCAGTCTACCGTAAACCGGATGATTTGAAGCAATGTGCTTCACTACTTCCGTTCCTAATGATTTTTCCTCTGACTTTGTAACTTTCCGGGTTGTTGTTGGTCCTTCGAGTCACGTTGCGAGAAAGGCTCTTGGATTAAAGTGCTTTAGGTAATGTTTGTTTGGTCTTCGTCCGAATGTTCCGATGTAGAAATTTGTTGTTCCTAAGCGGTCGTCTCAGCGGCCTATTTAAAATGATGCACGACCTATTTAAAGTACTATCAGTGTTATAGTTAACCTACAGATTCATTCAGCTAAGGTTGGCCGTCGAACTTCATGTTCGTGACGTTTGGGCCACTCACGTTATCTAATCAGCTTGACCTAAGGCTTTTAGATTGTTTTATTTTTATTACTCACTGTTTCGTGAACTTCTATCACAAGTGTTTTAATTTTTTTCCCTGTGCTAAGATGATAACTGTCTGTATTATTAGTAGGTACCTAAAAGTTATATCTGTGTGTTGTATCGCGGCTGTAGACCCATATTCTAGAAGCTTGTTTTGACAGATTTCAATTGAGCATGAATTTGTTAATATCAAACTCTGAAACACGCGAAATAAGTTCGGGCAATTTAGAAATGGGTTGACAGTTTGTTTAAGTGTTATGAAATATTTTGATACACTCTTTATAGGTAGGTACTTATAGTGTACATGCCTTGATTGCCAAATAAAAATACCTATTTATAAAGTAACTTTATGTACGCATTTGACTGTCCTTAATATAAGAAAACTTTGATTCTAAATAACACTAGCTTAGATCTCAATCCAAGAACCGCAGTTTCTAAAGTTTAAACGAATGTAACTGCTTGATTAACTTGGAGAACAGCCTGCGTTACTGTTATGTAACACATCCGCAGATCTCGAACTTGGCACGGAGCCAGCCAGCGTCTTACCGCAGGATATGACCTCTATTCCTTTGCCAATACGGTCTCATTTGTCTTGAACATTTCCAGGGGTAAATGATTCTGAAATGTTAATGTCAACAGTAAATCAAGGGCTCCTGGGAATAGTGCCTCTTTTTTCTGTTAATCTATTGTTGTAGCAGTTTTAGGAACGGCTTTTTACGTAATGGTACTTAATATCTAATTCTTTGTAAGTGAATTTAGTTATTTACAGTTCTGTTATTCATAGTAAATATACCCATAGATACGTAGCGTACATTTTAGCACGAGTACTAATTTATTTTTTGGATGCCTCTTAATTTCTGTCAAATCTTCTTAAAATAATATTTCTTCGATACCAAATTGACTTCCGAATACTATGAAATTTGCAGTGCAAATTTATGCTTATAATTATTCAAATTAATGCTTGTATTTGCAGCGAGTCAAAATGAATAACTTATTGACCAAGAACTTACTACTTACCGTAGTCTATCAACTTCTGAACTTACCAATAAGGATTTATGTGATTGGCCCTCGCGAAGGACAAACTATAAGTTTGGTGTTAATTTCCGTCGCCCGTCGTCTGGCTGTAAAAGGAGATCACGAGCCGATCCATCATCAGTCTGACTAAAGAAGAAGAATTAGAATATTAGACTTAGTTTTTTGCAACAACATGATTTCTATCGATAGATGCCCTGACCCGTTGCTACCTGAAGATCCTCATCATGTTGCCTTAGATATCTTCGCGGGTTTTGTTGAATGTCCAGCATTACGAAATCAGCCTAGAATCAAATATTTATATCATGCGGCAGACTTCGCTTCAATATCTCGCGAACTCGATAGCTTTGACTGGCATCGCGATCTCAAAGATGGGTCTGTAGAGGAGGCTTCTTCGTTGTTATATTCGAGACTAAATAATTCCTGTAATACTTACATACCTACCAAACTTGTTCAGTCATCTTCCAAATACCCCGTGTGGTACAAAAGTCCGCTCATTAAGTTACTCAAGGAGAAATTCAAATTTCATTCTAAATTTAAAAAATATGGTAACCTTTCAGACCGCGAATCTTTTATACTCTTGAGAGACCGAGCAAAGGTTCTCGAAAAGAGTATGTTTGAGGATTATATAAAAAATATAGAGAGTAATATATATAAATCACCTAAAGCATTCTGGTCTTACGTTAAAAGTAAAAATTCATCCAACTCGTACCCATCTATTATGACAGATGGTCAGCACGCTACTGGCCAGGGCGATGACATCTGTAACATGTTCAGCAATTACTTTTACAAAAACTTTTTACCAAGTGAGGCTGAGGTAGATATCGGAAAATATTGTGATCAACCGTGCAATCATCAGACTGTTGCGGATATCAGCTCCGTGGAGATTTGTGAGGGGCAAGTTCTGAAGCTACTAAAAGCGGTTGACTTAAGCAAGTCTGCGGGCCCTGATGGTATTCCTCCGGTTATAATAGTTAAGTGCGCTAAAAGTTTATCCACTCCCTTAACCATCTTATATAATCGTTCCCTTAAGGAAGGTGTAATACCCATAATTTGGAAAACGGCGTACATTACCCCTGTTCACAAAAAAGGCGCCAGGAATAGGGTTGAAAATTATAGACCAATTTCTAAACTCTGTCTATTTGCTAAAATTATCGAAAAAATTATTTACTCTCAGGTCTATAGTGATATACGGCACTCACTTACGGATTATCAGCACGGCTTTTTAAGAAATAGGTCTACAGTTTCCAATCTTCTCGTCTGCTCAGACTATCTGTCCAATGTTATGTCTGAACCCTCCCAAGTCGACGTGATCTACACGGACTACAGTAAGGCATTCGATCGAATATCCCACGATATCTTGCTGCAAAAGTTGCTTGCTCTGGGTATTAGGGGTAACTTATTTAGGTGGTTTGCGTCTTATATTTCAAATCGTTGTCAGATTGTTGCCTTAAACGGTTACAGCTCAGTTCCTTCATCTATTCCCTCCGGTATTCCGCAGGGATCCCTTTTGGGTCCCTTATTATTTACAATTTTTATAAATGATATCGAATCGTGTTTTAAAAGTGCAAAAATAATTCTATATGCCGATGATATGAAAATTTTGTTTCGAATTACTGACGTTAGTGACTGTCTCGCTCTTCAGCAAGATCTCGATTGTTTGTTAAATTATTGTACCATGAACAAGCTGGAGCTCAATGTATCTAAATGTTTTGTAATATCTTTTACTCGTAAGCCCAATCCCGTAAGCTACCAATATAAATTAAACAATGTGGAGCTAAATAGAATTGAAGCTATAAGGGACTTGGGTGTAACTTTTGACTCCAAATTGCTTTTCGACGCGCATATTGATAATATCATTAAAAAGGCTACCAAAGCACTGGGCTTCATCTTGAGGCTGTCAGCTGATTTTAAAAATGTTAAAACATTCAAAATACTTTATTGTGCCTTTGTCCGCAGCCACTTGGAATACGCCTCACAAGTATGGAACCCAAATTATAACATATATATTGACAGGATTGAACGGGTACAGAAACGTTTCCTTCGATTTTTACAATTTAAGACACGTAAATATTCTTCCAATTACATTGTCAGGTGCAAAAGATTTCATATTTTACCTTTACAACAGCGCAGACGTATAGCTGATATTACTACTCTCTTTAAAATAGCTAATGGTGAGATGGATTGTCCAGAGCTTCTCAGTAAATTAGGACTAATAACACATGCTACACTGTTAAGGAACCCGCGCCTTATTCATGTCCCACGAGTTAGAACAACATACAGGCAAAATTCTTTTATGTTAAGAGCAAGTAAATCTTTTAATGTAATCTCGCGTGACGTTGACTTAGATTTGTTTAATACCAGTGTTGCTCGTTTTAAGCGTTGTATGGTTAGTAATTTCTTTAATTAGTTTTTTTTTGTAGTTTCATGCAATACCTAAATCACTATTTTTCCACCAATCGACAATTTTCTGTTAAACATGTTGTAAACCCTATTTGTGAAAACTTTTAAATGGCCTTTAAGTGTCATATTATTTATCTTATATTGTTTCTTCTAGCTGTAAGTTTTCCGAAAATGTTAAAATAAAAATAAAATAAAAATAAAAATAAAGGAAATAGCAATTTGCCAAAGTGTTATATTACACCATCACTTGGCCCGGCCTTTATTTGAACAGATATATCTAACGTTTATATCCAAAGTTAGTGATATTACTTGGCAATGCACACATCTACCTTATTCCTTTAAGAAACAAAATCGTTTCATGACATGCAAGAAGAAAAGAAAACAATTTTGTCAAAACATGTGTTGTATCTGTGATTAAAGCAATCTCGAATATTCTAGTCTGAACAGTATCATAAAGCTAAAATCTAAACAAAGAAAAACTGACGCTAATCCATTATGTCACTTGCCAAATGAGATCTCTAGCAAAATGCCAAGATATAAAGTTCATTTACATCGCACTAAACATGTAGAAAGGACGAAAGTACGTCGACTTTTCCATTTTGTTAAAGCTAAAAACGTTTATTGTTAGAATGTTAGATAAAAAAATGGGTTTGGACAAGTCTCATATACATGTCGTCTATATAGTAGATTGGATTGCCTCGCTAACGCCGGCGCTGCGGTTATCCTGATTGTTTTAAGGATCGTTATCAATTGAGCCCCCGCGTGACAGGACGCCGGTTGTCACTCAATTGTCGTAACCCTGACTAACCTAACTACCTACCTGCTGATTTATAGTTGACTTTAAGTGTTCCTTGTTCAGAACATTGAGATAGCTAAGAAAAAGGATAAATTTTACATACTAAATGTTATTTTGAAACATATTATTTCCACGTATTTGGGCGATCGGTGGAAAAATCCAATTTGGCAAGTTGGTTTTCAAATGTATTCCCACTTTGAAGACTGTCAATGTCGTGAACTTTTGCCAAGCGAGTCAAATGACACTCATTATGCCATAGTTCATGGGAACTGTTAAGAATCGAGACTAGTTCATCGCGATTAGTTCATTATTACCATGAATATTGAATCTGGCTTTGAAGTGCTATTTTTTGTAGCGAATTATTTGTTAAGTTGACCATTTTTCACGTGGTGCCTTATAACTCTGTAGTCTCTATCACGTTGCATATAATAAGTCTCAAATATAAAATAAGGTAAATGGTTTTAATAGGTTTGTAAAGTTGCCTCGCCACAAAACGTTCCCGGCTTTTTATTAAACTTGCACTTCAGTTAAGTAGATAATGTTATCATTCAAGTACTGAGATCCATAATTGTAATGAAAAGAGCTCTTCTAATTAGTGTTCATTTATTACGCATACTGCTGCGCGTAGAAAATGAATACATTTCTAGGCAATTTTTCACGTAGGTAAATCTCCTTACGCGAATGCGACATCGAATCTCGTGCCCCTGGCCATTGGCAGATGAGGACACTTCACTGGTTTTAGCTGGTAAGAGTCCGACACGTCCCGCCGTCGATACCCCGACGGCGGATAGTCGATGAGGATTTCCATTGTTTTACCCAAAAATAAGCTAAACCTTCTTAGAAGAGATTCTGTCCGAATATTTCAGTCGAAAACTAACGTTCTCATAAACGGGATTACTATTCCATGCTTGCTTCAACATCTTTTAAGCGTAAATTATATCAAAGATGTGACTAGATTTCTGATTTGAATATCGTTTCTGATTGAATATAGGGTGAAGCGATGTCATTAAGATCGATTTCCGTTATACGCTTTATGCGACATCCGTAGGAAATGGTGCAGTCGTGTTAGGCCTTTTATATTCCACCGGCACAGGATATTCACTTATCTTATTTGCAACGGCTTGCATTACAAGGAGTGAAGGGTTCTACAGGGTGTAGTATTGGCCCCTTACAACATATTTAGTTACGCAGTTAGCTAGTTAGTGTTCATGTTGATATTTTTCTTCTCTGTGTTTACGAGAGTGCTGACCGAGCGTCTCGCGACAGTTATTGCCAAACATACAGATTATTTATAACATTTACGTAAACGATGTCGGCTGGAAGATGGCCAGTATTTTATTTACCACGTGTTAGTTATTAGACCTATAATTGCGTGATTTCTAAATATTTTTCGACCTTCGAAAGTTATGAGCTAATTGTCTGGGTTACTGTCTCTTTTAAAACCTTCATTTTAATACTAGCTCTATTATGCTGATAGTTAAAGATCTGTCTGTCGACATTGGATTATTTTTCAACGTTCTTCAATACTCCGCTTACAAGTACTTTCTACTGCAGGAAACGTATCATATATGACCTTGGACCTGAAGTGTTTTTTGTGCTTTATTAACTGCACTACTGTACCTACCTTATCCAAATACTGTACAATATCGAATATTTTACCTTCTTAACATTATTCGCATAAACTAAGGAAGTCTAAATATTCGCATTCGCATTTAGACGTAACAATCGTCAGTGCTGCGACCTTCCGATCAAGGTGAGAGGCTTCTAGGAGCACCTTCAACGATTTGGACTGGTTTTGCGGTTTTGTAAATACGTTGCATTTTATTGTAAAGTAATAAAACTACAGAGAGTAAATTTTAACGATTTTACACTTACTCTAATGAAATTATGATTTATGTCATATTTGCTCAACTTTTTCATTATTTCTCGTCGTTTATAAAGTCCTTTATCTTACAAGTATCCAGACATAACCTAAGTAAATAAAATAAGAGACAATATAACTTGGGCTCGCTCCATTTGCCCTCTATTCCCAATTATTTCAAGTACATTATATCACGGTACAAGGATAGTTACAATTCGTTCGGCAAATTCAATTTATAACCCATTTCGCCTGTAAATTGGGGAACTGGAGGAACTCCACTGTGTATGTACGTAACATAACTTAAGTACAGTCGGCCTCACATTGAAAACATACGCTACTTACAAAAGGACCTTAATTCCAAAGCTGTAGGGTCGATATTCGTGATACTAAGTTACCATTATCATGCGGCCCACAGTACTCGCGGTCAGGAAACATTAAATATTAAAATGGCAAGTTCAAACCCACATACATGTATTTTTTATGTTCGTACACCGACTTCAAATCTCTTATTACTGTGTTAAAGTTTCAGTGGGAACCCTTTTACAATTCCATTTCGGCATACTTTTAAAGTAGGTACCTCTACCTACATTAGGGGTCGGTACTTCTCGTACTTTTCTATTCATAGTATTTAGTTGGGTAAATGGTATGTTATCTGGTATTTAATTATCCATAGCCCGTTTATCTTGTAGTAAAACACCTAACTTATAACATTGCACTGTTTGTAAAAAATATAAATGCACCGAGTCTACTTAATGCCGTGATAAATTTTAATAAAAACTTAACTATTCAAACTGTAATTGAGCGACTCTTTTACTATTGATTAAAAAACAAGCTATGAAGATATAGCGAATTCCCAAGAAACAACCTTAATTTTTCCAATGAATAACTAATAAATCTCAATAACGATTCATTCGTGTTTCAGGTAATTACTAATCTTCGCTTAATTTTATCGCTAATGAGTTTCCCGAAGTTATTTACTTCGAATATTCACGGCAATATGTTCGTAAACATTTCAACTGAGTTTTATTAGAAATATTACGTAAATTAATAATGTTCAAAGTCAATATAAATTGGTCGAGAGTATGATATTATTATTTGGTACCATGTGTTTGCGTTGAGAAAGGTTAGCAAGGATAAAGTTCCACGATTGATCGTTTGTAACTCCGTAAATGTATTTGCTATTAAATAGTTCGTTTCAAAGCATTCGACTTGAACATTCGAATAGAAAATAAAAACAAACAATGTTGTGTATTGTTCGCTTTATTAATTGGAGCTGTTGTGAACTGAAAAAGCGTTATTGCGATGCATTCGTGCGAACGAGGCCCGTATTGTAGGCTGTATAAAGTTGCTTGTAGCCCGGGATTGCTACAACGGCTCTACACAAAAGTTTTAAATGGCAAACATGTTATTCTACGACCTTTTATTGTTATTTTTGTTCGAGAATTTTTGTTAGTATTCTTTTTGCAATGTTGACATTGTCAATGGCAACAAAATAAAGGCGAAAAATCATATTTTGAGATCAGTTGAACGTTAATAATGTTTGTTTCTTTTCTTATAAAACGTGAAGGAACACGTTAAACGGGATATATTTACGCCTCATAATTTATGCTTGAACAGGCTCAGCTTTTTATGGGTGGTTTAATATTACAATAAAGCGGGTTCAACGAATAGGAGAAATGAGGGTAATGCAGGTTGACGCTGTGCAGATGACCCTGTTGCAAAACAGGTCACGTGATGCTGTGGTTCGGCCTACTTACAGGATGCGCATTTATCTCGTGTGCCTATATTCGTAAACCCCATTATACGTATTCCATACTTATACAGCTCTTAGTGAAAATAGAGCCAAGGTTGTTCCGAGAATATTCTAAAACTACTCCCGGATTTAGGTACTGTTATGACTGCTATACGTAAGAACGTTTACATTCCATATAAAATTATTTCAATCATATTGTTTTATGTCCTTTCAGCTTCACTTAATTAGAAAAAAAAAATGGTGTTGTTAGCAGCCCCTGTAGCCATATGTAATGATAATTTTGCAGGAGTTACGATGGTAAAAGTCGCTACGGTGTGTGGACATTTCACATTTTTATAACTTTAATAAATCACATTATTTAGACTTGATACTTCCATTCATAACCACTTTAATAGCAATTCTTAGCGTGAAAGATTGTAGAAATTATATTAGACTAGTGCTAACTTTCAGTAAATAGTCATTTCAAGATTTAAACTGTTTGACCAAAAAAAGTCAGACTCATTAACTATAGAAATGTTGGATAGCATATGACAGGTCCCTGTTTGTGTCTGGACATGCTTACACGTCACAAAAACTCCCGACGTCAGAGAATCGTGCTTGTTATGTCAGGTGGCTTTCGCAGCAGAAGCTCATGTAACAGGCTATTAAAACCGCCATGTGAACTTAATAGGGTTCTACAGAATTGCTAGCTAAGCAAAAAGAGGGTTCATCTTTGATGTATTAATTACTTTACGCTACGTAACGAACTCCCATTTATTTGATCTACAGCTGTCTTTTGGGTCCACCAACACGATCCGTTTGCCCGTTTTCAAATGAATTTAATTTGTCAAGGTTTATTTTCTGGACCTCTCAGAACTACTTACATATTTATTTATACGAAGCCTGTTATTGCTGCGCTAGTTTCAAAGTTAGAAAATTTCGGCTTTTCACAGCATGAAAGTTAGGCGAAACGTCCAAACTTCAGTGATTTAAACTTAATTTGCAGACATAGGTATAACGGGCATATTGTGAACGGACTTGGGTTGTTTGTGACGAAAAGGTTACAAGTATTGTTACTACAGGTCGGCGGGACAAAAGGCAAGTCTACGTCAATGCCGACGTGCTCAAGAGCTTATTGATAGTCTTTAGTTCTTGCCTACAGAGAGATTTATCAGCATATTCCGCATTTCCTCTAGGTTATAGCCACACAATTAAAGGTAAACTTTTCAGATATTCAAAGGCCCACCTTTGAATATCTGAAAAGAAAAAATAAAATATTGTCTTCATGATTTTAGAAGGCATATAATATAGGTTATTTCCGCCTTTGGACTCTTCAAGTTGTCATATTCTCGTTATAAATCTTTGTATGATCTTGATCTTGTATAATTAACTACAATCTGCTGGAATTAATCAGTGAGTCTAGTTGCCGACCCTAAATTGAAACAATTAAGGGAGTAGGTGGTGTAGGTCGAGTTAATTTGGATTTACTACGTACTGCGTCGTTGGAAATCTCGGAACGGACAGAATGCCAGGCTAATGTGACGCCAATTACGTTTCAACCTAATTATGTAACGTAATTAATACGGTATAATTATGACGCGAAATTAACTTTATCTTTGATGGTGATACTGACAGAACGTGCTCTCACGACATCCTTAATAATCATAATGTTATTAAGCAGGGGAAGTCTTTTGATTGACTAATTTTTTAAGTACTAAATTATATTAAGCATTTAAGGTAATGCTCAGAAATGGTTCAATATGATAGATGATTTACTTTAAAAAAATATCACATAATTTAACAATATAATTGAAAGATATTTTATATGATCTTCGAGTCGGTTCCGATGAAAATTAATCGAGGGTCGCTGGCGATTCTCATTTTTAAAATATCAATGAAAACTATCTGTGTTGTGATAATACATCAGTGCGACAGTTGAATGTTCCTTAACTTATGTCCATGTTCACGTCTATAAATACGAGGCGCGTTCTTTGCATGGCCTCCCGCCTTGTCCATTGTACACCAATCAGCGTGCTCTGCAGATCGACGATTTAGCACTTGGAGCATCCGCTGCAGATGGACGAACGTCCATTATACTCGTTTCCTATTTCAGTAGATAGAAAAGAGCCAATTAGAGGCGGTACTGGGCGCTCGGCTTATTCGTATGTGCGTAGGTCAGGTGACAAGTCGTTGGAAATAAATCAAATCTTGGTGTGCTATGGTAAAGATATTACTTTGTTAGTTTGTGTTTGCCGAGTCCAAGTGTCTGTAGTAGATACTTGGAGTTATCGCGATAAGCTATCGATTGTGTTTTTGTTTTTGTAACATGTGTGTTTTTCGTGTTGCAGCATGAGGTCACGGCGGTGGTGTGGTGTCCGCATGGAAGCCCGGCGGACTGGTGATCACGCGCTGCACACGCTGCGCGCGCAGTTCCGCCGCGCCCTGCCGGAATGGACCGCGCGCGCCTCTCGCCGCCGCCGGACTGCGCGAACCATCGGCCGCTCCAAGGAGGACCCCGCGAAACCCTCGATACCGCAGCCCCGCCCGCGGAGGCCTTAAGCGAACCAGAGACTCCGCGGCCCGCGCCGCGCGCGCTTCCTTCCATCCCCGAGAGCGAACCCTTGCTCCGCGATCCACTCAGTGTCAGTGCTATCAGTGAGAATGTCTCGCGGAAACACAACGGGCGGCCGCTGCACGTGCAGTTCGACGCGCAGTCGCCGCCCGCGCCCGTGTCCGTGTCGGGCAGCAGCACCAGCTCCAGCTCCGACGACGAGGACGTGTCCATCGCAGAGGCGCGCCCGCCCGACGGCGGCTGGGGCTGGGTCGTCGTGTTCGCCTCCTTCATGGTCAATCTTATCGCCGATGGTATTACATTCAGCTTCGGTGTATTCTTTCCGCACTTTTTGGAGTATTTCGGAGAGAGTAAAGGAAAGACGGCCTGGATCGCCGGCATCTTCATGGCGATGCCGCTCCTGTCCGGGCCGATCGCTAGCTTCCTTACGGACAGGTATGGCTGTCGAAGAGTGACGATATGTGGCTCGATACTAGCTGCTATAGGATTCGTCATTTCCGCTTTTGTAGACAATATGGAGACGTTGTTTTTGACATTCGGCATCATGGCCGGATTTGGATTGAGTCTTTGTTACGTGGCGGCTGTAGTCATAGTCGCGTATTATTTTGAGAAGAAACGTTCTTTAGCCACCGGAATTTCGGTCTGCGGGAGTGGCATCGGAACCTTCGTGTTCGCTCCTTTGACCTATGTATTATTAGATGAGTATGGGTGGCGTGGAACGACGTTAATATTAGCTGGTTTATTCCTAAATATGGCAGTGTGTGGACTATTGTTCAGAGACTTGCCGTGGACGACTACGATGAACGAGGAAAGGGCTAAAGAGAGGAAAAGAAGACGAGAAAGAAAACGGAATAAGCGTTTTGGTTCGTCAGCCGATAGTTTTTCGGATAGTAAAAGTAGTGCTGCCGGCTCTACTAAAGTAAACGAAGCCACCGATATCGAGGCGGTTACATCACCGATAGTACCCCAGTTCAGCTCTCTAGTAGACTTACCAACGTTCATGACAGGCGGGGAGGGAGTGTCGCTCGAGGTGTTCGAGTTGATGTCGAACAGAGGCCGGGCGTATGCCATCCTGGCGCAGAACTACCCCGGCGTCATGCTTCCCTCGAGGAGCTTCAGTGACAGCGGAAGACTTCACGAGCAATCACCTCCTAGAGCTTTAATGTCACCGGGAACCGCTTCTCCGGGAGCGTTGTCTCCTACATCTATACCACGAGCGCCGGAGCCTAGTTCGGCGCCAATTAACGATAAAGCTGCGTTGTCGCTGTGGCTCCGCAGGCAGACCTCGGGCTCTACGAAGAAACCACCAGCTTTCCTCAAAGACCTGAGAGTTCACCGCCACTCGCTCACGTACAGGGGAGCGATGCTCAACATCAACAGATACAGACTCAGAGCGTCCTCCTGTCCTAACATCTTCAGGAACTCCATGACGACCATTGCTAAAGAAAAGGTAAGAACTCATTTCATTTCAAAATATTTAAATACGTACTAGTTAAGAATCCCAGAATCCCTATTTTTTCTAAAGTCATGTATATAAACGTCATATTCTCTTTCTAGAAGCATCCTTACCTTCATAAGATGATAAATAACCATGTTTTGTATTTTCCAGCTACAATGGTACGCCGGTCTGTGGGACTTCTGGGACCTCGCGGTGGACGTGCTGGACTTCTCCCACTTCGCGAACCCCGCGTTCCTGGTGTTCGCCATCTCCAACTTCCTGCTGTACATGTGGTACGACGTGCCCTACGTGTACATCGCCGACAACGGCATGAGCATGGGCTTCAACGAGTCCCAGGCCTCCATGCTCATCTCTATCATTGGAATACTCAACATGTTTGGAGAGGTACTTTGTAAACTGATAATCACCTTAAATCACCCTTTCCGTTCCGTTTTTCAATAATTCCTAATTTCCTTTTGTACAATAAATTCATACATATCTTATCGACTGATCTGTGGATTAAAGCTAATACCGATAACAATGTCATCCATCAACATCCTTTCCTACTTACCAAAACCAGTTCATTTGTCCGTATCAGGCAATCACCAATATTTGTTCTGATAGCACTATCTGCGTACAATTTGTAGAGGAAGCAACAATTGTAGTTTACTTGTGTTTAATCTTATCACTCGTTATCTAGAGTGGCAGGCATTGTTTAACTTGACCCATTTAAATCATCTCCAAGCTGACTGATAACTGCCAGATAACGCTGACGGATCATTACGCAATTATTGTTAATTGCACGTGTCAATTAATAGATTGTGAGCTCTACAATGTAAATACATTTTATTAGTTCATGATCTCTTTCAGTTCTTAGTTTTAAATTGTAAAAAAAAATCATTAATACACTACACTTTTATTGTAAAATGGAAAGTTTATACAGATATCTTAGTTCAAGATTTCGACAGTAAAGATAAGTTTCATTAAGAAATTGTAGCTTATCATTTTCTTTAGAATTGATACCAAATCAAATAAGCTTTAAAAAACGTGCAAAACGTGAATGATGATGACTAAACTATTTTTTTCGCAAATCATTGCATACTATGGACTGTAAAACGTGGGAGCTATGATTGCACTCTTTGCAGCATGCCAACTGTTCATTCTATCGTCGATAACTACATTTCTTGAACTCAAAAGATGCCGAGATAAACAGCGGCGTTATTTGTTATTTGTTTTTTTTTAAATGACTCTCGCACTAAGAAATTTAATCGCGGACGTTTTCACACTTAATTCACATGCACTCAGGACAAGCATTTGTGAAATGCAAAGCTCCCGTTAAAAAATTCACAGACAAGTCATAGTCATTTATTCATAAATAAGTTGCAAATTGTATCTGAATTTACACAATTTTTAACTTAATAAAATACACAATCCCAAATCAATCACATTGCTAACAATATAAACAAACATTTGTTGATTTGATAAAAGTTAAAATAATAATAAAAATAACCCGTGTTGTTTTAGATCCTGCTGGGCTGGGTGGGCGACTTCTCGTGTGTGAACGCGAGCATGGTGTACGCGGGCTGCATGGTGGCGTGCGGAGTGGTGACGCTGGTGATGCCGCTGCTGCGCTCCTACGCCGCGCTGGCCGCCGCCTCCGGGGCCTTCGGCGCCGCCATCGCCGCCAACTACTCGCTCACCAGCATCATACTGGTGGAGCAGATCACGCTCGAGAAGTTCACTAATGCGTATGGATTGCTGCTGCTCATGCAGGGCTTGGCTAACCTCATAGGACCACCTCTAGCCGGTAAATATTCTATTTTCATCTTTTGCCTAAACACTTACCAATTTGTTTCAAAATGATTGATTGCAAATTGTCCAAAAGCATGATACTTGTTGAAGAAAATCTGACATCTTATACATGTCTGATTAACTCTCCTCACAAATTATTTCAGAAAATAGTCATGTCTTTCCTATGTTTATAACAATAAGTTGCCCATATGCTGTGACACAGTCATTAGAGAGTATTTACTTTTAATTAAAAAGCAACTACCCGCTTCACTAATACCTATGTCTTAATATGAGTAACCTAAGCAATGTACCTATTACAAAATATGTATTGTATAGTTATGTTACTGTCGGTTGACAACAGCACAAGCCGCATCAGGTGACATAACACCTTAAGATTACATTGTTCTCACAAGTGATCATTGTGCTCGTGTAACAATATTGTTTAATCTATTCACTATTGATTTTAACCGTAACTAAGCCACACTGTCTGTTTTGTTTTACCTTTTGAATGACTAATAGAACTGTTACTAATAACTAAGTCAAAAGGCCTTTTGAACTATCTTGACGACTGTTATGTTAACCTGGATACATCTATTACTATTTTGAACGACCTGATTTCTGAAAGACTTCAATTTATTTTGACGGCAAAACCAATACCATTGTAAATGTTTATTATATCAAAATCTTAATGTTATTCAAAGTTTATTAGAGGATTCTGTCCTTTAAAGCTTTAGTTAAGGTAGATAGATAAATGGAATATGCTTTATTGCACACCACATGAAAAACAGATTTGACAAAAGTAAAAGTTACATGCCACAATGGGTGGTCTTATCGCTAAGAGCGATCTCTTGCAGACAACCTTGGTAATTTTTTGTTGGAATTATGTTCAAGTTTTCTAATTTAAATACATATTGGTGTTCCCAGGTTGGGTGTACGACGTGACAGGTTCGTACGACCTGTCGTTCTACCTGGCGGGCGTGTTCATCGGCGTGTCGGGCGTCGTGCTGCTCGTCACGCCGCTGCTGGCGCGACGCGAGAGGAACAGACGTAATGCCGCTAATGCAACACCCGCCGCACCACTGTCGCCTGGCAGGGACAAACACAACGGGGAGATCAAACATAACGGGAAACTACTCGTGTAAAATCTTCTTACATCTGCAACTATAACACAAATCTTACCGGTTTCTGAAAAACTAAAATACGTTAGGTAACTGTCAAAATTCAAATTATACAAATCTGTTTGTCTTTGAGTGAACCGATAACAAATTCTGAATTTACTTACCAGAAACCGGGAGTAAGGAATTGTTTCCTTGATATTCGCAAGGGACAAACGTAACGGGGAAATCAAAGATAACGGGAAACTACTCGTGTAAAAACTTACATCTTCAATTATAATACAAATCTCACTGGTTTCTGATCCAACTAAAGTTCGTTAGGTAACAGTCAAAATTCAAATTTAATCGAGTGCTGTGATTGGTTGTCTTTGAGTAAACCAATCACAAATTCTGAATTTACTTACCAGGCAACCAAAATTCGTTACGCAACTGTCAAACTACAAATCGAGTGCTCTGATTGGTTGGTTGTCTTTAAGTGAACCGATCACTGATTTTACTTATCAGAAACCGGGAGTAAGGAATTGTTTCCTTGATATTATGAAAAATGCCCGAAAGAGGTCCTAATATTGAGGTAATTTTGTAAAGCCACTATTCCTATCGACAAATTGACAAGACTGTCTCCACATTTGCTCAGTGATTTAGACTAGGCGTGGTTTGACGGCGCTATTTAATAAAGTTCGATATATTGTTACCGTCACTCGAATATTCACGAGAAAACGTGTTTATAAAGTACCTCGGACGACTATCAACAATCATGGTAGGAAAGAAACTATTTATTTATACACTCAAGCATCAGGTGATGCGGCTAAGAAATTTTAATCATTCTCTTATGCGTTTTGTAATGTCCTTTATTCTTTTAAATTCTAATATAAATCATTTTAAATAACGATTTTATGTTATGTTCCTTTGATATATATTTAATTAAATTATGATGCCAAACGTATTATATTAAATGTAATTAATATATTATTATTTGTGTTCAAGCTTTGTTTAAAGAATTCGTACAAAATCTTCCAGTAATTATTGAGATTTTTAACCATTTTTTCTCCAATAGCAGACTATAGCGTTATATTGCAAAAATAAACACTTCTTATAAAGAAGACCATTTTATAATTAGTGAATTTATAATTTCTGTCACATTTTTAAGGTTTGTTTACCCTTATTCACGTCTTGTTGTAAGCAAGTTCACTACTTTTACAAAGCTGTTGAAATTGATCGCGTAGAGGTACGAAATCGGTATCGAAAAGAGGTTTTTAATAATTGAAAAGTTGTAGAATTCGAGGTTTTTGAAGAAAATAGTAATAGTTTGTCTAACTTTTCCTGAAAATTGTATCTAATGCCTAATAAGAAACGCTGGAATGATAGTACTTCATGCGATAGCAGCTCTAATAATATAAGATTGTTTGATTGCTAGAAAATTGAATCGAATTTTAAAGTAAAGAAAAATATTGTATGTAAATTAAAAAGGAACAAAGTTGTGACTTTAGAAGCACTTGTAGGCTCTAATTAAAATTTTGAATTAATTAGACGTATCGTTAAGGACATTTATTTTGAAAGCGAAAGATTAATTCAATGAAGAGTTTGTTACACTGTCAGAGAATTAATTATAACCGGCTATTCGAATGTTAGCGTAAACATAAAAATATATTCAAACGCTTTATAAAGGCGACTTTGACAGTGTAGAAACTGAATAACGTTCAAAACTTTTTAACGCTTAATCATTACTCGCGTAAGATTTAACAAATTATTAACCCAGACTTTATACAATATTGTGAAATTAAATATCTAATATTAGAAACTTTAAAGATGTATCACCAAAGACTGCCCATGTTCGGAATATTGTGAATTAAAGACCTTCCTGTAGTTATATCAAAGGTAGATTAGAGGCTGGACACTGGCGTCCTTTGCTGCTAAACTTGTATTTTCTTCTAAGTAGGCAATGAGCAAAGGAAGTCTCTGTTCAGCTAATATTTAAAAGTTCAGTAGCGATGTTTCGTTGTTTATGCGACGTAGGTAATTGTTAAAGCAATTACGTTTTCCTTAAGCATAAAAACTGCCCTAAATGTAAACTAAACGGCAAAGTAAAGTAATTTACTTTATATTAGAGTCGCATGAATTTATACTTTTTATTACGATACGGATATGTATAATCGAATGATTATAGTTTGTAAGTTATAATTCGAGGAAAAAATAAAACAAATTACGTACCAAAAAAATGTTATCATGTAGCTTTGTTTGAATTTTCTGTAGTTTTAGGTGTTACATTAGCTTTTAATGCCTGCGACGCTAACAGTAATCGACTGTGTCACGTATCAACAAACCTTTCAATATAACATTTACATTATAACTCCGATGGAATCTCCCTCCCTTACGACGCATTACACCAGATGCCTTTATAAGACTTTCTAACATATTAATATACCTAGTGCTATTTCATAAAAGACACAAAAGAATAGATTTAGTAGATATCCATAACTTCTACATATTTATACTCATACTGTAATGTATATTGTATCGATATCAATCGTCTTGACAGATGCAAAGCTAATCGATTCGATTTTGATACTCGATATTTTGGTATCGATATTACATACATTATGGAACACATGTATCGTGACTTCCACAGTATTTTAAACCTTATTCAATAACAAGTTATGCCAATATCATGACAAATGTTTTACATGCAAATTATTATAAAATGTTATTTGTGATATTGATAGAAATTTAATTTTATAAGAATTTAATCCGAATCGGTGAGCTCTTGCCAAATTAATATGGGTGTGTAATTTGTTCATAAAGTATGTTCTTGTTGTAGCAACTTATGTATATGTACCTATGCTATGTTGATCAATTAATATATATCAGGAAATATGTTTGTGGTCCCGTTTACCGTAGGAATTAATAATTACGTAGAAACTGTTTTCACTAGAATAAAAATACATCTAAAAGATCAGCAACCCAAGGGACTAAATAATAAGCAACATAGAATTGATAGTTTTAAATAAAACTTGACAAGAGATATTTCTCAAAGAAAATACCTCCTACGGTAAATATAAATAAATTGGTGTGTCTGTAATAAGTAGATATAATTACATCAAGTATAATAATGTATGTTTCGTTTGCAACTGTCGGCCCCGGCATGTAAAGTGATTGTACTAAACGGGTATACAAACAAATGTATTATGTATATATCTGATGCACTCTGTCGTGTGTATGTTAGTAAAATTCTTTTTTGAATTTATTTTACCTTTGTTTTATTTTGTTTGGAGCCTTCTTTGAGCATGAACCTTCTTCTTTGTTTTTTTTACTTATCGTTTATTAAACAGGTCTTCGAAGAGTTTATTTTACTGTATTTATTTACTAATAAGCAAGAGACGTTAAAACGTATTACTTTTTTCTTAACTTTTTTTCACATCAAGTTTCTTCTATTTAGTTTACTATTATTGATCACTACGGTTGTTCATGCGTATTTGTCGAGACCATCCCACTAGTTTAACTCGCGACACGAAACTAGTCGGACAATCCCGAGAAACACCTGACTAAGCCGTAACGATAAATCATAATTATTTAGTTTGTGTTGACTGTTCTTAACACTTAACTAATGAGTAAAATTAATATTAGTAGTTCGTTGCGTGTCGTTCTTGTATCAATAATATAATGTCAACTAAAATGTGATATAAAATGACAACTTTTAACAAATCGTAGTAATAATATAAGTGACTTAATACTAATTCTTCGTAGTTACTGATTGAAAGTTACTTTCAACGTAGAATGTAGACGATTACTTGTACAACTTAAATATTCATAAGAAACCAATCTACACCATTTATATTAAGCCTTTCTAAAATATTTCAGAAATAACACGACATTTCACATAAAAAAAACTCATTAAAAGTTCTTCCATAGTATTTTTTGCACACTTTGAAATTCAGCACAAATTAGAATTGATACGGTTGTTAATTAAAGACTAATAAATTAATTACAAAACAATAAATCCAGATCTTAGTATAACATTAAGCATTTTGTATTTTAAACCTATCATAGTACTAAACCAAATCAATTCAAAATTTAAATAGGTAATTGCCCCCTTACATTTGAATAAATAAGTCGCATTTAAGATTTTACATATTTACCTAAACAAAATGTGATTATTATAACAGTTTACACCAAAAATAAGCAATCATTTACCTAATTTTAGATGGTAGTAACAAATTTGAATATTTATGAATGATTATGTAGCTAGCGATGTTAAATAAATACCTCAGGAAATAGCGTTGTATTTATCAATCGAGGTCTTTTTGAATTGGCTATTAAAACCCTTATTATTAAGAGATTCGTACTTGTATTATTATAATAAAGACCATTTTAGCTTGAATTTGTTTTTTAATCATACCCTTCGTTCATCGTTCTCTTTAGGGTCTATGCACACTGAGTGGTGGAGAATCAATGCCGCTAATTCTTCAAGATCATAATTTGCGGTAGGCAAATTTGTATAGAATAAACGTGACCGTTACTTAATTAATTAAGAGAGGAAATGGCTATAAGCCATTAACTTTTAGTTTCGTGACTCTTTTGGCTTCACCTTTGTACGTGGAAGAAATGACTTGTAATGCAACAAAGTAGTATGCTAGGACACACGGAGTTTTAAATATCTAAATTCCTAAGAACTCATATAAAATTCATTTACAAATTCAGGTGCGGTTTTAATTTATCTAACGAGTCATGGCTGGCTTAAGGCTCCTATTTAATATTCAACAGCTGCTCAAAAGACAAACGTAATTAAATTACTCCACGTAACCTATATCACGTTTTCAATTTATTATTCTATGACGACTGACGCAGTATTTTGTTTCTGTTCTCGCTGGGGCCGTGAATTATTAATGTTATGTTTACGCACAGATGGTGAGGCGGTAGGTATTATGTAGATGCCTGGTGTAGCTACACGGTGTAAGAGTTAAGGGAGCCAGAATATTGAAATTAGTTAGTCAAGTTGTGGAGCTAAGTATTTATAGGTACTTGTAGAGATCTATCAATACGCTCGGTACCATTGACAGATGGATGCGCTTCTTAATTTGAATGTGATTTAGAGATGTGCAGTTGACAAAACTTGTGATGATGGTACAGATTAGTTAAGTATTCGACTGCTTACTGCTAATAAAGCAATTGCTGCTTTGTAGGTTAAACCTTAATATCTCGCAAAATTGGAGCGAATATCTATATAAATAGAACGGACCTTACTATTGGGCTCATTAGGAGATAAGACGATTTACTCGATGTAATATGCAAATAACCCCATCCCCTGACTAGGTATACCTTCTATGTATAGAATATTGATAAAGGAATTGTGATAGTCCAAAAGCGACCCCCCCCCCCCTCGGGGTGTAGGCACTATCCCGTAACCAATAAGAATATTGTATCTGTTGCATTTTGTAGTTTATAAAAGTGGTTTTACAAATTGCGGGCCTTTACAGTAGGGTTTCGGGGAAAGGTCGTCTTATCAACAAACAGAATATGTGGACGATAAGTATGCTGATAGGCTGTTACACAAAGTATTGGAATTCTAGGACTGTGTTTAGGTATGTATTTTGTTTGACTATTCTTATTTTATTCTGTTTGTTTTTAACCCTGGACAGAGAGAGGTCTTTGCCCTGTAGTAGGGCAAAAACGAGAAAGAAAATGTTATCGGCATTAGAAACTCTCTTTAACTCCTTTTTTATTATAAAATAATTTCATAGGCATAAGGCCTTTTGACAATCAATTTCACTGTGAAGTCTAAACTTCAAAAGATGTAATAACTATGTTTGTACGCATAATTATAGGTACCTTCTTAAGAAGTTTTTAAACTAAAATAATATTTTTATCAAAGAAATTTAATAATTAATTCCAAATTAAAGAGAGCGAGTACTTAGTTACCCGACGGAATCTTTAGTCGTTTCCCTAGGCTAGTTTTAAGACCGTTTACCACGACGCCGACGTTACTGAGTCTGACTGCCGAGCGCCGTGACACGCAAAGCCTCGGGGAGTCTTGGCCGCCGCTCTCAAAGGTATTGTAACTGAACTTATATTGCTCGCTTTAAATTCTCACTACAGGCACAGAAATTATGTAAAACATTCATATTGCTGCGGTATTCACTGGTGTTTTAAATCACGTTTTGTTTTTTGATACGGATTGAGTGTTACAGCAAAGTGTGTTTTGGGCCATCATTTTTCTTAATCCCGCAATAAATAGATACTTAATTTAATCCTTGCATTGCGGGGGTTTCACAGACATTCAATTCAATGCACAGAGACACCCACACTCAGAAAAAGCATTTGTGCAACTAATGTGAATTCTCTAATAGTAAATCTTTAAAAAACGTGGAGAAAACGAACGAGTAGGACTTATTCGTTACAGTCGTCATTAGAATTACTTTGAATAAACACGTGTGAACCTCAATTTATCTACATCCATCCTTTACTAGATTAAAAGATTCCGTACTCACGCTTACAGAATAAAAAAAACTTTAAATATTACAAGTATAAAAAAGGTTCAATAAAGCATACTATAGTGTTGCTAGTTCAATTGGTTTTATTTGTTGACTATGCAAAACGGACGCGGAAAAACGAACAAATTCAATAGGCTAGCGGAAACGGGCGGGAAACAGTCTACAAAGTAGTTTTTGACGTCAGGTTACCTACACGCGTGTTCCAAATTCAAACGAATAGATTTTAGTTTCGAATTCCGGAATACTGGCTAGTAAAGGGTTAGTTTTATTGGTGTGGTGATTATAACAAGAAGGTTCTATGCACGAAGTTTTAAATTGTTGTCTGTTGTTGACAGGAAGAAAAAATTAAATTGCTAATTAGGTATGTAAGTTCTGTAATTGACCACTTTGTTTCTAAATTAATAACTAGCTAGGTTATTTTTTTT
The DNA here is from genome assembly GCA_941860345.1 of Chrysodeixis includens. Classification (NCBI taxonomy): domain Eukaryota; kingdom Metazoa; phylum Arthropoda; class Insecta; order Lepidoptera; family Noctuidae; genus Chrysodeixis; species Chrysodeixis includens. The sequence goes on from OW796097.1 coordinate 634,618, forward strand.
TTTGGCTATTTACCTTTGATACGCGGTTAATTAGACATACAAAGACGGAAACGGTTAGACAAGAAATCAATTCAAAAATATCAAGCATTAATTAAGTACCTCCGTCAATAATTTGAGAGATCTAACATGTTTTTGTACAATGCCCAAAAATCTGTTTGAAACAAAAAATACCCAAGAAAGTCTAGACGAAATTGTCCTTCCTCGAAAGATTCAATAGCTTGGTAAGATCGAATTGACGTGGAAAGGAATCTGTTACCGTCATACACTGTCATATCACAGAAATCCGGGCGAGATTACATTTCGTGCGGATATCCGGATAATAATGTAGGTACTAGGGAAACATAGCCTACTGGTTTTTGACGGAATGTTTCTATTGAAGCACTGAGAGTTTCGAAAGAGAATAGTTCCAATGTTAACGGAACTAATTATATGGATCTAAATATTAAATAATGAGACTTAGCATGTTTCAAAACGCATTTTGTCTCTATATTCGATTTGGCAATGACAAAGACAGCATAACTAAGTATCAATTTTGAATACGTCTTTAAGAATTAAGATCTATTCATAATTTAATCATGATTTTACGTATTTATTTTAGAAATAAAGCTTCAACTTTAGTACAAATTTTCCCCTTATTTGTTTTGCTAAAGTTAAATTTATTACGTCTTGGCTTGGAGCTTGGGGTGCATAAAACCAACGTCCTTACCATTATCCTTTGAACTTCAGACTGCAGTCTGTCAAGATGTTTTCCACAGACATAAAATAAACTGCTTTATTATCAAGAAATCCGTTTTCCACAAACAAGTTTATATAAAACGTGACCTGTCGTGTTCTTTGACCTTTGGACAAAGAATCGCGTTATTTTATTGCATTTTAGCGGGATCTGGTTTGTGAAACAAAAATGGGAGCTTTAGTATAAATTTTCTTAGATATTCATTTCTCATTTTAAAGAAACGTGTGGAAGAAGAAGACATGCTGCGTCGAACCCAAATAATAATTGGGAAAAGGGCAGGGGAATGATGAGGTTGATTTTAAAGTCTACCTACTTACATACCACTTGATTTTCGTTTTACGACTGATACGGATGAAAACTAACAAAAAAACCTTGTCCTTAATTAAATTTTCAAACTCATGAAACATCACTCAAAAAAATAAAACAAAACACTGCTCTGTTTTACATCTCCCACCTTCATAGGCTTCATACCTCAAATCCACATAAATGTAACATGAGCCACCGGAGCCACATGAGTCGCGCGGGTACATGAGTCACATGTTAGTACCTCGCTATCTGGCGGAGATAAGCAGCGCGGTTGTTGATCCAGTGTTCCTTGGACGTGCGCTCATCAGTATGCCGGCGGGAACAGCCCTATCTTCAGTTAAGGAGCGTTATGTGGTATGAACGATCATATTTTTTGTATGAACGGTATGAGGTATGTACAAAGGGTGCACGGCCTGCCGATTGTGAAAAGTGGATGTTTTAATTAGTTTCGTGACGTGGCGTTCATTTATTTTGGTAGTGTGGTCTTAGGCTAAGAACTCACGGAGCGATTTCTTACCGCGCCCGCGGCGGTTGCGGAACCGCGAATTTATTTCCAAACTCACGAGACCGGTTATTCGCGCGGTCCCGCAGCCGCTGCGGTTGCGATCATCGCCCGCCACGTTTGCGGGTGACTATCGCTACCGCAGCGGCAGACGCAAGACCGGCCTCTGCGCCACTGCGATCGCCCGCCAATCGACCGCAGAGCGCGCGGGCGCAAACCGCAGAGCTTGCGGGCGACCGCGGCCCGCGCGATTCTACAAGTTGCCCGCCGGTGCCGCGGGAGCCGCAAACAATCGCACAGTCTGCGGGCGTAAACCGCGTCGTGAGTTGTGCTTTTGTTTTTACACGTAAATCTGCATTCTACAGAGTCTGCGGGCCCGCCACCGCGGCGGGTGCGGGAAAAAATCGCTCCGTGAGTTCTTAGCGTTAGGGAGTTAGAAATGTTGTAATGATAGTTAGTTTTAAAAGGTAATCCAACCAAAGGTTATCTGTGAAAATCACTGATAAGATAGCGATAAGACCGACCATTATGGTGAAGAAAAAGAATATTCTAATTATCTTTCTGTAATTTTCACAGGTGACGAAGTTCAAACTGAAATTACAAGAACGAAGATGATTCGCGTAGAAATACCTTTAGAAAAGTCATGAAAGTACGTCGTAACAAAAGCAGATTTCATATAAATACATCATGCTCCGTCGTAAAAACATAAACCTAATAAGCCTGAAATAAAAATAATAAGACATAATGCATCATACCTTTATGGTTATGGGATTAATGAGTAGGCAGCATTTTATACAGTCAACGAAAACGTAATAAAATATGACCGTAAACTTGAGTTCAGTATCGTTTTATATCTAAAACCTGCCATTCTAAAATGTTTATACATGTTTTGCTAAGAAAACTAATAAAAATGTTGCATGAAAATAACTCTTTCGTATATCATTCATAATGGAATGTCACGTAATACATCGCGGGTAGGGCTGTCAAACAAAGGAGATTTGTCGACAACGTAGACAGCGTGCGATAAAGAATTAAGTTTTTGAATAATTAAATTCATCAAAGGTAAAAACAATACACGTAAAGTATTCTAATTATTCAATGGTAGAAGGTAAATAGACTGTAGGCATAATAAAAAATATAAAGTGACTTAGCTTCGACATATATTATATGATGCCAAATATGACTATGTTGCGAATTACGACTATGTTGAAACGAAAAAAAGGGGTAATTTATTCATAACAATGCAGACTCACAGAATTTAGTTACAATTTTACTCATAAGAAAATGATTTTTAGACCAATCTGCAGTCCGATCATTTCCATACAAATGAAACATCAAAGTTACGAATACTGACAGAACAACCGAGACAGCCCTACCGCCTCCTAATTCTCAAATTGTCTGACGGTACATAAAAGCGTATTAACATTTTTACAGCTTCGATATGGTAAATTGGAAACGTACGCCAACTTGTTTGTACGTAACTTTACGAAGTTCATATAACGTATGGTGGAAGTAGTGAGGTTATGTGGTGAACAGGGGGAGTGCAAGGTTCAATGTCAAGGTCTTTTCTTTAAAATTTGTAATTTATCATTATTTTGGATTAGTTTAGAGGTATTTTGTGTAATGGTTTAATTTGACAGGAAAAGTAAAAAACTATACCATCATTTCAAAAAATCTTAGGTGGATTTTAGCCACCAAGGTTTATCATTAAATAGGAATACCCAAACCTATTTTATAATACACTGTCTCGATAACATACACAAAAGGTCTGCGAGTTACGGAACAGAAAATGGTTGATAATTAGGTCTTATTTATTCTTAAACTATATTTCCTAAACGGTCGATCCAAGAAATCACTACTAAATACATTGCATAACAATTAACAAATTACATCTGCTGTAAATATATAGTTATCTGGACAAACAGACAGGTATTCAGGTAAATGCTATCTGCAATCAGAATAACATCGATGCGGGTATTAGCAGGTAATTTGCAAAATGTTCGTGTTTGCACATTTCTGATCGAATATCAACGGGATTTGTATCAAAGGCAGTTTCATGTTATGTTTTGATGTTGAGCTTTATCGAGTGAGACTGTACCAATTTTTTTTTGAGTATTGTGCGAGGTGTCGATCACATGTTGTCCAACAAACATTTTTTTACGGATTAGTCTTTAAAGTACTGAACGAAAACCGATTTTGAGTCATAAATAGAAAAAAAGTAAGAGTGTTTTCTTCGTTATGAAAAAGTGGTTCTTAAAATTCATTTTTTTAATATAATAATAAGCTTTATTTAAGACATCACATCCATAGTATGTTATAATACAGACCCAATTAATTACCCTTATAAAGTTATTAAGAGCAGCCTTAATTTTTCACAGCAGACTACAAACGACTTTTCAGCTCTTCATATATTTCGGCTAAACCCACAATCCTTTTTCCATACTCTTCGCATTTTTCGTGTATCGTGCAGGCTAATAAACCGAGCTTAAAAACGGTAAGCTTAATTAGCGGCACGTTAGTTCATTATGTAGGGCGCGCCATGATGGATTAATATTACTGCTTTTATTACGGAAAGTTGGCTACTCCTGTCTCCACAAATATTAACTTTGTAAGCTGCATGCTGGAAGTTTTCTAACATGTTTCATATAATATGCACCTCTAATGGTACCTATAGTTGCTATATGTGAGGTACAAAATTTAAATAAATATTTTATATTGTGTATACTGAAAATGATAACGAGTAGGTACGTGCAAGTCTATTATTGTTTATTATTCAATCATTTGTGTAATAAAATATTTAAAGCTGTTTGCTTTTACGCATTTGCACATGTGTAGAATACAGACATTGTTTATTTACATACACCTACGTAATTCACTCAAACCTCACTCATAACTGAATATTTTTCATTTATTAAAACCAGTTTAATCCAAAATTTTTCACAAATTTGATTTAACATCAGGTTGAAAGAGCGGCTAAAGTTGTAAAGACTCGCTTGGGCTTACGAATGCCCAGTGGCCTGCGATCGCTTGTCGTATCGTTACACTGCACCTCCGGTTAAAACAACAACATTATGTATAACAATCCCGTATTTCACATCCCGATTCACGCGACACATCCTGATATTAATTTAATAATACTACGTTTAATATGAGCAAGGTGATGCCCGAGTTATAAGCGAAAGCGGTTGAACATTCAGTCCACTTTTTTCTGTTTGTTAAAGCTAAGGAATTCCTCATGGACTCACCTCAGGGGAGGAAGTTTTCAAATCGTTTTTCTGATCACGTGACTCAACGTTTGGATTTTGTTATGCTATCTTTTTTATTGACGTTTACGATTGTAGATTGCCAACTTGGCTAAGCCTACAGGTTCTTGTTTTCGAGCATAGTGTCTTTTTATGAAATCTCATAAGTCTTGTCATGATATAATTGTATCGGTAATTGGAAGTGTAGTAATTTTTAATTCAAGCTTTCAAAATTACTAAGCATGTCTGAAAACTTAGACAGAAGAATATTGTTTCTACATTCATAAGGCATTCTCATTAAACAATATTATGCAAACACTACGTCGTATGAAAGTAGCGACTTGTATGTGACCGCTTAACGCTTCCTCCAGTGGCTCGGGCCGCTGAGCGCGCCTGCATCCGTAGCGCTCCCGGCCGCTAGATTACCCATTGTGGCCTAAAAGAGCAGTTTTTCGGGCAGATTTTAATAAGTGCTACCCCCGAATAGGATTTAATTTCGCCCTGTCACTGCCAGCGAGCAAGCGAGCACTCCGAAAGAATTCGTTGCCAAAATAAAAATATAAGTAGAAGTTGCTTTAGAATTTAAATTTTCGAGCGACCCCGTGACCCGGCTATTGCTGGAATTGCTGAAAAGAATATCGTGTTGATGGCGCGTGTTTCGTATACGTGATTGTCCCATTGTATTTGGTCCAGCCGTTGGCGTCGAGTCTTCTCAGTAAATGGGGAGCCCGCACTGATACAACGGCCGCAGAAGTCATTTCGCTTTAGTGAGATAAGTCTCTACGGCATCTTGGCTTAGCCCTTACTTTATACGTCGGAGCCGGCAATCCACACGACATGAAACTTTTCATCAAGCTTGGTGAGGTTACCGTAACGGTCACACACACGACACAGGACGCTCCCCGCCCGCATGCTTCGCAGAGGTATTGCTATCGACAGTCAGTGAGCTACAATTTTTGGGATTCACTATTTTCGTTTCTGGCTTTGAATGTCGTGTTCGATTTAGTAATCCGATTGGTGTATTGGCAAAGCGCTATCTGGCGACATACGGTTCGGGGCGTGCATAAAAAATATTTGTTCGTCCTTCAGATTCATTCCGTTTGTGCGTCGAATGTCGCCGGAATCACAACCCTGTTTCCTCTTTCCATGCCTCCATGGGTTTAGTTCCCCCTTCAGTACAGATGTTAATTAATAATGTAACTTATGTTAATTCTCTCGCGCCTATACGCCGGGAGGATGAATTAGCTTATTTAGATTAGAGGCGGCGAACCGAACGCACGGATTATGAGAGCGTCACGTAACACCAGATTGTGTTTTTAATGGCGTCTGGGTCTGTGTGTACTGCTCATGATTCAATCAAGTGGAATTAAACACGAGAATGTGTAGTGAAATGAGGCAAATCTAATCAAATTACTCCAATGTTAATTAAGTACCAATAATCCAAGGTATGCTTCTGAACATGAAACGAACAAATTATTTATCTGACAAAGACTATAAATAGCATGGAATCGGAAGAAGTTAAGGATCTTACTAAACGTCTTCAAGTAATTTGCATTCAGTTCTCAATGTTTCACAGATCAATATTGCCCTTTAGACTCCGAAGGCTTTATATTTAACTTAAGAACTTTGATAAACGGAAGAAAGTATTACAAGATCTATTCTTTCTCAGAACTCCACATGATTTCAAGAATCGACAAATCAAAAACACAATTAAAATGCTCGATATTTTACAGAGAAACAACCTCTTAACAAACTATAGTAGTTCCTTTATACTTTTTAATCTATAGCCGACATTTCTCAACGAACTCGTAACAGCTGTTTTAATTTTGCAGTTTTCAATTAATTCTAAGATTAAGCGTAGTGCTCGTGTAATACACGGCTGTATCACAATAGATCGACGCTGTTTAGATAATCCATTACCGCAGTAATTGATTTCTGTGTTATATTAAATAACGTTGGCAGCTTGGGGTTGTAACAGCTTTCGAGTGGTTGTGGGTTAAACCTGTAAATGACTTGTGATTATAATCAATTCACGATTTAATTATGTGTTTCGTGGTATATTTGATTTCGTTGACTTGTCGCGAACAAAAGATCTGCCTTGCAAAATATTTTCTTGGCACACTAATTATATTAATTTCATTATTTAAGGAAGGCAGTCGTGTGTGTTAGTAGGAGTTTTACAACATCTGTGATTTAATTATTAGTCGATGTCCTCAAACTCAATGTAGATTCGATGACTTTTGTACTTCGCTAAAGTCTACTAAAAGAAATCAGACCTCCATTCTTTGTACTTTGTATTTTCCGATTGTGCACATTACGTCACAGTCCGTAGTCCTTTACATAACAGAAAAGTAAAATATAAACAAAAATAAGAACCCGAATCGAAAAAACAGAGTCCCGAATACATACCCTTTTAATTAAAGCAGGAATCTTTATAGCAAATACTTATACAAAACAGTCGTGCCTACCTTCCCGGAGTCTATCAACTTTCCAAACAGCCATTCAAAGAAAACTTCGGCTGAATATTTAATGCCATTCCAGTCTTTATTTGGTACGCATTAATGGCTATAATGGTGTAACTTCTGGTTGGTAAGACAGGAAAGCTGTCAAAATGGTACGTGCCGCGATCATTCTCATAAAGATTGTTGAGACGGTACAAAGGATATTGTAAGGTGGAGAGAAATGCGCGCGACGTGCGGACGGCGGCCAGGCGCGGTGACGAGCCGGGTGACTTGCGGTGTGACGTCACGCCGTGCTGTGCAGCCACGGTGTTTGTGTTTGGGATTTATCGGTAGCTGCAGGCAATGCTTTGAGAAACTGTAAGCTCTTGCTTGTTTACTGAAGGTTAAACTTCTTGTTGCAAATACATCTTAAATATTTATATTTAGGAGCTGTAAGAATAAGTGTTGTTTGTCAATATCCCATGGCATTAACTTGTAATTTTCCCATAACAATCTTTAAATCAGATTGCGTAGTAAAATAAAATTTTCTCAAAAACGTTTGTAGTCATAATCGTAAATGTCTCACAGATCGTGATCGGCTAGTTTCCTTTTACTGCAATGGCTCCATAGGAGCATACATTGTGACCGTTAGCAGGAGTTAGGGAACCCTTTGTGCGCTTATCTCGGGCTCGCACTGGTCTCCAATACCATAGGCATTACTGGTGATAGAATGTTACTGTGATCATCACATTATTTGGTAATTATTGCGGCGTATTAGATTCGTCGGTCTTTTCAATTATAGAACAAGTAATGGAAACGTTAAAACTGGTCAAATGCGAATCTAACTCGCAGTACCGAAACGCGTTTCTGAGAAAACGCCTCCTGACAGTCAGACGTTCAAATGAACATACAACAAACTGATCTTATGAGAGTTGTTTTTTTTTCCTTTCAAGAACGGGACCCTAAAAACAGTCTATCCTCTGTTTCTTTTATATTATACTTTTCAATGCCCGCTTCATTAAATTACAAATGAGGAGTATAACTGTCTGATATTTAAATACCTAATGAAGCTCGCAACGCAAGATCTTCGTAAGGTTTTTCTGGATTTCCATTGCAAGAGGACTTAAGCGTGTCCCTTTAAAATGCAAGAGAGAAAATTATGCTATGAGAAGATTACTTTCTAATTAATAGGGATCGTATCTAAATTTAAAATATATTTCTATGTCATTAAAAAGCTTCTGAGAAATCTAGACGTAGGTAGATTTCAAGGAATTAATTAATACCTCAGTACTTTTTTGTAGCCAAATCGGCTTAAATCTGTCTAGTTAATCTTGATTACATTTTATTATGTTTAGGGATCCGTACCTCGAAAGGAAAAAACGGAACCCTTATAGAATGACTTTGTTCTCCGTTGTACGCCAACGCGTAAAGGTAGTAGTAGCGTAATGGTAGTCAAGCTGGAATTAACTTCAAGCACTTAAGCCCCTATCCCTTGGAACTGTGAAAAAATCAAACCTAAGCCAAAGCAATCAAAAAGTACAGCCGTTTATGCAGAAAATTTTCGAAACAAGGGATTCAAACAAAACCGGTAATTTTCCGTAAACTCAGAGTCTTGAAATTTGTATTGGGATACTACAATCAAATTTATTCCCTAGTTGATCAGCTGCGATCTAAAATCACGAAATATATATCATCATACATAAACTAATCTATTCCTCATAAACGCGTAGATGTATTAAATTGAACTGTATTATTGACACGCATCTCCCGTACGAGAGTTTCACTCGAACTTGACCATTTATTTAAAGCTTTGCTATGCTTTGTGAGGTGAGTGATTATATTTTTTTAGTTTTATCGAAACGAATTGCTTTCCACATTGCTAAAAATGAGCTCCTGAATATTTGTCTTAAAATTCATAACAATATTATAACAACTATCATCTATTCAGTATTAGTAGTGGCCTTGTTTAAAAAAGAATATTACAAAGACAATTTTATTTCGATTCAAATAGATGATATCTATTCCTAAGGGTCGGCGTCCTTTCCAATGTCCAGACGTGTCTCATAATAAGACATTTGCGAAGAGAGAAACGTGTGACGTATACCTATTGGTATTTTCATCAAACTTCTGCAACAGATTTTATTTAAACTTGACAGACAGCTGCCCTTAGTATTGCCTTGTGAATGACTGAGTCCCTTATGAAAAAGAACAGAACTTTAAGTTTTGAAATTGCCAAATCGGATTTATTTAGACAAGTCGATATTGCTCTTTCATACATTTTCTCTAAAACGTGCAATTTTGTTTTTACGTTTTCTTCGGCACCATATTACCCATTCACCGCCCACTTTGTATTTCGCGGAAACAAAATGATTTTATATATTCTTTGTCGATATTGTGCTATTACATATACAAAGATAATTTTGATTTCCATACACCTGCTGTACCCTGATTGATATACCGAACTCCTTATTAAATTCTTTCCCAAACCTTTTTTAATACATGGAGCAATCAAAAAAGTTTTTTATTTTATTTTGAAAGCTGTTTTGACGTTGGCGAAGGTGATGTCTGAATCTTGTTTGTAATAAAAGCACCTTCACTCTTATAGGTCAGCTTAGATTGATCCGAAACTTGTGTAACTGACAGAATTGGCTAAATTATTGTTCAGCCACTTCGAAAGTGCGTTACATTGTTTGCGCATTTGTGAGAAAAACTGTTCTTAAGTTGCTAACTCAAGTTATAAGTCTAAATAAATTCTTGTAACGGCTAGAACTTTGCGAGTTCGTGGACCGAAGGTAATTGTTTTTCTAAGGCTACTTTTGTGTTTATTTGACACAGATTTTTAGGCAGGTGAGATGTGGTTGTGTGTGTAGTTTTTAGGCAAAACTGATTTATTAAGTCGATGGCTACGATCATCAAGTTTTGTCAAATGTGGCGATTGTCAAAGCAATCGTAATGTCTACAACCACTATGTTGATTGCTGCAATCGTTTAAACTCGACAAACATACCAATCGAATTTAGCAGTCGATAAGACTTTGCAATCTTAGCAATCTACGACTGGATATACAACGAGTAAAATTCTCCTGAAACGACACGTTGATATAAACAAAAAACATATTGAACAATATCCGCTGCCAAGCCATGTACAAATACATTGCCTATTTAATAATTTTAAACGCGGAAAAGCAATTTTGTGAGCGCAAACGCTCCCCGGATGCCCCAATGAGTGTTTTTATATCGCACGTGAGACGAATACTTGTTTAATTTAACTTTGATGTTGTGAAGCAAGCACCCGGCTAGGGACAGGGCATTACTCCGGCTGACAACAAACGACCCTGTTTATAGAAGGTCATTAATATTGGAATAATCACCTATTAATATTAAAGGCCTATCTATCTGAGTAATAATTTTCAATGGCCACCTTATGGGCAGTTTGAGGTTAATCGCCCTTGAAACTTAGCTTAGGAAGTAAAAATTAATGCTTGTTCCGTTTTCCAAGCTTTGGAAAGCCTGTAAGATTTAATTACTACAAAACAATTGACAATCGAGTTTGTAACTAATGTTATAAACGTGAAAGTCTGCAAGAATGTATATAATGGATGGATGTTTGTTACTTTTTACGCTTAAACAGCTGGGTGAAATTTTAATGAATTTAGCATATTTGGTAGAGTTAGCTGACACCCTAGATTATTAATACTTAGGCCTTTTAAACGACTGCGTCAGGGAGTGGTAATATGTTTGCAGCTAGAACTAATATTCGCACTGGCGAAGTCTTATGAACGAGGGAGAAGATAAATCGTCCTATACATGAAACACTAGCTTCGTGTTTCATGTATAGGACGATTTATACATCTTCAACCATATAATCTCCAGAAATATTTTACTAGAATAAACTTAAACGAAAAACCTCTCCGACAAATGTCATCTGATGCTTAAATTTAATTTCCATCAGACAGGCTATCTCTATATTGTGGGCAATTTAACCGGGCTATAAAAGTCCCTCGTAAAACAAACTTACTTCAAGCAATATTCATAAAGCCTTATTTTGTAATACAATAATGACGCTCGGCTCGCAAAAGATCACATTTTTTCTTCTTTAGAAAAGATAAAATAAGTTCTATTGAAATTTCACCGCTAAAGAATTGCTGTGTTCTCCTTCAATTGAGGAAGCACACACCAAATGTACATATACCGTCCTTTATTGTCTAAGAATGTATCTTGTGTATTCTTAATATAAATAACAGGCTTGATTTAAATTAGTCTGCTTGTGATCATGGCCTGTGCAATCTGGTCAAGACGTCAAGCCATTAAAGAAAAACACGTTAATTCCTGTTTTCTTAATATAATATAACCTTGTAGATCTTTAATTCAATCCAATTTTTTTGTATAATTCGAAAAAAAAACAATGTTTCAGTTCATTTTATTTTAATGGGGTTGAAACCATTGACATTTTAAATGTTCGTTTTCGTTTCCGTAATGGATAATTACACATCGATCGGTTGTATTTATCTTTTGTGTCTAAAACTAACGGGTACAAAATCAAGGCATCACTAATTCTTAATTTAGTACAAGTTTAGATAAACTTCAACAAAATAGAGACCGAAAAAAAACTTAAATTAAACAATATTTAGAATTCAAAAAAGTTTCCCCCTAAAAGTTAGCTACAAAAACTTTTAGAAAAGCCAAACCGCTATTCATATTTAACTGACCAAAGTGTAATTATCTTTCAATTAGGAGTACGGGGAAAGCCGCAGGGCGAGTGTTAGTCCAAACTTTGTCGTGTAAACGGTGCACTAAAGTGAATTCATTACATCTGAAATAATCCCAGTTTTGTGCAAAATTTATACCTAGATTACAACGGTAATAATAAAATTTTGTTTTTATAATGATGTATTCGGGATAAAGAATTTTGGATTGAAAAATCAATAAACAATCAGTTTAAAAAATAAATAAATTGTAAAAATATTTATCGTTTTATTTGTTGTTCGTTGCTTGCGACACGAGGATTAAATTCCTTAATAGGAGAGTATTTTTAATAAAACAACCAAAATCAATTGATTCACCGGAATCTGATGGAACAGAAAGATTGACTTATTACGATTTTCATTTTTGCCTTACCTTAATACAAGTCATGATGTTTAAGCCTTATACTACACTTCTTTCTATAAATGCAAAAGTAAATGAATAAAAAAGGCAAATAAACTTAGATTTATTTAATGTTATTTGTGTGATATAGTATTCCGAATCTTACCGAGGTTTATATCATAGTTGTGGAAGTGAGACGGAACTCTATATGGCGTGGAGCAGGTAGTTTTGCAGTTTGGCAATTTTTTGTATTAATATAATTTTATGAGTCCTTAGATAAATAAGGCCGCTTATTATATACGCCGCTTATAGGCCGCTTATACTGAGAAATAATAAGTTTTCCACGTATTGTCGATATTATGGTTCAAAATTGTACCAGTACGTCGTACGACGCTTCATGATTAAATACTGATATATCAATTTGCATTTAATATGCCAACTAAATAATTATTATAATGCTATTTCCATAATTACAGCTATCAATAAATTTATAATGGCTCCAATAACGAATCCCCGGAGAGTTCCACTTATTTGATGGTGGTGAGTGTTAGAATTTATGTATTTAACTCTAACTATGCAAATAAGCTGTACTATTAATTTATACGCTAAATTATTATATTTACCAAGTATTTGCCCGCCCAGATGACAGTTATAGCTGCGAAATATTAATCTCCTCTTACGCAGTTAGCTAATAATCCAGTGTCCAAAATAGTAAATCCAGGTGTCAAGTAAGGTGTCAGCTAACTCAATACCAGATTATATCCAAATTGATTTAGTTGTTTAAGCGAGATATAGTAACAAACATCAAACCATCAAAACTCTTACAACTTTGGTATTCATATAATTAGTAGGATATGTTAAACCGCACAGAGTAATACTGGTTTTAGATAAAGAGGTTCTCTTGTCTTTTGCTACTTTGTGAACTTTCCTGGGATGCTAAAGAAGCTGTTGTCATCTTCTAAAGTAGGTACTACTGCTGGTGTGGATGAGACACGCCGATTGGCACCGTAGTCCGCCGATGGATGATATGCCTTGTCGTCGAAATAGCTAAGAACTTGTAGCAATTCTAATATTAGCATCTTCGTCGTCGTCTAAAGTCAGTAAAAAACCGTTTCAGAGTTAAAAGTACTTAAGGAATAAGCCTACACTGAAATTAAATTTCAGGTTACCGATTTAAGAATCTATTAAGTTTTATTATTAAGCGATTTGGTTAACCGTTTACTTATTTGATGAAGAACTTGATGAGATTAGATCTTCGATAATCTTGGAAATTTAAAGATCTGTTTGTAATACAAAATTAAGGTCAAATTACAGAGCCGTAGTGAAAACTTAATAAAATACAAATAGTCCTTAAAAGAAGATCATTGAAGTGGTTGCCGAAGGCTAAGGATTAGATGCTATAAGGAAGTCCATAGGCCTTTGCATACTCAAGCTGAGTCTATTGATTAATATGCACAAAAACTTACGAAACACTTTAAGTACTAGTAGCTTTTGAGCTAAATAAGTATGACAAAAGCTAAAATTTAATAAAGCATATTTAAGAGGCAATTTCCGCAAATTTCTTTACCAGATTAGGTAACAAATATACAAGGAACCAGATTTCATATTACTCCGTAAACTTCTTTCAGATATCTATTTTTGGATTTTCTCTCGGAATACATAGAAATAATATGTAAGAAGCGACAGCTCGCGTGTTCGAAAGAAAATTATATTAATAAATCAAACATAAAAAGATTTGTCGACAAAAATACACCGCGGAGACATTCTGAATATCATTATATTACTGCGTACTCGGATAATGTAATGTGGTAGTATATACCTACTTGGAAATATACGGATACTTGTAAAATGTTAAATCGCCTTAAGGAGTTTGAGTTGTATAGTTTGAGGGGCCTGTCGGTCTAGTGGTTAGTGGCCTCGACTGCTATACTGGAGGTCGTTCGAATCCCACCCAGAACAAATGTTTGTGTGATGAGCATGATAATGTTTACTATTTTAATATTAAACATCAGCCAACTACGCAAGACTTAAGGTTCACAAGCGTGTGCGCAAACACAGGTGCACTCTCTGTTTCTTACTCTCAAAGCCCGATGGGCCGGTAATTCGACACGACCGAAGAGAGATTAGGCGTAGGATGCACATAAGGGGATTTATAATTCAAGGCGCTATATGCGAAGGTGACGAATAAAAGAGATGAAAGCAAAATAGACCTAAATTATATAAGAAACTATAATTTAGTATTAATGTAAATAACCTAGAAATACTAACAAAACATCTAAATCTACCCGACACACAATTTCATGAATATATTCAGTAAATGAAACTACCACAAAATAAATTGGTTCAATTTAGAATATTTGGATACGCTGACGCCATTATACATTACTGACGAAAATAATATAATTTCAATGAACGTGATAGCCGCATCAAACCCTGTATCAAATCACAATTATCGTCGCTACCGCATTTTAACTGATTAATACACCAATTCGTTCCCTGCATCATTTATTGGATGTTTCATCCCAACCTGAACTAATATTATGTATCTTGCAAATGCCATGCAACAGCAATGACTGTTTTATCACATCATTCCATTATTTTTTTTTCATCCACATTTTAAGTAATGTTACACAAATCACATGTTTTTATATCTTTATCTCTTTATTTCAGTGACGTTATTTGGATATGCACTGCGAATATTGAGTTTGGTAGTAACAATCTTGGACATTTTGCCAGTCCTTTGCTATTGCAAGTTACGTGATACAGCTGTCGTTATGACGAATACGTCATTTACAGTGGAAATAGTTAAGGATTAATGAGGTAGACTGCGTCTTGTGAGCTGTTTCCGTGTACATACCTACATACATATTATGTATGAGTGTTTGTATGGCTGTGTATTGGAAATTCCAAGTGATAAATGATGCAGGATATTGTTATGAACTGCTTTAAAGTCGAACGCACTTTGTTGATAAAGTGATATTATGAGAGTTCCAGAGATTTTTGTGTCTTTAGTGTATTATTTTAGTAATGGACATATATTATGTCTCACTGTATATTTCGTGGTATTCACTGTACCATGTTGTTTCGAAACAATCTTACTTAACTATATCTTAATATAAGCTGACTTCGATCCTGTAATAAGGATGCCGTGTGATGTGTTTCATATTCTTAGAAAGATTAAAATTATGCTTTGTCTTAGTACGTTGGTACGACGCCAGTCAAAAGTTCTATAATCATTTCATTATATTATTGAAGTACTATAGTAACAGTTTTCAGCATTTAGGCCTAATTGAGTAATCCGATTATGTCGAGAATCGGAATGAATTGTACGGGGGTAGAACTTGAATGAAATTTATTGTAACTTATTTGAACGGTTAATTCGTAAATATCTTAATTCAAGCGTAAAAATTAAATAGTACTTTACTTAACCAAAGTGTTGAAATGATAAGTAGGTATTGTTATAGTTAGTTTGGGACTGCTTTCTTTCATCAGCAAAGTTGGCGAATTATTGATACCATACTGTCAATGTAGTTTTTACTTTAGAGAATATCTAGCAATTCACCACGGCTTTGCACTATTGAAATAATAATGTATTACCCATAGAAACCTAAGTCTTGAAACATTCTGTCTATTAAAAAGTGGTATCAAAACCCATTGCGTAGTTTTAATGATATAAGCAGAAGCGGATAGCGACTTTCTTTATACTTAATATGTATTGATTTAGTCGATTAATTACTACTCAACACCTTTCCGCTATTAAAATCAATTTTCCTTATTTGTACTTTTAAACACGTGAAGCGAAAGTCTATTTAAAGGCTTGTATAATAAAATCATCGTGTCAATAATACGTCTGCTTACGCTCCCGGGACGAAGGCGCGATGATAACGCTATTACGATGCCAGTCAGCTGCTCGGCTCAAAGTAATCGTTGCCAATGTCTTCTGCCTTCAATGTCTTGGAAAATCAAATTTGGTATTTTTATTAGTATTATTGGATATCGGAGCTTCGCAGGAAATTTCTCTTTTTCTGCTTTTCATTGAATAAATTTTTGAATCATTGATCTCAGGCGTATTCTGTTATGTCTCAATCATGGTGTTGTGTGTCTTTTATGGGGCTTGTTTTATACATATATGTATGTTGGTTTCATATCAATACATAGAATAAAAGATAGTGGCTTTCCGCGTCTGTCTGTCCCTATGTTTGCTCAAACCTTTATGCATGGATTTTGATGCTATTTTCTAATAGATATAGTGTTTTCCGAGGTAAGTTTATCACATCCTTGCGAAGCTGACTCGCTAGCATAATGTATAACATAAAACCTGCAAGGAAGTCCACTACTAAGAACTTTTCATTTTATATTTTCAGGTATAGGATTAGAGCAAACCGGTCTGTTGCTTTGAATTTCTTTTAAGGTATCTTAAAGATTGAGTTACCTTAGAGAGAGACAATTTGATCCCATACGTTACATGTGCAACGCATTTTAGAGTGTAACCACCACACTTTCCCGTTTCCAACCATTGTCCATGTCACAAGGTCGTTAGAAGCCAAGACAGTTTTAATATTAGAATCACATGTTGACTTTTTGTTTCTTTTGACCCAAAACTTTCCATTCTTTAAAAGTTATGGTGACTCTGTTTATTCTTTTGCATATTTAAGTGAAGTTTTTAACTTTATGTGAGAATGTCAGCAACTGTTGCAGTAATTGTGAATAATGTGAGTATACTTGTTTGAAAAAAAAGTTGTTTCTTTTTTTGGTTCAAGTTGAATTTTAATTTTGTATTGAATTTTTTGTTTGATATTATATGCTTTGTTACAGCTTAATTATGTTTTTCGATGACAAAATTAGTTTAAAAGTTGTTTTTCCTTGTATTTTTTTTAACTATTATAATTTATTGGTAGATATTTCTAGATAATTGATGAAACTAATTTGAATAGACAGATTTGTGGGAGGACAAAACTTTATAAACTCAAACATTTAAATACATGTATAAAAACAAAGTACATTACGTATACATAGTTACATACCAAGAACTACTCTCCTTCTAAGGTTTAAATTTAATTGAGTTCTATGAAATAGCTCAAATTAAATCTCCAGGAATAAAGTGCTGAAACAACTAGTTTCTGTGAATCTCGCAGATAACAGACGTTTCCAAGCTGCTGCCAGAGTTCACGGAACAGGTAATAAACGTGTTATGAAAGATATAGTATGAAAGATATAGTATGGAAGATATAGTGACAACTCGTCCTGATTAAATATATAACTTACTACAGTATATATGTTTGTAACCTGTATAATAACTGCTAGTTTTGTTGCCTGTTGCTGTTACCCGCAAATTAATGTCAGTTAGAGCTGGAAAAACTCACTTTCGTCGTTCGGTACCGGTTAAATCGTAGCCTATATAGTAATCCAGGGTGTCAGCCAATTTCAAATACCAAATTTCATCAAAATTGATCCAGCCGTTTAAGCGTAACAGAGCAACAAATAATATGCGTCCATTATTTCAAACTTTTGCGTTTATAATATTAGTAGGATGCTTTCAATATTATGTCTAGAAACTGTAATGTCACATTTTATTTTAAGCAAAAATTATTTATGCACCAGAGTGGTATTCGTAAGGATTATGATTTTTTTTGGTCTAGCAATCCCGAACAAATTTTCCTCAGTAAACCTACAAACTACAACTTACGTTTCCATTTCATCGTAATACTACTAACCTCATTAAAAAATCACAACAAACAAGAAGTGTTTACGTCACATCTAATCAACTTTTGTTTACGACTCTACACTACTTATTCCATTACTGCAAGGTTCCTGGAATCTAAGTAATGCGTTATAAGTGGCCTACTTGCAGGGCCCCCTGTGGTACGGGGTAAGGGGGCTACAGGGGTCAACATGGCGGGTAGAGGGGACTGCAGTCCCTTACCCCCTATTGTTACTGCACGCATCCGTGTTGCGCCTAACTCTAGCAGTTAGCACAACTTACAGTTTATTTCTAGTTTATGAATAGAATTATTAATTAGCTTTTAGAACGTTAAGTGTTTTGTTTTGTAATGCGTTTATTTATTGAAATGCATTTGCTATTCATATTTTTATAGGGCTTAATTGTGTATACCTAAGCGGTGTAGTTTTCTATGAATACATAAAATTTGCAGAGAGCAATTTACGCTAAGTTCAACGTAGTTTAATCTTTAAATAAAATATGTAGCTAGCCAATGAATTTACTTTTTCTTTACATTTTATAAACGAATGGGTATCAATATCTTAAGAGCTGTAAAAACAATTTTTAACTTTGAAAAGTACCTACTTACAAATTTTCTTTATTAGGTACTTATAGTTTACCTACAAGACAACATTAACATTCCATTTGACAATGTTGACTTCATCAACAGTTCAGCCACGATAGCAACCCTTCTGAGAACGCGGGGTAAGTGACATTGTAATTGTATTTCCCCATTTCTTTCTCCGAAGTAAGTCGCAGACAGAGGGCGCTGGCGTCGCGTCCTATACAAATTTTATTGTATTAATAAGGTTAGCCGCGTTAATTAAACTCAAGACAAAACGCGACGAATTTACCTAACGTTGGGACGAATGTAAAATGTACGTTCGCGATGTGTATGGGCGCGTTTTGAATTTCATAAAAATATTTATGAAAGATTGAATAATTTTAAATGTTAACATGATTTTTTTTATACGACAACAATACAGTAAAATCGTTTTTGTTGTTAATTCAAGTTCATTTCGAAACATTAGTTACAAATAACATGTTGCATGAAGTCCTAGCTAGCATACACGCTTAAAACTATTGATTTAAACTGGGATTGATTTATAAACGTGAGCATAATAAAATATTGTAAGCATTTTCCCAATATAATACACGACAAAAAAAAAACTATTTTCTATACTCTTCCACTCAATGTAGAGTCGTCAGTATATCGCACATTCATCAGCTGTGTGTACATTACGGAGTTGTCTTAATCCTCATATTTATCCGTTGGCCGCAGCCCGGAGCAACCTGCTAATTATTCGAGCCAGACTGACAGACACACAATCTATCGTGTCGTATTGTTCTGTGGATGTGGTATTCATGTAAATAGCGCCTTGTTTGTACGTACTGGTTATTGACTGAGATGTATGATTGTGAAGAGAATGTTATCATCAATGAGACATGAATGTATGTAGCTGATTTTATGTATTTTTTTGGGAATGTTCGTAGTCAGATATTTAATTTGTAATTTTGAATGACTCTTTATTTTGGCCTGTTAAAACTGTTTGTGATTTTAAACTATGACTGATTTAATCTAATGCGATGCAATGAAAAAAATGTTTGTACATAATAATATGTTAAAATAATTACTGAGTTAATTTTTAATTCTGTATATTAATTAAAATTAATTTTTATTTTATTTCAACGTGATAATGCCGTCAGTCTTCCGGGCTCGTTTCCTGACATTGACGGAGATGACGACATATTTTTTGTTTGTGAATAGGTATGTCATTTTATAGTTATAAAACTTTAGTTCTAAATGTAGATATTATTGTTTAGTATAGTTTATGTGACACATTGTATTGTATTGCTTATAAATTAAAATGTGCTTATAAATTGTGATTTAATTAAAATTACAAATTAACATTTTAATTATACTTTTTTTTTAATACGCAATTACCACATTCATTCTATTCCTCGTATTACATCATCCTTGGCATAAGAACGGATGACTGTTCGAGCGCTCTTTAGTAAACACAAAGTTCGTTTATACAATTCGTAGCGAGCGCGTAGCACTGTGTAGCGGCGTAGCGGCGTAGCACTGTAGCACTTTGTAGCGCGGTGAAGAAACTTAGTATTGGTGTTGCGTTCACTGCTTTACGTAATTTGATTAGTTTGAAATTTTGATTAGTTTAAAATACTAATATTTACATTAATTAGAAAAATAAGGGCTGTTTGAGGATAACTGTTGGAGAAATCTCGTTGATTACGAACCATAATGTAGCGTAATATTGAATTAGTGAACTTTGTCCTCATAATTGTATTTTATTTCTTAAGACAACAGCAAGTTTGTGTGGGTTTCAATGACACCTTACAAGGCGAGAAAAATGAAAGTGGATAATCTCTACATTTATAAAATTCTAGTGTCACAATGTTTGTTCCCATGCTCCTTCGAAACGGCTTTGCCGATTCTTTTGGCATTCAGTAGGGCTAAGAATCGGCCAATATCTATTTTTCATCCCTAATTTCTTTTCTTTTTCGCGTACGAAGTCGCGCGCAACGGGTAACATTATATGTATTTGTAGTCGGTTGCAAACAGATTGCCAGTGCAGTGCCATTAACTTTTTTTCATCTTTATAATAGAGCTATATATTTATAAGCTGGGCAATGGAAACATGACGTATTTAATTATAGATATGATTCAAATAACAGTGGATCTCATGATTACGCGGAATATGTCGCTGCGGGAGACACCATTCATTACGTGGCGGTGACCCCGCTCCACGCCAGTCAATGACTTCTCATTCGAAATTTTATGTGTACCTTGTACGTAATAAACATACCTCATGTAAGTATACTGCCTGATAACTAAACACAATTTTTTGCATTCGGTTGATTTATATTGTTTTATATTCAAATCTAAGTCTAAACGTGTTTTTCGTAAACGTGACTGAAAGATAATGGATTTGTTAAAAAAATGTTACCTTGTGATATTGGAAAGAAATTAGAGAATAGTAGATCAAATGATTTCCACCAATTGATATGCCAAGAAAAAGTAGGTACTTACAATATCAAAAAGGCACCCCCAAAGTTATCCTACAAAACAAATTACAGTTAATAAGTCCTAGGTCACAGGAAAACAAATATAAATAAGGATGCCTTGAAGGAATTATGAGTGCGGTAACTTCCAACCCTAGCCAAATATTTGTCCTCAGAATCAAATCATGTTGTATCACATAAACTGGCAGTGACGTCACAATCCAACTCATCCTACAATAACAACGCGGAGGCTTTATTTTCTGTTCATTGTTTCCTTATTGCTGTTCCCCTTTCCCTCTCTGGACAGACGCAGTTGTTAATCTTAATTCACTTACTTTCACAATAAAAAAGTTAAAAGTCTGCTGCATTTACGACCATCTGGGTGTTTCAACGTCCATAATATGCCAATGTACTTTAAAAATAAAATAAATGGAAATCACTCGACGAGAAACGGAATTCTATTTTGAAAATAGAAGGTTTCGAGAGAGATCAATTTAAAGAAACGCTCACCGTGAAGATACTGGCAGTCTTTTATTTCTATAAATATAGAAGGCAGCCAATTACCGTGTCTGCTTTGTACTACGGAGCTACAAAAGTAATACGAAAGCGGCTACGAGACCGCTACGAGCGGCAGACAGGTCTTCATCATTACACTTTATGTACATTTCACTACGTAACTGCCTTGATCATTTGTTCTAATTTACGTACAGAAAAAGCCCGCAAAAAGCGTAGCAAAATGAAAAATTCAAGCACAAATTGAACACAACTTTATTAATACACGTCGGAGATTTACGAAAGAAACAAATCCCCGTGGCTGCGGCCGCCACATCGGTGTCCGGGTGTTAATTTAATATCAGCCTCAAGCCGGTTGAAACCAGTAATATCGGTCTGGTAATAACTGGAATCAACCGGATTAACCGACCGCAATATCTGTTATATTGGTCGCTAACGTTTCGACGCCGACTCCGTCCGGTTTATTTCATCTTAAAGTTTTAATAGCTTTCGGAATTTTTAATGTCGGTGGCTGGGATGGGGATTTTTAAATAACGTATTCTTTTGGTGTTTAATTAATTAGCGCTTTCTTTAAGTTAATGAGTGAGTTGCTTAAAAATAAAGTTCTTTATGACTTTTAGATTATGTAAATTACCAAACACATTAACGGTCCAGGTTTATAAATAAATTTTTATTGTTTTTCTTCCTGTTATAAACTAACCCCAAAATGTTTTTCATAAGAGATTCCGCCAATCAGTTTTATTTATTTCACGAATACTGTACAGACAGTTACATTTAAATTTAAATAACATACTTATCTTTTTATTCCTCATGCCAGGCTTCATAATATCTGTCACATAACTGCGGGCATTTCGCATTGAATTAAATCGCGCGGTCACTGAGCAGCCATGATCGCCGATTGCGGCTACAATGGACACAATAGTCTGACCCCTGGACCGTGACGTCAGATAGCCTGCGTTAGGAACTGTCTATAACGTCTATAATGCTCATTCTCTATTACAATGTTATTCAATGGTCAATGGCATCGTGTTAAGAGTGAAGAAATGACGGACTCAATTGGTAGTAGAACTTTGTAAGAGACAATCGGCGGTAAATTGGCCAGTATCAGTAATAGGCTTTGATGAAGACAATTGTGATAAAAATGTGGGAGTAGAACGGAGGTCTTTTTCCTTACTCTCTGACTTTTCGAGTGATTTTGTTCCGGGACTACCTTTCACGTGGTTTTTTTATTGCACCTGCTCCAATAAAATTCAAGTATTGGATGGTGTATGAAAGAATACTAAAAAACATGATTACCTTATTTTTCTTCCCTAGTAATACCAACATAATTGGTTTCGAATCAAATATAATCAGCTTGAAAGCGTCCAATAAAATGAAAGTAAGTAATAATAGTTACGAATACATATAATTTTATTATTAATTATACGCCATAACAGTTGAGTCGCGATTCATTTCATATTCATGTCCAATTGATTTCGGATCAAATGGTATTATGTGCTTATAGGCTAGTGTATTGGTATTGATGACCGGCCGGCGATCGGCGACGCTATCTGTATTTGGTGAACACTATAGCGCACTATTATTTGATGAACGAATTAATCGGAAAAAGGATTATCGAAAAAACTGGTATTGATGATAAGATTGACTGCACGGATAGCCGAGTGGTATAGGTCACCACACCAATTACCACTGTACGCGAAGTGTCGCGGGTTCGATCCTCGTGTAGCATCAGAATTTGTGCGATCCACCAAGGCTTGTTCTGAGTCTGGGTGTTTTTATGCATGTGAATTGAATGTCTGTGAATCCTCCCGCGAGACGTTTTTTAAAAACACAAAGATTTAAATATATTTTAAAAATCTCTGTCTGTAATGTTGTTGTAAAACTTTTGCTAATTTGTTACTAATTGGTCATAAAATATATCCACAAAGTTAATTCCGAGCTGAACATCCACAATAAGACGCAACATTGAAAGCCTTGACTTTATACATTTTACACCAACCATTCCGCCAAATTGAGACGTCTTGATGTAAAATGTCAAATTATTGCACAACTTTGATAGGTGCTAAACAGTTTTACAGACAGACAGACGACGCCATAACATTTTATTATAATGAAAGGGAACATTTTTCGCTGTTACAGGCCGCCGCGACTTAACTACGACTTTTTAATTATGAGTTTTAATTGATTCGCGTTAAATGAGACCCTAGCAAGGAATATTGTAATATCAGCTACTTTTTATGACACGCTGGGAAGCTGTGACTTCTGAGTTTAATTAATTATTAAAATGATTTATAACTACTTCATATTGTGGAGTTTAGGTAGAATGATGAATATGCGTTGTCTTGGGTTTTAATTTGGATGGAATGATGGAGTGATTAAGATTACAATTTTAATTTTAATATTTTCGTCTTTTGATACGAAGGTTTATAATGAAAACAAGGAGCATTTTAAGATGAGACGAGGCTGCGGCAGACCGCTGAATACCAAAACGTGCGGCCATTGTCCAGCTCTGGCTTGAGAACATTTAATAATGGGATACGATTAAAAAATTACCGTTTTAACAAATTCCTCTGTTGATTTGCTGCATTCGTTTTCATTTGCCATTCACCCAGTGCGAAAAGTTGTGGAGGTCAGTTCAGTATTTCAAAAACAATGTACCTCGAGGGATGGATGGCGTGTTCTCCCCAAGGCCTTGCTCCGCCAACCGCAGCAGCAACGGTGCGTCAGATATTACGCGGGATTTCCCCGCGGACCAAACTTCAGATTGAAAAACTTGTTTATGAGTAATTGAATATACCGTAAAATATAGACAATACCGCGAGTCTTTGCCTGAATACGTTATGTAAGCAGTCTTAAAGTTTTACGGCCATGGACTGATTCAAACGCAGGAATATCGGTGTAGTCACATACTACTGTATCTACTACTGTATCTTGGCCTACCTTCCTCAATTTGGCTATAATGGATCACTCTCTCTTAAGCCATGTGCAACCGTAAGGATACCAATTTTTGTGTACATGTTTTTCCCCTTTTTTCAATGACTTTACGTAATTATGAGGCAATATCATTCCTTTAATCTGCAAAATAGTAATACTATCAACTTTATATAATACTGATGTAATTCAGTTTGACTCATGATTTAAGACTCCCATTGAGTCTAAAACTAGTCCGATGATCCCAAAAATGTGAAAAACCACTAAATTAGTTAATTATAACTCACCTTTCTTATACCGCCTATATCTCTCTATTTCGCACAATTTACGTTCAACCAAAATAGAAGCGAAGTAGGCTTTAATACAACTTTATTTGTTTATTAAAACCACAATATTAAAATATTTACTACAAAACACGTTAAGTAAATATAACGACGTATCTACCTAATAATAAACTTTGCTTGTTAAGGCTCGTTCGTAATAACTTACATATTTAAAACTTAATGAATTCTCTTTAGCGTTTTACTTGAAGTTTAATAATAAATGATGATGAGTACAAATGTCTTACATTTCGTTCTTGTGTTATTTTGTTGGGATAAATAAATAGACAACGTAATGTACTTAGGTCTGAAAGGTTAATTTACTTTTATGTCTAAGTTCATTAAAATTGATATGCTCAATTTATTCGACTGGCCTGTTAGTCTAGTGGTTAGTTGGCCCTGACTGCTGTACCGGAGGTCTTGGGTTCAATTCCAAACCAGAACAAACGTGATGAGCACGATCATTAAAATTTGTTTTGTGTTTGGGTACCTATAACTTATCTACAATATGCATGTATTTAGAAAATCTGTACTCAAAGCAGGAGTAAATAAACTCTTTACAAAAGAGCATTACATTTCCATTTCACAATTTTGTTAAAAACAATTTTATTTGCAACCTAAAATATAATATTCAAATCCTCGTTATTTTCCAAACATTTGAATGTAATATAAAACAGTGATAATCCAGCTTAGAGTAATGTCCTCGGAAACTATTCGCTTTTTATACCTGCCCCAGATTTATCGAGGCATAACCTTTGAATATTTAACTAGAGTTTAGTTCGTAAACAGGTTGGTTCACGTCCTGCTTTAGGAATAAACCGCCAACTTTAGGCTGGCAATCAATTTCGGGTCGGAACATTTAGAGTTAGAACCAAGTACTGTACATAATTTAAAAGGTTTTCATAGGTTTCTAATAAAGTATTCTTGTTGTTCTTCGTTGTTTTTATTTGTCTTTGGTAACTATATGAAGAATGGTTTTATACGGTTAATTATTGGTTTTGACTATGTAATAGAGTAAGTTTTAATCTTGGACAAATATTATTTGAACTCGAATAGTTGGTTCTTTGAGCATATCATTTGAGCATTTATGAATCACCCTGTGATACAAGGATTAAATTTCTTTGTGCGTACAATAAATTGTAAGTCTAGTTCGCGATACGAATAAAAACTTACTACTTACATACATATTATATCAATTTTCTAAGTTACAGAAAAAATATAGTCTTAATAAAATGTCAACAGTTCCCGCAAAACGAAATCCACTGGATACAATGTAGTCGTTGTCTGTGATATAAAATGAGTTTTACATAGAACAAGCTCGATGGGAAT
The DNA here is from genome assembly GCA_941860345.1 of Chrysodeixis includens. Classification (NCBI taxonomy): domain Eukaryota; kingdom Metazoa; phylum Arthropoda; class Insecta; order Lepidoptera; family Noctuidae; genus Chrysodeixis; species Chrysodeixis includens. The sequence continues at coordinate 660,761 of OW796097.1, forward strand.
ACTAATTTGTTCTGCTGTCATAACTATGAAGAACGGTATCGAGTGATTGGGTTGCTGGTGGAGTATGCATACTAACTGAGAATGAGGGATAGATTTGTATGTTTTTGGTATTGTAATCACTAAATAGTATAAAATAAAGGCCCTTTTTGCTGTCTGTCTGCCTCTCCCCGCGTAGGCTTAGAGCTTTATAAACACGTAAATTTTGATGCGGTATCAATAGATATATTGCTTCAAGAGGAAGGTTTATATGTATGATACACAATTATTGAATCCGTTCAAAGTTGGGGCAGGAGATAGAGCTTGTTGCTTGAGGCAATCACTGTAGTTTAAATAAGAACCTGAACTAAAATAATTGTAAATTCAACAGGCGAAGATGAATCAACAAATCATTACCTGTTATTAAATTCATTGGGTTTTTAGGGTGTTCCTACAAAAATGCTGGGTAAGACGGTAACAGAAGGAAGAAACATATAAAACAATAGTAAATCATTGTCCGTGTTATATCTGGTCGCATGGCCACCCTCGCACAGAACTAATGTTTCGCTTCACTGAATCCTCTTTAGTCAGATTTCTGGCAATTGAGATCGTGCGTATTTTTATGTTCAATAACAATAATAGCCAGAACATTGTCTACCAGACAGATCTATGTACTACATTACGTATTGAATACTTTACTTCGTGAGCGTTTTATCAATAAAATATAATAATAAGTTATTGAAGAAATGAAACAAGCAAATAGTTGTATCCAGTCTGAGGAATACAAATAAGAATGTGAATTGAAATATAATATCTCAAATATGTAGAGTCGTCTCGTGAGGGAGGCTCCGCTGTTTGCATGATATTAAACTTTTTCAGTAAATATTAGTCAAAACTATAGACGTAATATTATGTTGGCCGACAATAAAGTACCTGCGTACAATAGAATCAAATAGTAGGCCAATGAATAGTTAAATAAACAAAAGAAATCCAATTGAAAACTGAATAATAAAAGCGGTTCCCAACGGCGCGCGCCTCTTGATTTTAGCCGTTACCAGATTTTAAATGTTCACAGCCGGTTTAACTTGTGAAGGGTGCTTAAGCCCATACATCTATCTGTAAAACCCATCTGTTTAGGCATTCGGACATTACCATGTGGGTGCCGTTTTACAATTCGCCGCGGAACACTAAAAAGGTGATAAATGGCGCCGGTCGGATTAAGAAGCCCGGACACGGGTAACCGGGTAGGACCCGGCTACCCAGCTACCCAGCTACCCGGGTACGTAAGCCCAACAAATAGGGGACTACGAATTTGTTGAATTTAGGATTTCGCCTGAAAACTGGATGGGATTTTTTGAATAAAATTATTATGGACGATTATTTTTGCATATACATGTATACTCGTCCCAAAAAGCTTTTGCTATGTAACACGAAATATAAAGTGTCTTCAAATAAGATTGGAATGTAAATGGAAAACGACAGCGGCGTGGGATTTGCTTACAAGCCCTTTTATTGTAGTTAGCTATAGAGCTACAAGTAAATTTCTAACTCGCGACAGGACCTTAAAGAAAAATGTTGAAGTCACATAATATACTACCAAGAGTCTACAATTATACTATCGATATAGTAACAAAAAAAGAATTGACAAAACAGGTCAGGACTAATCTCAAAAAACATCAAACTTCAAAGTATCAACGACAAAATATTAACTACTTTCAATAGGCCCCACTACTACTCAAAACAATACGCAATACCGGTTCAACAAAATTGAAAATAATACTTAAAAAGCTTCAAATAAAATCACATCTTTTGCTGCATTTAGCAACCGGAGCCGTTCACTTGAAATCAATTGTATGCTTCAGTCCTGTTTCATTTTATTTCACATTTCGTCGAGTCCATGCTTGGGGCCTAGCACCACGTTTAAAGGTAAAAGTATCACAGTTATTAAAGTGAGACGCCGCTCTACATTGTATATTGCGCTCTCTCGCTTCCACAACTGTTATATTACTATAAGAGATGGTGGTAGATCCCTTGCAGCGCCAGGTCGCCCTCTTCATTAGCGTTTTATGGACGAATAGGTCTTACAGTTCCAATGTGACGGTCCACTGCTCCTCAAGTGCCATGAACGAGGTTCTATTCCGGATGTATTTCTTAAGTATCATGAGTAGGGTAGTTCGATTTTGTGGAGTATTTATTTATAACTGTTTTCCTCGCACTATAGGTCAAAATTCTCTTTTCTGTTGTTCAACATATATTTTTGAGTTTTAAGTAGAGTTTTGATTGCATTCTCTGGCAGGCTACGGGCTATTACCCAGGAGTGGGACATTCAATGTCTGGTTAATGTAAAAATATGCAGAACATGCGATATAAAGCCAGATAAATCAAAACGATACAAACATACAACATACAGTTTGAACACCAGCATTGCCACATTTCAAAACCTTTCAAACATATTCCTTGTCTTTACATAGTTATCCTTATTTCAAAGTACTCCAAGTAGTTCGTAAAGCTGGTTGAAGCTCAGCATCTTCCTCGAGGCCTACCACCATCGTTTAACTTAAGACAAGTTACAGTTGTGGGAGAGAGATGCCGCTCCATATCATGTAGAGCTCTATCTCGCTTTCACAATTGCATTTCACTTTAAGAGGTGTTAGTAGGAACCAGGTAGAGATGTAAATTAATACGTTGAAACACAACGCAAACTACGGCTCCTACTTACTTCACCAACTTCGTTACCTTACAATTTTGTTTTAATTATATCACTTTTTGATGAGCTGAACTCCCAGCTACAAGAACTTCGAAAACTTGATTGTGTTAACGAGTGATTGTTGAATTATGAATTTCGTATTTTAATTATATTATTCACCGCTGGAACTTACCTTATTAATTAGAGTTGTTCTTTCGTTAGGGTACTTTGATGTGAATGATGTATTGTTGTTCGATTTGCGAACATTTAGAGTGGTCATTGAATTAAACAATTTTGTGTTATGATGCAGTTGAATAAGTGTTTTGTATTTATTAAACCAACAATTCTGAAATCAACTCTTAAAATAGAATATTGTTTTATATCGCAAGCAAGGTTTGATAGGCAGCTCAGTATATACCGTAATATAGCCGAAAATTATGGCCTTTTTTTGGTAAGACCAGGTAACACCACCACTCGTCCTCATGGACGAGTGGTGTCAGACTCTTACTGACTTTACCTTAACCACTTTTGGTCAATGTGAGGCAATTTATCAGGCCCCGAACAACATAGCTTAAAAATGCCAAATATGCATAAATATTATGGTACGAGTATACTATGAAAGTATTAAAACTATCAATCAGAGGACCATCCATTCGATATATCATCCTAATTAGTTCAATGTATTTGACCACAATTACTCACATGACGGAACACATATTATTCATAGCAATAAAATGTAACGGTAATACAAATCATTTGCGTGTTAATTAATGTCCGCTCTTCGCAATAACTACACGCGATTAGACATGCGATTAGTTTGCTGTTATAATATAATGATACAGGCTAATTATATTGCAGATTGAATCGTTTGACACGCGGCCGTTTGTTATTAATTTAAGATAAATGTGTGTTATGGTGACGTCATGTAAATTAATGGTTGTTGAACCGTGATGTGCGGAATATTCTACTTATATTATAAACCCTAAAGTTTGTAAGTAAAACGATTGGATCATATTTAGTATTGAGTTAGTTGACACCCTGGATTTACACATTTAGCCAAATACACCAGACGGTGGTGTTGTTTTAAAAGCTATAAAGTCGCAGGCAATGCTAGTATAGATGCTAGGAAAGAAAAATAAATGTTAACACAATGCTAGTCCATTCGGAAAATCGTCAAAAAAATTTCGTCGAATTTCTCAAATAAGACCAATACTAAATCAAAACTACGGCCAGGCTGTGTATAAGCACGTTGGACCTGTAAAGACTTGAAAGACATAACTTTGCACAGCCCACGCTACAACCTTTATGACACTGATTAAAGACGGTCACCTTTGAGCGTTTAGATCATCATTTAACGTAATGAAATTAACGACTCTTTAGTATAGAAATAATCTTTGGTATAGAAATAATAATAATAAATTACAAGGATAATCTTAATTTCTGTGTGTTAAGATGATACGCCTACGCACTTGTGTGTTGGCGTTCAAAGGTGATTTCTTCCTAAGTTACCCTATTATGAATTCCTGATTTCTTCCTATTAAAGTGATCGTGTTGTAAAAGGACACTGGCCATGGTTGATTAAAAAATTCTACTAATATGGGGTCCTTGAGTGAGGTGAGAACATCACGTGCTCTAAGTCTCTTGATAGCCGTTTGAATATCCTTTAAACTTACTGCGGTCTTCAAGATCCAGTGTATAATAAGCCTCATATCAAAAATGTTAAGTTTATAGGAACAATGACCTGCGTAATCGCTCAATCATATTTTAGTTAAATCGAAAACTACATTTCGCACATTAATACTATCTTGTACTTGGTAGTTCAGCGTTTTTGTCTCTGGAAGATGTTTTTAAACAGTCTGTCTCTCCCGTGTCGGTTTTCATTTGTTTCACTTAGCTGTCATTGTATGCCGCTGAGCGAGACATTCATTTCAACTTTTATCTCTATAAAGTAATTACAAAGAGTTATTAGAAAACTTTTAACTAACGACTTTAATTAAATAATTAAAGTTGTCGCAGTTTCAGATTTATTAGAAAAAACTAAAATCAAAATTGAGCGTACCTGTGAAAATCGAAGAAAGTTTCTCGAATAATGATTTTATTATTCAGCAAAACCGATACCTAATTTTGAACATCTAAATAATCCGAGCGGTATAAAAATATCTTTGGCTCAGCTTTTTCTTTACCGAAAACCCGTATTTAACGGCCCGAAAGGTTGGACACGGCTACAAAGAAATTTTGTAAAGAAATTTCGAATCAAATTTAAATTCGTTCTGTTTTGATTCTGGTCCTTTGTGGCTGAAGGCAATCTCGGTTCCCAGAGCTTTAGGGCGTCGGCTTCACGCAAACCAACCCATCAAAACATTATAATATTAAAGTAGGAATGTCTAACACTAACTAATTTACGTAGGAATTACGCACAAAATGATTTAAGCGCTATTAACTTGAAGCTATACACAGACACAAATCCAACAAATTACTCATTCGATTAACGATGTTGATATCAAATTCGAGAATCGCGTAACAACGCCGCTTTTGATTGACGCACGTTCGAGCGTCTGTCTCCATCGCTTCGGTTAGAATTTCAACCAATTACAGATCCCAATCACGGATAGCCTGTTACGAAGCACAGGTGAGGGTATTCTGGTAATCCCGCGTTACTTCACTGCTATTGGAAATAATATTCTGTGTAGCGGTCTGGTCCTAACACCTATCCGGACTAAAGGACCATTACGGCATTGTTAAGCCGACCCTCGTTTAAATCGAATCGTTAATGCTGTAATATTTTTGACAGTGAAATGATGTAAGTTTGGTCTTGTAATAATAAAGATAGCTTGGGTCAAGGGATTATTTTATTTTATATTTTAATTTTTGTGACTACAATTGTTTTTATATCAAATTCAGCTGGAGGCTGAATTATCGACTACATGATTTGACTAAAACTGGTGCCATATCAATTCTTGTTCTGTAAGAATGATACATCACACATCACGATTAGAGCGAATACAAACAACAGGTTTCATAAAAAATTGTAAATTGTCCTTTAAAACTTTAAAAAATAACTACCTACTTGAATACTTTTATCGTATCATATATCTATTTACACAAAACGCCCTTATAATCATCTTTCCCTCCCCATTTTTATATTTATTAACACACCAGCGTTACTATCTCGCGGAATACACCGCCCGCGTGTCCGCGCCGCGGCCGCGTCACCCGCGACGTATGACGGACATGTTTCAAGATTAGCCCGTGACGTCACGCGGCAGCCCATCAAAACACTCTTCCCTTAACGCTTTTTATTTTTCGCACTCGATTTATTTCGAAACTGTTTTTGCGGAGTTAATATACCTCCGGATCTATGTATGTATGTATGGCGCATATGTCCCAGCTTAGGGAATGTCGCACGTGTGTGATCTTTACTGATGATCTTAATATTTCTCTGGATTAGTTACCGCTGCTTGTTTATAGTATTTTTTATTTTTTTTATTTTATTTTATTTGGAAAACAAACAACTATACATTTTTCCTTAACTTAAGTGTACATACATAATATACAATAGTCAAATGTACAGTCCACGACGTTTTCACAGTTTACTAATAGGTGTACAGTGATTGCTTAAATACTAAATTAAAACTAAGTGAATACAAAAAAAAAAAGAAAACAATTCTGAATAATTACGAATTTTGGGTGGTTAACAATTTGGAAAAACGATACCGCTAAGTTGAGAGTTCTGATTGCAGAATACTTATAATTTCTCTTCTAAAATTAGAACGACTTAAGGCAAATATATCTACGTTAAGAAAGTACTTATTATATGACTTAACTACTCTGTGGAGAGGCGCGCGCTCACCTGCGTTCGTGCGGCTGGTGTGTGTGGCAAAGAGAGGATAAGCACGAGCCTCACGTCTAATGACCGTTCTCGGCACAATATAAAATATACTATTTATGAGTTCTGAACTGTTAATCGTGTTGTGGATTAGTCCATAGAGTAACATGGCTTGCAATAGGATACGCCTTGATTCCAGTGTTAGCAAATTAAACTTTTGTAAAGATTCATCATAAGAGGCACGTTGTATTCGACATTTAAAATGCATACTTCTCATGTATTTACGTTGAACACTTTCTATGGAATTAATGTATTTGACATAATATGGATCCCAAATTACACTAGCGTATTCAACTTGTGGTCGTACTAAAGAATTAAAGAGGTGAAGGTATGTAGCAGGTCGCTTAAAATCAGATGATGCTCTCATAACAAAGTTATGCATTTGCTGCGCTTTGGTGGTTATTTTTTCAATATGTAGGTTTAAGTGTAATTTGGAATCTAAAACAACTCCAAGATCACAAATGCTCAGCTCTCTCACCAAGATCTCGTTGCAAAGGGAGTAGGGAAACTGTATAATGTTTTTGTTCTTAGTGAAATTTACCAGCTTGCATTTTGATAAGCTTAATTTAAGTTTATTATTCTCACAATAAGCTGATAATCTTTGCAAGTCATCCTGGAGCAGAACACAATCATTGGTAGCTTTAATAGGTCTATAAACTTTCAGATCGTCAGCGTACAATAAGAACCCACTGTTACGGAAGCATCTGCCAATGTCATTGATGTATAAAATGAATAATAGCGGGCCCAGAATTGAGCCTTGAGGAATACCCGACGTAGCATAGAATGCGTCAGAGCTGTACCCATTGCACACGACTGTCTGATTACGATGAGATATATATGATTGAAACCAGCGCAGCAAATTCCCACCTATGCCGTTGTATGCAACTTTTTCCAATAGGAGTACATGGTCCACTCTATCAAAGGCTTTTTTAAAATCAGTGTAAATAGTGTCTATTTGCACTTGCCTGTCCATATTTTCAAATAGAAAGTTGGCAAAAATTATGAGGTTAGTGACCGTTGATTTAGATTTGACAAACCCGTGTTGTTCCGGAATGATATTGTTTTTAATGAAGGGATAAACAGCTTGGTGTACCAGTTTCTCAAATAATTTCGCAGTACTATTTATTATTGATATTGGGCGATAATTCTCGATATTTTGCTTTGACCCGGTTTTATGTACAGGTATAATATTTGCACACTTCCAAACACTAGGAAATATTCCATTACTTAGACATTTATTAAAAATTATATGTAGAGGTTTATCAATAGTCTTTGATGTATTTTTCAAGAAACGTGGCGGAATACCATCTGGACCTGGACCTTTGGTTACATCAAGCAAATCCAAGTGTTTACGTACACAATGTAAGCTGAGGCATAAAGTGCTGAGGTGATTGTTATTAGTGCTAATACTGCTATCTTTAGGACACCAATCGTTTGTCAGGCTGGACGGTTCGTAAACGGATTGGAAAAATGATGAGAATAGATTACAGATCATCCGAGGATCGTTAGAAGTATCATTTTTATAGTGCATACGTGCGGGAATGCCAGATTTATTGCGGCGGTTTGTTATATAGGCCCAAAAGTATTTCGTATTTTTTGGGATACTTTCCTCTACAGTTTGTATATATCTATGATAGCATTTATTACATTCAGAACTAAATCGGGCTCTATAAAGTGAAAATATTTCATAATCGGATACATTTTGATACTTCTTCCATTTATTCCAAGCTTTTTTCTTATTTTTAAAAATTTTAATCAATGGTATGGAGAACCAGGTTGGGAAATTTGAGTTTTTGGCCTTAGATAGGGGAATATGGTTTTTTATGATACCGTGTATTAAATCATAAAAAATGTTTACCGACATTTCGGCCGAGTGTTTGCCTAATAAACCGTCCCAGTCTATTTTTCCAATTTCATCGTTGATGACAGAGAAGTCCGCCTTGTGATAATTATATTTAGGATTTACACGGGGTCTTAACTGTGTGAATCTAATATTTAACGGTAGAAATGCGGAGAAAGGAGGGTGGTGATTATCGGCTTGGAGTAAGTCTAGATTGGGTCTGAATACGCGACAGTTAGTTGTGGAAATTAATAGATCGAGAATACGGTTATTTAAATTGGTTAAATGGTTATACTGCTTAGTGTCATGTATGGACATGAAATCTCGTAAGCGATTGCAGATAGGGTTCGTACCAGCTTGAGTTAGGAAGTTTTGATTCAGATTCAGTAGCGACCACTGAGCTGTCGGTATGTTATAATCGCCTAATATTATAGTATTATCGTAGTTAGTTGAATTTATTATATTATCCAAAGTATCAAGATGCAAGTTATATACATGTAATGGTGAATTGTTAGGTATATATACGGCACTAATAAGAGTTTGAGTGGTGTTATTATTGCACGGAATTGAAATAACTATCTGTTCAATATATTTTTCCAATATATGTGATTGTGGTAGCGGAACATAGGTGGGATTATACTGACTTAAAATGGCAATGAGTACACCTCCCCCTTCCGACTTATTTGTCGCGATTCTATTTCGGTCACAGCGAAAAACCACATAGCGGTTGTCGATAAATTCAGTATTGCTTATAAATGGGATAAGCCATGTTTCAGTAAGTACAATTACATCGTAACAATTTGAAAGAATATTCATATACAGCGTATTTAATTTAGTGCGAATGCCTCTGCAATTTTGATAATATATACATAAATCATTGTGGTACGAAGCCATTTTGACATGTTAAATAATAAAAGTATATAATTACGTGTGTTAAATTAATTAGTTTTGACTAATTTAAATTTATGGAGGTCGTTGCTGGATCTTATAGCAATAGTAGGTGACAACTCAGATTGCTTAGCTAGAATAGTGGAGTGCTTTACCCAAACATATTTATAATTGTGCTTCTTTGCGGCTTCGCGAGCATCCCGCAGTAGTCTTTTTCTTTGAAGGGTTAAATGCTCGTTCACGTATACGGGTTGAGGTGTTCCTGAGATGCCCAATTCAGCGGTGGTGAGACCTTTCTTCAAACGACATGCGCTAATAAAATTGTCTCTCGTAATGCGTGTCGAAAATTTTGTGATTATATTTTTAGGTCTGTCATTTGCAGTTGCGTGAGGGACACGATGGATTGCTGTCACTTCGCTACGCGATATAGAACAACTAATGGTTTTTCCAATATTTTCGATCAGCGTAAGTAAATTTTCACCGCGTTTTTCAGGTATGTTTGCGATTTCAACGTTACACTGTCTCGCCTGCTGCTCCAGGTTTTCTATTTTCGCATCCAACGCATTTATTATATTGGGGCTACAAGCACGCTCCTCGAGTAAAGCCAGCCTCTTCTCCTGTTCATCAAATTGTTTCGAAATATAGTGCGCAGATTTGATGGTCTCAGCTACCTCTTCTGACAGCTTGTTAACACTAGTCTTCATAGTAGTATTTTCTGATCGCAAGTGTTCTATATCTTTTTTCATATCTTTTATATATGCTTCCAAGTCACTTCTGACAGACTGTATGCTGTCATTTATGGCAGCCAAGCTAACATCTAGGCCTATCTTCCACTCATCAAGTGTACTTTTTAGTTCCGTTTTGATAGAGGAAACCATTGCAGTGTGATCACATTCGGGTTGTTTCCGTTTTCTGGTTGTAATATTTAGCTGCTTATCCGATGGAGGGGTCGCCAGATCAGGCTCAGATACTGATTGTTCAAGTCTTTGAGTTGGTTTTGGAGGTGTGCGTTTCGTAGTGAACATAATTATTCCTCTAATGCAGCAGCGCCTAGTTTATGACAAAAAATGTTTTGAGCTGCGTTGTGCTAATTGTTTATATGCAGGCGCTGTTAAAGTGATCGCTCAAGGTCGTTACTCAGTCGTGCGGCTCAGTGGAGGGGCGCGCGTCTTACACTCGCGTATTATGACACACAGCGACTAACCTTGATGGCGCGGTGGTAGGGCGTTCGGCTGCGAATCCGTGCGTCGCAGGTTCAAATCCGGGTGGAGTCCGAAGAGTAGAAACTTTTTCAAATATATTTGCCTCTTTCTTGACCCGCCCAGTGGGTGGGAACAGTCCATAAGAACACAGTGAGAGCAAGCGAAAAACAAAAATGTAGCAAATAAACCAATCACAGCAAAGTTAGTTAGATAAAGCAACACACGTCCACACTGTACTAGGTCAGATGACAGATGAGTAGTACGTATAAAAACTTGCGCAACGATCTCAGAGATCAAACTTAAATAAAAAGAGATGAAGAAAGACTACCCGAGGTAAACTAATCTTAACGTACCAAGAATTTCAACGTTATGAAATTTTTGAAATTAAATTTTCATTTTCAAGTAAGACACGAAATGAAATTCTTACGCAAACTATATTTAATGTATTGAAATAATACCTTTGTGGAGTTTCAACGGCAAATACCTCAGGAATATGAGCGACATAGGTACTGTTATTCAATCTACATCACCGATATTAAATATGGACTGAAATATTTGATTTAACCCGAACCAACGCCAAGTTATTTCAATTACATCTTTGAAATCAAATTCTAGGGAAATATTGGTCCTTTGGGGACCAATAGTGGGTCTGGGGAGGGTTATATTAAAATAAATCTGTCGCCATCCTCGGCTGACGTTTAAGGAACGTTTGAAGGACAATACTTAATTTTATTGAACCTTTAAAATTCTAAATATGCTAAAAGTACAATGAGATATATTTAGTTTAGGGCTCTTACAATAATTACCTGGAAAATCTTTTGTGGTAAAGATATGGCGTGTTTGTTAAAATATAAAAGATAAAGCAACAAAATGTGTTTCAGTGAAAATTTCTTGTTTATTTGTAAGGTTTCTTTTTCGCGTTTTCGTAACAATACAAAGATACGCAAGTAAAGGTGTCACGGCGACGTTATAATATAAATAATGAACGCGAAATGATGTTTTGAAATCTGGGAGTCGAAAGGTCACGCTCACATTGAAGATGTTCAACAAAATTACGAGCATTTACGAGAGCTAGTTTGTGAGGTTGCTAATGATTGTCATTTAGAAGACAATACTACAGAGAATACAAAAATCCTCTAAAAAACAAACGTAGGAAAAAGGAGGTTTTTGTACGACAAAGAGATTGTCTTTGTAAAGCCTAGGTCAAAAGTAATTTGACCATGTCGAGACCGATTGTTACAAGTAATGACTTATTACGTGACTTGATTTTTAACAAGACGTCCTGTTTGTTACGAAGAAATATAACGTCAATATTATATTTGACGGGCCTGTTGGTCTAGTGGTTAGTGACCCTGACTGTTATACCGGTGGTCGTGGGTTCGATTACCACCCAGGACAAACGTTTGTGTGATGAGCTCGATCATATTTTGTTCTGTCTCGGTGTAACTTGTCTGTAATGTGTATGTATTTAGAAATATATAAGTATGTTTATTAGTTGTCTAGTACGCATAACACAAGCTACTCAGTATTCTTGAGTGTCATGGCGTGGTGTGAATGTTGAGGAATATTTATTTATTTAACATTTTTTAAATAAACTTAGTTGCAATATAATAATAAATAGTAGTATATACCTAGTATTTATTAATATAGCTATATGATTCATACATACATTTCGAACAACAAAATACTAAAAATAGATAACAATTACTTTTAAACGATTTAAAGTGCTTTTATAAATATTATAAGAGAAAATTAAAACTAAAGAATAAAGATAGATTTACTTTTAAAATCATAATTATTTTTTCTCGTAATTTTGAAGGTTTCGTTAAAAGCCTAAAGAAAATTGTTTAAGCTAGACAAAAGAATTGTTAAGAGCAAAAGTAATTTGGTTCTTTGTCCGTACGGAGTAATTCTGAGCCAGTGGGTCGCTTTAACTGCTTGTATCGCATGCTAAACTTTTTTATGTTTACGTAAAAAACGTTTTTTAGCCTGAAACTTGATTTAAAATTGGACGGCGAAAGTCTTTACTGTAACATTGTTCTGAGTTATTTGTAAGAATTTGTGTGTCTATAGTCTATAGTATTTAACGAGAGGCGTAAAATAGTCTGTTTCTGTAATTAAATTGTCTTTTAGATAACAACATTATGATCTCAATATTTGCATGCATCTGACACCATTTTTAATTATTTAATAATGCGGAGCACCCGCCTAGTTGAAGACTTACAGTGTCGCGTCAGTTCACGTTAATCTAAAAGACTCTTATTAAATGTAAAACAAAGCATACAACACTGTAACTTAATAACTCTAATATCATATCAACACACGACAAACCCGCAGTCCTTTCACGGTCCTCCCATCCGCACGTACTACATCAACATTTTAACTGTCACAAAGACCGTTTTCAATATAAAACCTTATACCAACATACGCCGCAGTAAATACGCGTTTATGTTTATCTAAAACGGGATGGATAAAGTTGAGCATAAACCATTTGCATATTGTAAACACACCGCCCTGTTAGACAGTTCAGACGTAACAACTGCCGTGAATTCTGTCATATTTTGTAATATTTTGATCGTATGACGTGTAACGGGTTTTTATTATGCTTTGTTCCCCTTGCCTAACTGTTAAATAATAAATAATTTACGAGAGTCGAGACTCGTGAACACTGAGATTTTGTGTCTGAGTTTTATTTTTCTTTGGAAGTCTTTGTTTGATTTATTAAAATAAATATGTTTTGTACAGTTTCAGACGTGACTTGAAAGTTAGTGGAATATCTATTGTAAGAAACAAATTGTTTTTAATACATTTGAAATATGACAGTAAAATACTGAAATATATATACTACACACATTTGAGTATAATACGGCATTGTTCCATTTGCCTCTTGGCCTATACCTCATGCAAGCGCCTACAGTCCTGCCTAACAATTCTATTCCGTAAAGCACAAGGCTTAGACTTGTCACTCACATACATTTGAGAAATCTAATCGGAGCTATCGTAAGCACAAACGTCACATGTATATGGGACTGAATTCTATACAATACTTTGGTAAATATGTACAAAGATAACTTAATAGCTATTTTGTTCTATTCTACGACACTCACACAACGTCATCTAGTCTCACACTAAGAGCTTACAGCAGAGCTTGAATTATAAGCACTAAACCGATAACATTTCTATACTTAGCCTTCTTAGATTGAATCTTTAGCACAAATGTCACAAGAATGAGCAAGGAGTTCCTATCACAATCGCTTTAAGTAGTGTATTTGATGTTTTGAAAGAGAGACGTTACGGCTCACTTTGCCTTCGCAGTAAGTTCACTTTCCACTATCGCATTAAAATTCCTTTAATACGTCGCTATAGGCCCCTAGTACCAAGAATGGCCTGATATATGGCAAGCCTCAGGCTTTCAAAGCCACCTTTCAGTGTACTGCTAATTAAGTAATTACTAATCACGCTCCTAGCCAGGCCAATTCACAATCAGGCGCTATTCAACGTTCCGTTTTACTCTGGCTTTATCATATATCAATCGGATTGCTATAATCATTGATTCGGAATCTCTCGGCATTATTATCTGCTCTATTCAGTAGTTTCCGTAGTGGGTATCGTTATCTGTTAAAAGGAGTCGTTATGATTATGGGCTGTAAAATAATAAAGTTTAAAAGATCTTTTAGTTAGTTCAAAAATTAAATAAATAAGCTTTAGTTTCGTGCTCATGAGTTTATTATTGTATAAAAATGGTAAAATAGTGGCGAATCTGCCCATTAGTATCAAATGCATATTACTGATAGTTTCGATATCAAATACCAGTAACATACAGACGATATGGTGAATCTGCAATCAATCCTTTTTTGCCCTATGATTATAAAATGGACCCTTAAAATGTTCTTGTTCTTGTACTGTCCAATGGAAAACTATTGCCCTCATAAGAGATGTTAGGTTACAGTAGGTCGGGGTTATCAGATTTACAGCTTTCAACCGAAACGACACCCATGAGTTGCAAGAACGGCCATCGCTGTCAGCTTAAGTGCTCCCGAGGCTTGAGGGTCACACTGTTTACAAATATTATGCTGAAATATAAACATACATACTGTACTTGCTCTAAACCACAACGGTACTCAGTCGAATAGAAGTCACGAATGTTAAACTGTGCTGCGGTTACAACATCTTTCAATTTCACTCCAATCCAAACGTGATACCAATTTATAATGAAATGAAACAGTAACTTGTGCGTGAAAGTGGCAAAAGCCGCAGTCATCATCTCATGTCAGACCGTATATAAACAAAACAGAAGCGTATATAGGCTGTATATAGCGTTACATAGGTTCAGCGACACGTAGGAGGCTGTCCCACGTTCCCGAGCCGCCATGAAAGCGGTTTCATCGAATTTTACACTTTACACAGGCCGACAGTAGCGCTTAATGGAATTTTCGACGACAAATCTAACGCCGATGCAAACTGTCGCGAACGAGAATTGCTACTTTGATTCCGGCCAAAAGAGATAAAGTTTGCGAGTAAAACACGTGTTTAGTGCAAGCTTGATTAAATTTTGCGCTGTTTCGTGTTTTGGCTGCGACGTCTAACGGCGCATTGGAGATACAATTTATGTGTTTAAGTTAACGAATAGTGGATATTTATTGTAATAAGTATAAGCATGTGAAGTACGTAAAGTGGAGAATACTGAGTGGTTTTTATCCAAACAACTATACTTTCAAATGAATGTTAACTATAACTTTTATTTTTCATGATATCGAATGACTTTGGTTAGTTTTTGAGCTCACCAACAAACATTACTACAGAGCAATACAATCAGATTTCAGTATACATCTATACAATAAATACATATATCATTGGCTTGCAAATGTTTTAGTTTTGGATAAAGGTCTTTGGCAAATAGTTAAGGTTCAAGCGTTGATCGCCACACTTAACAAACTTGGTAATATTTCAGACTTCCTCATAATGTTGAACATTAATTCACAATAACATTAATTAATATATCCATTATTGTGTATATCTCTTACTTCACCAAGTCTTCTATTGTATGAGTAACGATGTACCGTGTCCCGATGTCCGGACAACATTCGGCGCGTGTTCCTATTAGCAGGACGGTACACCGACCTGTTCGGCGAAATGCACGGAATATTGGACTGAGTGATGATGTTCATGTGAATACGTGGATACGATCCTTGGAAGATCAAAGGTTAATTCAGTTGTTATTACTTGGTATTTATGTGCTAGTACGATGTACTTGTGTACTTGTTTATCTAGTACTGTCTCTGTGATGGTATTGATTAAAGTATACACAGACAAAACCTGTGCTGAGAAGTTGGTTATGCCGTTTGTCTGCCATAGCAAAAGCACTAAAAAAGCCTTGAAATGTGAAGGAATCAGCGCTGTCCATTATGTTTTTGAGGTTCAAAATGTGCTATTGATTTATGTTATGCTACACAATTTGAATATTGACTTTAGAATTTGACTCAAAATGTAACCTTCTGAATTCACAAAATGGAAAAGAAATACCGTTTGTGATATGTAATACTAAAGTCCGACTGCAATACTCGATTGAAATTTGGCGAGTTCTTTTTTTTCTATTTTGATTCTGTTCTGTTTGAATCTGTTTTTGGAAGCCGATACTTTGCAAACAGATATCTACATATAATACATACATAAACGTCACGCCTCTTTCCCTTGGGGGTAGGCAGAGATCACATCTTTCCTTTTGCTACGATCCTGGCATACCACTTTAGCTTCATCCACACTCATCAATTGCTTCATACACGCCCGCCGGTTTAGGGTACTCCTGACCTGACCCTTTTTTAGGACTTTCCCTATTTGGTCATGGAACGTCTGTCGTGGTCTTCCCCTCCCAACAACTCCATTCAAACTACATATAACCTGAACAATATGTATGTATACCTATCGGTAAAAATGTTTCATTGGAGCTTAGGTTTGTTTCTTTATTAGAGGCGTGTTCGTCGGTTTGTTTGTACGATTCAATCGCTACACATCCATCACTCCGATCTGATACGACTGACTTCAGCCATATTGGATTTTGTAAATTTATAACATCGTGACATTTTTGACACAACGGATTTGATTTGAACATATTTCAAACTGACGTAGTTATTTTATTTTAGTTCAGTGTAAAAATGAAATGGCTAAAATTTTATTTTGATTGCAGTTTTTAGTTTTATAGTTCGTGATATTTGGAGTTATGTTGGAATGTTGTGAATTTTTCAAATCATTACTTTTAGTTACCTAAATATTTTTTCTGTATATTTTTTTAAAAGGGCATCAAACACCAAATAAAAAAATGTAGACTTTTCATATACGCGTAATTGCGCTTGGTGCATGTGGGATTACACGCAAATGTATCGCGTGCGGATATCCTCAAGGGACAGAGAGTTAATTACTAATACTATTATATACTAATTGATACTACCGCTACTGACATACAGACATACACAGCATATAGCCAGCATAAAACATATGAATATTTATTATATCGACATCCGTGATAATGGAGTTCTAAAATCAATTAACCCAATTTGTCCATCCATAGTGGTGTGGGACTAATCGCTCCGGTGGCCAAATACATTACAGACGGAATACCTTTATTGCACCTGCAAACTACGTATAAACATATTATTTTCTTTTTATAAAGGAGTTTTCAGATATCAATTAATATGCACAAAGACACCCGGACTCAGAACAAGCATTTGTGGCTCGCACAAATTCTTGTCCTACGCGGGGATCTAAGCTGCGACACATCACGTTCTGTGGTAATTGGCGTGATGACCTATACTACTCGGCAATCCGCAGACAGACAATATCTGCATTAAATTAAGAGGGATTCGTTAATTCTCAGTTCTCACTGAATTCCGTAAGTCCATGAAGAGGAAATGTATTTATTGAAGACCCTAATATCATACCTCAAAATTGTTCATCCCGTCTTTGACTTACCTTAGGACGGCTGGTTATAATAACAATGGCCTACGCCCGTATTAAAAAATGACAAAATATCGCATATTTTGTTTAAAGATCAATTCTTCCCCAAAAAGACCAGCACCGTCCTTGAAACAACTAGCTCGGGTGTCGCTCGGGCGCTCACGCCTCCGCAGCGATCGTTCCACAAATCTTTCATCTCCAAGAGTGTCGCATCGACAAGATTTACGCTTCCCAAAAAATCGTTTACAGGCACAAAAACAATTTGAATATGGAAATCTTGCTGTGTTTAGAGAAAAGTTTTGCCTTTTTACAATGAGAAAAATATGCTAATGCGAAATCTAAGGTCACCTCATAATTGAAACTTGTATTTGAATGTATAATATCATGTTCCGAGCCGTCCAAAAAGTTAGCTTTGATATTAAATAATGCATGGAATCAGTTCTAGTTTGGATCAAATTCATCGGGAAAACATTGTCAGCTTTGAATGAATTAATCTGCTCGTTTAATTTAGTTGTGAGGGAAGTCAGTGTAGTCAAACGTCCGCATAATATGTTAGACACGTTTTATGCAGGATTTTGATATTCGCTTCAAATAATAAAGGTCTATTGGCGCATACAAATGATGAATAATGATGTTGATGATATAACACAATCAAGTTCGCAGTCACCAGAATAACAAACCGTAATGGCGGATCGATATTATAGGTAACATAATTATAATTTACAACAAGTTATAGGTTATAATTTGTGAATGGAGAATACGTAGCTCAATTAAGTGGAGCCTCGCATTCAGACCAGGAGGTAGCGTTTAGCAATTAGCGAGGGCAGTATCAGATGGAAATTCCCATTTCGACGTGTTTATGCAATGTTTGCTCCGCACTGCTTTGCGGTACAATTAATTTTACAACCGATGTATCGATATTTTATAATGTAGCTACTAATAAGCTGACTTTGCTGTGTACTGCTAATGAGGTTAGTTTCGCTATTAGTGTGCGTATTGTTAAACTTGTACGAGTGTGCAGAATGGTACTGTTTTGAAGGCTCGTTAAAATTGAAAATAATGTTAAAATTACATAAAAAAGTTTTTAGTGCCCCAAAAATAAATTCATTATACTACATGCCACACACCTACTTTTTCTGTGTGTGTAATTAACTTAATTTGCGAACGACCTCATAACAATCAGCGGTTCGAAAAAGTATCGAAAAAGTGAACCCTAAGAATGCCTCTGAGCTGAGAAAACCTCAAGAACACGAATAAAACATAAAATAATTACCCACTGTTGTATCTAACTGTACTATGGCGCGAATTTATAGTGATAATACCATTCTCAGTACTCGTGAACCAGGGTGTTGTAAACTGTACTCGCGTGTACCCGATGACAGTATTAAGCCCGGTTATAGAGGGTGCTCCTATTATAAGCACAGAGGGCCTACCAACAACGCTTAGAATAATATTATTCCTAGCGTGGATAAGAGACAGCGCTCTACAACGTGTAGTGTTGTCTCGCTTTCATAATTGTAAGTTAGTGAATTTAAAAAGTGGTGGTTGGCAGCGTACCGTAGCAGAATTCACGGAATAAACTTAGTAATTATAAACTTAGATAAATAAAGTTGTGTTTTTAAGTAGTTTCCACTGAATATTACTGAGGAAGACATTCTATTTTCCGGTGGGATACTTCTTGGCTTTGTGGAGTTTATTATTTGGTACTATATTTAGAAACAGCTCTGAGTTTTGTTAGTAAGTAGAAGACTGTAATTTTGTCCAAGGGGGGGAAATATTAATAAAAAAGCAACTATCTACAGAAACTATAACTTCATTATTTTTGATACGCAGAAACTGTTGCGGATCAGATAAATAATGAATACAAATAATACGGTAAAATAATTCAAACCTCAGACAGGGCTCAAACCAAAAACTTTCTTAAAAGTGGGAATTGCGAATTTATTTTTGTTCAACATCACGCAGTCAGTACCTATCAAACGTATCATAAATTATAACAACAGAAGGCCTGACAGACAACACAAAATGTCTCATAAGTTATATAACATTAATCCTAAACACGTAGGAACTTTTAGTCCCGGGATAACTTTACACCACAAATATTTATCGTAATAACACACACACAACAATGTTATTACGATGGTCCAAGCTGTCAACCGTAAACAAACTGAGAGACTAAATTAATTAAACCGTTAAAGGTACTTGTTGTCAAAGGATATTTCTTTAGTGAATTCTTTGAAATAGTTTGGAATAAGTATTTCTCAACATTCACACAACGCCATCTAGTCGTGTTATGAGTACTAGACAACCGATAAACATACTTACTTATTTCTAAATACATACATACTGTAGATAAATTAAACCCAGACACAACAATTAATGATCATGCTAATTACACAAACATTTTTCCTGGGTGGGAATCGAACCCACGACCTCCGGTATGGCAGTCAGGGTAACTAACCACTAGACCAACAGGCTTGTGAAAATCGAAAGTCGTTGGCCTTATCACTACCCTTTGCAATAAGTTTTGTGCTGTTGTGGAAGACAGATGCTGCTATATGCCATGTAGAGCGCTGTCCCGCTTTTACACTTGCGACAAGCTCATATTTAGATATGGTACTAGGCCTCTCTACCATTGCTCTTGGCATACTGTTTCCTAGATTCAGGTGTATTCGGAGAATCTAAGCAAAATGTACTGATTATTGGAAGTCAGAACAATATTGTTCTAGACGTAGAATTCAATTACATTACCTACCATATTTATTTGTTGGACGAATGACAATATGAAGTAGCTTGCTCCCGCCTACCATGAGATTACAGTAAAGTGATGCTAATACACATGTGATGATACATTGCTGGTTGTAACAAATTTAAAGAGGGAACATATAGATGGCACTACGCAATGGTTACCTATAATTCATGTCAGGTACTGAATACATTATCGTATGATGGAGAGTAATGAAATTATTATTCAGCCAATGATATTGAAATTCAGTATAAATTAAACTTATGAATATGCATGTCTCATAACAATTAATTCCAAGAAGGTTTGTTTGAGGTCGTTGTACACGTGATTATTATTTAGTTCGCGTCTTTGACATTTTATTTATGCTTTAGGTTCGTATAAACTAAAAAGTAATTAGTGCTTGTTATTCTTGTAAGGGTATTTTTATTTTTTGTCAACTAAAGTCAAGATGAATCTTTTCCCAATTAGTCAGTTAACACAAGTTTTGATTTATGTTTTTTCTTTTATGAGTACTATGTACTAGACACCTATGTTTATTTACTTTTATTATACGAGTCTTGACTAAAACAAGCCGTAGGTACCAAAAAATAAGTATAGAGCAGAAACAAATATTATCAGTCCGAAGACTCGCGGTGTAAGTAAACACATTTCCCTAGTTTTTTAACTAGTCGTGTAGTAGATAATGGGTAAAGCACGGCGCATGTAGCTCGCGTGTAAGATACAACACTATCGAAGCTGGGGTTTGTCAATAAGCGCTCGCTGGTTTATAAACCTCGTAGTGTACTGGCAGCTATAAAAATAAATGAGGTTTATGTTATACGCAGTTTTTTCGTGATGGATATCAATGTAAGAGCATCATTAGAGTAGAGTAAGATGATTAGATTGTATCTCTTCTTAAAGCACTGAATTAAACTTTTTTTATTTTTTTGTCATGTCTTTATTTACGTACGTCCATGTAGTGTCCGGATATAAAGAATAGCACCACGGGTGTCGTAAAAGGCGACTAATGGACCTTAAGACCCAGTGCAATGTACCAAGCACCGTGGGTCACCCGAATGGTGGCGGGTAAACAACCAACAATCGCATTCCCAAAGAGGGTTAGTGTCAGGCAGGCGGCCGACTATAAAACCATAGCCAAAACTTTAAGCAACATGTCTAGAAGACGTGTTGCGCCGACCCCAAGTGAAATGGGATAAGGGCAAGAAGATGATGATGTCTTTATTTACGTAATACTCACACCTATTGTATTATGGTTAGAAATTGAAATAAAGTGGCTGCTTCTGTACCATTGAATCATTTCTCTAGTTACTTACGCACTTCCTTTCCTTTGCTTTAAGAAACCTTGACATTTCCTAAATTGTATGTAATACATAATATTAACTTCACAACTAATCCATTTTCGATACACGATCAATTAACAACTTTGTTTAAACTAACACAAATATGACGAAACCTCTCAATCATAATTAAATTAAATTAAGTATAATAATAGCAAACGAGGTAATCTTTTGTGTGAATATTAATTTAACTTCATCGAAGGGAAATTAATTATCGTACTCGTATAATCTACTTTATACAGAGTTGATGAAATTGTGTTACATAATTCATTACGTTTTCATTGTGACTGCGGCTGTTACGCGGTAACACATCGCATTTCCCATATTTTGTAATTTGGCTCACAATGTAAGGGGAATACATGGGTCTTCCTTATAGAGTCGATGGTAATTGAATTGTGTCGGAGAGACTCAGAGTTTTCTTGCGTTGATTGTGGATTGAACATTACACGTCGGTAAGATTTGCGTGGCTTGGTTAAGCCAGTCAATAGTTGCAGTTTTATGTCGAATTGTTTTTGGTGAACGGTTTGGTAAACTCTCTTTGCATTTTAATAAATTTTAGCGTCAATCAAATTGCTCAAATATTTTGAATTGACGTTCCTTTTGTTAAATGTCATGACTTTGAATTTTCTGTACAATACTTTGAACATCTCGAACAGCGAAACTACCATTCGAAAAAATATAATTTATTCATTTTCTCACCGTAAACATCAAATATGAAAATTGTATAATATATTTTGGAAAAGCAGAAAATCCTCTAAAATTAGAACACAATTAAAATATAGCGACATCATTG
This sequence comes from Chrysodeixis includens, assembly GCA_941860345.1. Classification (NCBI taxonomy): domain Eukaryota; kingdom Metazoa; phylum Arthropoda; class Insecta; order Lepidoptera; family Noctuidae; genus Chrysodeixis; species Chrysodeixis includens. Next base: position 683,066 of record OW796097.1, read on the forward strand.
TATCGCTGTCAGTACCCTGCATACTTAACTAACAGCAAGCGCAGATTGATTGGAGTGCGCCAGAATGTAATCTGTTGGAGCGAGAGTTGTGTGTTGCAATCATACGTTCATTATTTAATGAACCGCGCCATATCGGTCTGCCGGGACCAGATGCGAGATGGAGCTCGCAGCTTACTGTGGGTGGCGTTAATAATGGGACTTCGAGGTTCATGTGAAGACTTTTTTACAAAATTTAATAAAAACTGTGACAACTTGATTGTATTATATTGTTGTGTGTGTTTATCGGAAAATAAAAATGCTAATGTACGTTGTTCCTGCTTTACAGCATAGCAGTATGGACTGGTGACATACTTGGAACTGTATGGCAAGGCTGCAGCAAATGGCAAAAAGAAACAATGACGAAAGATATAAAATATCCAATGTGTATAACTAATCCCCTTGACGCGCATTAAATAAAATAGCTAACTACTTTATAGTTGCCCAAAAGTAAATGAATATAGACAATGTATGTTAAACCTTAATGAGCCACCATTTTCCCGTTCAAACACGCGAAATGACGATAAAAATTACCGCACAACTAACCTAAATTAACCTCCGAACATTTTATCGCATCACCAAACTCAACAAAGACAATTCCGACTTCAAAGCGCTCACTCTTTTGCGCGCTTCACAGAAAAAACAAAAATAATCAGATGTATTTCGTCTCCAACAATTAACATAATGAGAGAAAAGAAAAAACGAAGCAACCCGCCATCTGAACGCGACTCATCAGAATTTCATTGCAAACGTTTACAATTTCCATTTGGCCCTCCCCCCCCTCCTTCCAAATAGGATTTGTAAGCGTAGTAAACTCATTAGGGCCAAGCTTTGTCTTCTATCTGCAGGAAATAATATTGGACTGCGCTTAGGAATTTATCTAGACCACCGCACTTATATCGGGAGGATTTTCAGCAAAAACGTAATTAGCATGCTTATGAAGGAGAGAAGGCGTTTGGGACAGTTTCCCAGTTTTTAATTTACTTTTTTGAGCAAATTTTTGACGTGGGAGTAAGTTGAACTTTTTTGGGTTTCGGGATTGATGAAGCTATAATTGTTGAAGTTTGAGAGGTTTTTATAACGAATGAGGGTGGCATTTGCGATGATTAAAATGGCATAATTATTTTGCGTTATCACTTTAGTAGATCTTGCGTCAAAATTGAGCCCTCGTACCATGATAACCTTCTTGACGGTTAATTAGCCATCTTTATCGATAAGCCAATGAACAAAAGAGGTTTTAAATGTGAGTTCTATCACCTAAATCTTGTGCAGTAAATATAGGTACATTCTCTTAGTTCTTGTTATTTAGCTGATAAACTTAAGATAAACTATTCATCACATATTAAGTGGCCAAGTCAGCGAAGTTTCGAAGCTGAACTTAGGAAACTTCTATTAATATCCAATCTGAAGTTTTAATTAAATGATTTTGGAGCTGACATGTTGTGTTTTTCATAGCTGCTGTGGTGTTGGGGAAACTAGCTTCAAGACTGTTTGGAAGTTTTGCGTCACGCGAGCGTCGAGCGCAAAGGATATTCGGCTTTTATCCTGTCAAGTCCTGCTAGGTTTATCTAGTGCCGTAAATATTTAAGTAAGTGTTTAGCTTTCGTTCGAAATTGGTGAATGTTTTTATTTAACATCTAAGCGGAACGTGATTAATTGCGAATTCCATAGAAGCAATACTTAGATTAGCTATTTTTCTAAACTACAGTTGACAGTATCTTTTATTCAGATGAGCTTAATCATCACTCAGTACCGCAGATCTCGACTGTTGACAGACAGCCACTAGTTTACCTATCACAAGTATAATCTGCGAACAGTTATGTACGTTATTAGTTCCTGGCCTAGTGACGTCACGCTGACGTAATGAATGAAGTAATCTATCTCCGAAGCAAGTCGCCCGTACATCAGGCCGCCTGTCACACCGACGCGTAATAAAAGTGCGAGAAAATTGCCACAAATTAATCTTGTTGGCGTCAATTGAATGGAATGCGGAAGTGAGTGCGTGGAGGGATGTGTGGTCTAAGAGGGATAGATCACACGATTATAATACTTTGTAAATGGTGATTGGATAGCTCTGTAATATTATCCCATAAGGTTTGGTATGTCACCACGCGTCGTGTGATCCTGTCCCTATAGTGAACGTGATATGTCTAAGTGTGATTGTAGACCACTCGTCTATTGTTTTTAGTAGAGCTTACTAGGTATTTTTAGTCGAAGAAGCTTTATCCTTTCAACTTATAAGTACAGGAGGATAATTAACTGTAATTAGATGAAGTAATCTTTAACTACGAGTAAGACATGTGGAATTTCTAGAACCGTGAAAGGTGGTTGTAAAAATAATCCAGTTTAATAGGTTACGTTAGTTTGAATTCTTACTTTACCTGAGCGATGCTAACAGAGCTTTAACAATTGTAAGCATGGCACTTTTCTTTATTCTAATGCTGTAACTGTCTGCCTTATGTATGGCTAAATCTGGATGAGTCTGACATAAGAAAGAAGAAAAAGGGACACAGAGAGAGGGGCCTTAGCCTAGGAGTGGGCTGACGATGTAGATGGTTACCGATATTTTGAACTAAATTACTGGTACCATTACAGAAACCATGCAGTGCATACATAGTGGATTCTGCAATAACTTATCTCGCTAAGTCTCTACATACAGCCTCAAACTGTAATATATTCCAATTTAATACGGTCTAATCACAACCGCTGCGATCAGGTGCGGGGAGGAGGGCCTTGAGGTTTACTCTCCATTATAATAGTAGGAAGTGTTTGGTGTAATGAAAGATTAATTTAGAATTTAGAAGCTCTCTGGTTCCTGGTACTTTCACTAGATTTTCCTGCATCAATTGATTGTCAGTGGTGTCTGAAATAATTAAAATATTATTAACTATACAACTTTCGAAACAGCACATAGGTATATACAGGGTGGTATATAGGTTAGTCACAATGAGATACTATTCTCGATAGATGGTTTTGCAAGTAAGAAAGAACTCGTATCTGCCATTGGAAAGGGATTCAATATAGAGCTATAGGGATAATAATAGTAGAAGGAAGTAGATAATATAATATGTTACAAATCACTGATTTCATTTACATCATAATTATTAATTAAAATGTTTAGTAAGATACGAGTGTTATTTTTAAAAGCCTTTACATTATTTAAGGACACATTAGTACGCAATACTGGGCCATAAATAAAACATATTGTTATTATAACAACACATGTATATAGAGGAACAGCCGCACTTCCTTCCTTGTAATTAATTATTAAGCCTTTTATTAACATTGTGATTCATTTTCACTTATGAATAACCATACGCGTACAAGGGCGACTGAATGTATTAAAATACATTTTAGTATGAGAATAAAAGGTAGAGTTTGTTAAATAGAGCTTTGTAACGTTACTATTGCGTGCTACATGTTCGGTGAAATGAAATGAATGTTTTCCAGAAACGCGTGTTTTTTGTCCACGAAATATTTATTTTTGGAGTAAGATCTGTGGTTTAAATACCGTTAAAGTATTTTTTCACTTTTGTGCAATCGATATTGCAATTAAGTATCTTTTTAAAAATACGAATTAGGAATCGCTGGTCATTTTTATGTCTGACTATATTTCTTTTGTGTATCTTTTATAAAAGATACTGTCTGAAAAGAATGTGTCAACTTAAATATCAATTAACGTTTAATATCATCACATCCTGACTTTCTTTCTCTATCGTAACAATAACTCAGTCAAGCACTAAAATACTATACTCAGACCAACTGAAAAATGCCACTTACCTTAGATAACTACTTCGGTGTGAGTACATCCAGTGGGCACGCCAAGAGGTTGGGTGTATGCATTTAAAATTAGCTCAATCTGGCGGCGGTCGCGCTGATTAATGCCTGCGTTGTACCGGCCGGCCGCCAGTAACCGGCCTGCCCGGGTGTCCGGCATACCCGGGTACGGGCCTGATGGGTACTGGTTACCTGATGGGGTTCAACCATTCGATATTGCCCTGATTTATTCAAGGGGGGTCATTAATGCTTAGGTGATAGTTGTTGGTTTAAAACTCTTGAGATTGCTGTTTTGTATTTTTCAGTGTCAGATATTAAGCAATGCATAAAGTTTCGGGCAGGTTTGGGTGTGATTTTCTAAGCAAAATTTGATAGTTAAAGGAAAGAGGAAATACTTCAGAAGTTACATGTTCACTTGAAGTATTTCTCCGTATATACCTAAGCCACACATTTCTAAATAACATAGCCGACGGTTATTTTTCCCCCTATTTAACATAAAATAAACCAAAAATACAGAGCAGAGCATTTCTGGAGCCTTATCTCAGCATATTACAGTAACAAATCTCCCCTGCATATAACAAATCTGTGTACAAGACAAATAAATAACCCGCGTGCAGATTAAACTCGCGGCCAAAACGTGAACACAGACTCCGCTGCGTTAAGCCACAGACACAATCTCATACAGTAAACGGTTTATGTAACTGTAGATAAAGGATAAATATTATAAGGAATTTTTTACTGCGGCTTGAGTAGTTTATCGGGTTTTTTTGCATATCGAACAAAGACACTCTGGGTTTTTCGGAATAAAATGTCGTCTATTTACGGTGACAGCTAACTTCACACACCAAGTTTTGTCTAATTATAATAAGCTACTGACAAAGTCGTTACTTAAATCATGCTAAAACATGTTAAAAACAATTGCATTCGTCCACTACCACATAAATTGACATAAATATTCTAAAATGTTAATCAACGTTCAAAAATAAATGTTTCAAATCTGTCAATCAGAGTTGACGTAATAGAATATGAATCGCGTTTCGCCGGTTGATCGCATTTCCTAAAGTTCTCACAAATTATCTGGTATCGGTATTCTGACTATGTAGTCAGTAAGTTCGGAACGCGTTAGTTAGTTCCCGAGTTCCAATCTGACCTCTTAAACTATTTTGATGAGGTATTGCTCTAAAGGGGCAAGGAACTATGAAATCTCAATTCGATGAAGTGTTGGTATTTTTAGTTCCGTGTTTGTTGAGTTATTAAAGGAGTTTATTTTATAATATTTTGCGTTAAAGGTTCTTATGTAAGGTTGTTACCTCTTGTCGGCCTAGAGGCTGCGCCGTTTCCGATAAATTTTGATGTAGAGGTAGCTGATATTTTCGATTAACATATACAATTCCTTTCATCTACTATTTGTGAATTTACGTGGTGTGAAGTACAATGAAAAACTAAAAACTAGCCTTGTATAACAAACAAATAACAATTGTGAAAATAGCTCCACGTACTGAATAAATTGGAATCGAATACTAATTCCTATTAATTAAATACATACAGAATTACACGCAACTAATCTGATCAATTATTCTGTTTTTGTTATTAATCCCGCCTAAATAACATTGTTTTCAAATTGTAGATAATAAATTTTCGTTATTTATGTGTGGGTTAAATGACTGAGGAAAAATCAACCTTATTCCCTTGGAATAAGAGTGTTCCAAATTGTATAAAATTTCTTTTGACTATAGTACTTTAGGCAACAATTTGGCTGCGGTCTTGATGGAGGTATTCAGATATCTTTAAGTACTGCGACGAACTTCGACTCTACAGTGGCTCTCAATTATACGAAGTGGCAAGTTGGATCTCCAATTGTTTTAAACCTGAACATTTCATAAACTGAGAAGGTTTTATTCTATTAAACTAAATTATTTTTGGAGTTTTTAAATAGATTTTTATTTTAAGGTTCTCAGTAACACGTGAATACCACAACTGTTAGCACCAACACAGTGATCCCAATAAAAATGAAAACAATTTTAACAAACGGGAAATAAATTGTTAGTAAAATTAAATTCCAGCTATGAATATCCAATAAATTGAAATAAAATAGAAAAAAAAAAATCATTCTCTATCCTTGAATACTTTACGCAAACTTGACCGTGAAACCCAACCTATGAACAAAACTAAACCAACCAACAATTACGCCACCATCTATATTCTAGTTCCCTATCCCTTGCCACCAACACCTAGGCACTCGTATAATAATATAAGCTCACTAAGATTACTTAACAGTTCAGTAACAGGCTCTAATTCAGCCGCCACATATTCTCAATCAATCTGTGTCGTCTCGTCATTGGATATGCAGGCCTCCGTGATCGATCCTCGAGGACCCCACTCAATAACCCTTCGCCGTGTAATAGAATCCATTCAGCTCTGAATACATGAGGAACGCGTGAAATGGGTGTGACAAATTTTTGGGAATCTCTTGACTTTTGGGTGAAATACTTGGTTGTCTTTTGTGTATGTTTTCGGTTTTGTTTGTAACGTTTTCTGGACAGAGTTTTAATTTAAGAATTTCTGGTGGTTGAGGTGTAAAATTCAGGTAAGTGAAATGGGTGTGATTTAATATTTTTTTGGAGATCTTTTGACTTTCAGGTTTCTATCGGCTGAGGGAAGATAGGTCCTTTTTATTTGGGTGTTTGGTTTTTTATCTGCTTTAGAATTTAGTTTTCCGAATTAGTGTATTTGGAGCTGAAGGTTAGCTTCTTAAAACAGGTTGAAGTTGATTGATTAGATTTTTGAAGTAACTCTTATTAGTTATAGAATAAGTTGTTCGAATGTTCAGTTATAGAAAAAAAAAAATCTTTTGAAATCGTCGTGCTCAAAATAGATTAAAACATCTCTTTGTTATATTGCCTAATGATTTTACCGTGTAGAAGTTTGGAATTTCACACAGATACCTGTTTCGGGACAAATTCCTTAGGACTATTCAAATTCAGTAACGTGAGAATTTGTTACCGAGAGCGGGGAATATCTCAACACCGTATAATCGAAACCTATTATTACCGTGTCGGGCTTGATACTATAAACACTATACGTTGTACCTTTAATATTGCTTCACAACGCTAGAAACCTTGAAGCTCTCTTCGAGGTAAGGTAGGAGATAAACATCAAAAAAGTCATGTGAGAAGATATCTAGCCTAACCCTAGTTACAGCCTTAACAACTCTCTAAATTATGATTCCTTAATTAATTTAATAATTATTTAATTGATGCTTCTTGTAATCGCTAGTTACTCAACACAAACTTACCTTTGTAATGTTATAAGAATGTTACGTGTCTAAAGGCATTAAAGATATGGTTGTTGTTCTATAGCATATGGCTGACAGGAACTGTCAATTATCACATGGCTCTAACACTTAATATACTCCAGTACAGGAAAAATCGTAAGAAGAGGAAAATGTACTGGAAATGAGAGGGGGAAAAAATTCGCCGAGGTTTAAGGGATAAAAACCGGAGATTGATTTATGATGCACATCGTTAAATATTATGAGTTGACACAAAATTATCGCATCATTTAACAAACTTTTTATCTAAACAACATTTTTGGTAAGTCCTTGATATAATAATAACAGGTTTTTTATATTTTCTTGTTGGGCTACGGACTCATCCAATCGGGGAGATTGAGCAATGATCACCATGGTTGCTTACGACAGAACGGCGACTTTAGGTTTTTTTACCAGTAAAAGCACCTAAAGTTACCATTCTGTCGCCAACAAAATCAAAACCATATAATATTTACAAAGTGTCAAAAAATATGTCGTCATCTACATATTTTTGGACGCTTCGTAAATGTTATTTTATAGTTATAGAAAGCAAAGCGAAGTTATTTGCTGAAAAATGTTATTGCGATATATTTGGAGTTTGCTATCTGTTTTCTATCCTGCGTTACGACTATATCTAGAACCTAAAGTTTCTTTACAATGTCTACCTTTACCATTTGTCATATTCTTGTTTCTTGAGATTTACTCCTTGTACACATAAGTTAGTTTCAGGCATATTTTACTAAGGTCCGGCAAAGGACTAGGTCAAGATAAGGGGTCGATGTAGTCGGCTGTGTAAACTCCGCTCGAGCGCCGACATGTTTACGAACGATCGAAGGCGACCGAGACTTGGTACAATCAGCGCTGAAATAGCCTCGCCTTGTTACTTCCTTTGTAAAGATTTGTTGTATTATACTTAGTACTAGTATAGATAATACTTTTTCTTTCGCTTTTCGTATGCTTGATGTATGGGTTTGAGCTGCTCGTAGAGCCTCTAGCACACTTTTGAAAGAAGTTAACAAACTAAAAAAAGATATTTTTCCTGGAAACCTAATAAGTAGACAAAAACGATTGCGGGAAAGGTGTTTAACCTTTTCCGCAATCATTGTTGTCCACAAGGTAAACGCTTGTAAAATACGAGCAACATAGGTTTCCCATACGGTCCTGCCATTATTACAATTTTAATATGGCCACGTGTAAGAAACTCGTAACTAAGAATAACGCTTTCGCGCTGTTTGATCCCTTTTACCTATCTTCCTGAATGTGTTTTGTTTATTTACAGCGCGTACCTAAATAAAATGTAAGTACTTTGTAGCAAAGAAGGTTCTTAGCGTAGAAAACCAGGAAGTTACCTTCCTTAAGGATTATGAGACGCAGGGAAAGGCTTAATGACAGTCTAATTACGTTGTTTATACCACTTACAACCCCACACGTTATGAAACAAAGCTCTTTACTATAGTTTGGCCACAACAGCTGTACCGCGCCTTAGGTATGCGCGGTGAGGTGGGGGCCGGGAAAAAAAGTGCACGAGTTCACATGAGATTCATTTTGTCGGATAGATCTTACGATATCAGTTTACTGTTCTACAAGCACGACAATATTAAATTATTTAATTGAGGTTAATTATTTAATTTGAAATCAATTAAATAAAAATACCTAAATATTTCACTTCGTTTAACTATATATTATTATGTATTTTACTTATTTAGTTAAATATTAATGAAATATAGTCAGATTTAACTGAGTTTATTTCAAATTAGGACTTGGTTTACAAAAATAAATAAATTTATTGAATGCCGTAAACAATTTATTCAATATGTCTTAACATTACGAGATATCGCAAGAACCATTTTTGAATATGAATCTCATGTGTTTCTGACATAGACAGTTCGATCTGAATTTGAATTTGAATTCGAATTTGACACTAGCGAACAGACAAATCGCATTGGCCGATGCTTCCCCCGTCTCGCCCCGCGCCTTCCTAAGGCGCGGTACAGCGGTTATGGTCAAGCTATAACAAAGTTGTCTGGTTAATTGATAATAATAATAGCAGGCGCGAAAATTCGCGACTCGTCGGCACCATAATATCCTTTAAGTAAAGGTATTTAAATAAAACATCAGATAACTCGGAGTTGGGGAACATGTGCGTAGCTGACACTCATACATTATCGTACATCCGAGCTTAAGATTACGTGCTCCGCGTAAAACACGTCCCTACCTACAGTAACGACGTCAAGGAAAAATGATGCGTTAAGCGAGATACATGTGTCTATGAATAATTTAACACTCGTCTTGCTGAGTGTAAGTGGGACTTTCACCCTATAACCACCCAGGCTCTTTGACTAATTCGACATCCATTGCGCGGTCATTTAGAACACAGAATTTGAAATGTGAGAGAATATTTCAATGTATGCGAAACAAAAGAAGGCGGTATATAAGGTAAATGTGCTAAATATTGACCATCGAATTGTGTCGCGACCCAAAAAGTGTTTTTACGATTCGACTTAGCTTGAGTTATATTTGAGGCTTGCTTGAAGGCAAATCGTCTAAATAAAAACGCGCCTTATACTTCGTGTGGAATGAAGCGAATAATGCTCTTTATGGCGCTGTGAAAAAGTTTTTATGAGGTTCTTAAGGCAATACACAGGTGAACTAGAGCGAAGTTATATGTATACCTAAGAAGGGTAGGGCAGCTTCGGTAAAGAAGGCATAGAGGTCACTAAGTATGAATTAATTAAATATACCACGGTTTTCATGTCGAAGTTTAAAATAAAGCAAACTTATTTTATAGGCGGTTAAAAATGTGTAATCTAATCCTATAAATGTCAAGCTCTCTCACAGTAACTCTATCACAGTAAAGTAGAAAGAATAGACACATTTAAAATCATTATGAAGTAAAGAGTTCTTTGTGGAAACGGCTGTTAGTATCGCCGCTAATCCCACAGCGTGTACGAGTATCTTTCGTATAGTTAGGATGAACTTAGAATAATACTGTAACATGAATTATTTTTATGGCTATAGAAAATAATAAATATAATATAGTAGAGTAGAAAATAATAATAAAGTTCGTTTAACTCTAGATCATAACGCCCGCGTCAAATTAAGGACACTATTTATAATATTATAATTATTTCCGCCACTTATTAAAACGCGATAATTAATGCAATTCCGATTCAATCGCTACAGTTTTTAATGTATTTGTAAATAGACTCGTTCCAACATGGTGGATTGATTTCATTCGAGTAATGCTATTGAAATGATGTTAATACAAATTATTCTGGCACAAGGATTTACGATATTAGTAAATACGTTTATTTAATGTAATTTAATGATAATGTTATTCAGCTATTACTGATAACGTATGGGTATTGGGTTATCCGAAATAAAACAAATAAATGAATATAGAATTATACTCAGAATTACGTAATTAGTTTTACATGAAAGGTGTAGTGTTAAAAAGCTTTTATGTGTCGAATTATTCATATAATAATTAAACTACCTTTCATATTTTTTACTTGGACCGGTCGTCAGCGTAAATACCTATTTTCTTTTCATCAAAAGTCTGTACCACCCAGGTTTCGCTCATAAAACTCTGTCCATAAACATTGTAGCCGGAACTTATATTTTCTTAAGAAAGTACGCGTATTAGACTCGCGGGCGCACTCGCCATAGCATCTAGCAAAGTAAATAAGGATATTAAAAGGACTCTCTTGTTTTATGATTCCCTAGTCCACCGTACATCAAAATTAGTGCGTTCTCTCCGAGAATCTTGGTACTAAAATCATAAGTGCTGCATATATTTCACTGAGAACGTCCTACGGGGTGGGATATAAAAATCTTTGATGCTTTTTGTTCGCTTTAACTTGGATGTTCGTCTTTATTATATGACAGCTACAAGTTGTCGTTTAATATGTAGGATTTGTAAATTATCTAAAAAAGAAAAACTGTTTTTCTTTATCATATTGTGTTTTTTTTGAAGCTATACCACTGGCATATATGAATACTTCACGGCGTAATTAAAACAGTTGTTCTACATACACTATTTAGTAACACGTATTGAAACTTTATAATTTTAAGGAATCTCTATCAAAGAATCACATTTTGTCTGTGTATTTTTACACTAACCTGTGTACTTACACACCCTATTACCTTTGTTATCAATCAACTCACAACTTGATGCCTCGTTGGCAGCTGTGACACACGTTATTAATTGTCTAATTAATAATAATAATTACATGCTTAATACCAACAGTAGGTATCTTACATCAGGAGATGCTTGTAATAATGAAAGTTCTACCTGGGAACCTTGTAATTATATTCCATGTAATTTAAATATTAAAATAGGATGTAATGAATGCGAGTTGTGATTTAATTAAGGGAAATCTATACCTCCCTCTTTATGTTGAGTGGAAATCCATCTACGGTCTGAATGTTGGTTAAATGGGATCCGATGCAATTTGCTCTGAAGTTAATAAATTGATCCTATTTTAAATATAGGTATACCGGTAATAGTTTGGTTTAGTTTAGCTATTTAGCTACTCACCTTGTTTACTGTTGAACGTAAACATGCGAACAACAACCTTTATGCCAAAACCTAACAAAATTTACGCAACTTTTATTTAAAAAAACCTAACAAAATTTACCCCACATTTTTTTTTAAAAAAACCTAACAAAATTTACGCAATTGTTATTTAAAAAAAATCTTTCATTTCGGAATGCTGACTAATTATCTTTTTTATTAAAATGGTCAATAATTTATTTTATTGCTAAAGTGAAATTATTCATTCATTCACCAAATCGATATATTCCTCCTTAATCCGAGAATTGATGAAGCTTATCCTCAATAAACTCTCCAGGTCTGAGGACCCATAAACGGGGGAACCTTTACTCCCCATAAATCGAATGTGAATCGCTATCAAAAAAATCTCATGACGTTACCTTTTTAGTTAAGCCTGTCGTCATCGTAACCCTGTAATTTTCCTGCCGCTGCCCTTGACCGCGACCTTTGCCTTCACATTCGAGATTATTTCACATCTTTCTTTTTAATAACTTAGTTATAAAGTTGGTTAACAGTGTGTACAGGCGTGAGCATAAACATTTGGCGCACGAACGTTGTGTGTTCTCTTTCTGGCATGTTCGTGGTTTGGTTTTGGTTGTAATTTCTCAATAAGTTAGGACCAAATTAAAGAATTGTTCCACTAATTAGATTTTCTTCTTCAGACCAAATTACACATTACATGGCATTTTTATTAGTAGACAGCACGATACATTGATAGATTTAATTGTTTTATTAAATACAACCAATTCAAAGCGTTCGTAATTTTATAATCTTTATTTGATTATGAGTTCTGATTGTTGTTACGCAATGGCCCATAGCACGGACCGATACATTTATTTCCATTTTACGATAGCGACTGTACATAAGTTTTGCGCGTAAATTATAATTTGGTCAGAATTTATAGCTCCCAAGATCCCGGGCCGTGTTCACAGCTTATTTATATTTTACAAGCTAACAAACTCAACTCAAATACTAACTTGTTTCAGCTAGTTTCGTACTGTTTATTCTTTGAGGGTCAAATTGTGATTGGTGTTGGTCAGGGTTAGGTCCTGTTTAATATTACACAAATAAAATTATAAGGGTTACTGGTAGCGTGCTCCAGGTCTGAAGGGAGGTCGGAGGGTAACCTACCTGTTATGTGCTCTATTAGTTTGTAATTTTACTACTAAAGCTGTTATTTGATACGAAAATTGTTCATAGAAAAAATAGCCATGTTAAAATTACCACATTAATCGAATGTCAACTTTTTTTATTTTCCTGCCTGTATGTTTTTTCTCCTGTAGAACTTTACCAGCCGACCTCTTCAAATTCACGACATTCATGACGTCAACCAGTTCTACTATAATTTCCCTTGTGAAAACTACCTATCGATTGTTTATTGATTGAATTTGAACGCACCATCATGCCTCGATATTCTATCAGCAGTTAATTGCTGTTTAAGTGACTCCTAACAATAGCGGCCGTCGCCGAGTATTTAGTTTGTGCAGGTAATTGACCGAGCCACTTAAGAGCCCCCTTGATAAGTTAACCAAAGTTTGCGGTCAACAACCCATTAAACGAGCAACGCAGTGGCTGCTGAGTGCCCAAGTCACATCCCTAGTTTGTATATTAATTGTAGCTACCAGAGAAAGGTGGTATAGTGTCCCAGTTACATGTTAAAGGGTAACATAAAAATCTGCCGGTAAGAGGAAAGAAAGAAAAATCAATCAGCTTGTTTTTGAATGGGACTTTGATAGAGTAGAAGACTTTTTGAAAAATTTTCGGAAATCCTCTCACTGAAAATAAATGCCGCTTATAAGGATTTATCAATGTAGTAATGGATGTAAAGTCTGAAATTTAAAATACAATTCATATTTTTTATGTAACTGCAACAAAACTAATTTATAAATGTATAAAAAAATCGTCGTAAAGGAAACGGCTTTTCATTCGCTTTATTTTGAACATCAGTGTGTCTGACACCTAAGCATAGAGGTACAAACCTTAGAAATTTTACACGCGCCGACCTAGGTGGAAACTAATTACGTGAACTAGTGCTTATAATTAATTATGGTAGTTAGTGTTTTCACCGTAATTAGGCAGAGGTCTGAATAAACCGTCAAAGGTTCCCCTCTGTCTTCATTACCAGCCCTAACACATTAAATGTGAGTTGATTTAAACAGTGTTACATTACTATTTCCAGTCGGTTCTCTTTTGCCGCGGTTTCGATTTTCGCACCAAATATTTGTACGAAATATTGTTGGCTCGAGTCTGTGTGTTTGCGATTGTGATTGGCACTTGTTTGTGTGTGCTTGACCGATCAAGCGGCGTTTACACAGCGACATTTATTTGCGATACAAGTGTGGGGAACTATTCTCTTGACTGTATACTCTGCGACACTCTCTTTGTTAGTGTATCTGTGATTTGAAATAAATAACCCTTACTTATAACGAGTACATACGATTTCTCTTATAATCTTAAGTAGCTTAAGTCGGTGCGCCCCGTGAGGATCGAACTCGAGACCTTTGACTTGGTAGTCCTATGGTTTTACCACTAGCCTATAACAGCTTCAAATAAGTAGGTCTTACGATGAGTAGGTATATGGCACGTAGCAACTCAGTTTAATTAATGGTAGTAGAAGGTTGTGACGTCAAAACAAAGGTCAAACGTCTGCAAAATTTTACATCAAGAGATACCAGTTTAGTGGAAAGTCATTCGTTATTTCATGAAACGGTTGGTATTAAACAGCACCTAACAGCGAGACACGAATGTCTGGTATTGTGTCGTAACAAATTATATAATGTTCACAATGAAACTGTTTTATTGTCCGCCTTGGCTCAGTGGCTGTAAACTCGGCGTTTACACTGTAACGTTCGGTGCTCAGCGTTTGCAAGCTATAACCTATATTTTGACGATTCTCTCTTATGTAGAACAATACTAGGTCTTGTCTGCGACGTCGTTTGGGAATTTATAGCTTGTAAAACAAATGGTTTTCTTAATGTATTGGTTTAAACCTTCAAGCAATTCCAAGTAAAATCTTATTACAAGGAAAATGAGGTTCATAGACTTTCTTTCCTTAATTGTAAAAAAGTAAAATTGCATTTTTGTTTTACTTTTGAATAACGACGTAACTTTTGAGTTAGTTAAGAATATGATGTACCCATAAACACGATTAGAACTATAATTTTCGATTATACGTTCTATTGTAGACCGCTACCATTGTCCGTGTGGTGTCCGGATATAAAGAATAGCACCACCCCATATCCTCCACTGGGTGTCGTAAAAGGTGACTAATGGACCTTAAGACCCAGTGCACTGTACCAAGCACCTTGGGTCTCCCGAATGGTGGCGGGTAAACAACCAACAATCGCATTCCCAAAGAGGGTTAGTGTCAGGCAGGCGGCCGACACATGTCTAAAAGACGTGTTGCGCCGACCCCAAGTAAAAATTGGGATAAGGGCAGGGGAATGATGTAGACCGCTACCAGGGGTCCAGACTTCCCAGAAAATTCCGTAAAATTTAAGATCCTTTATGTAAGTGCAGTTAATGCAGCTTTAAAATCCGAATAAGTTAGGTTCATACCGTAACGGACTGCAGCTTATCATAAGTCTATTTGGTCAGAGTCTTTAAAACTTCACAAGTCTTGGAAGTTTGCGAGACTTTGAGAGTGAAATTACTGCGTTGATATAAGCCAAGCTGACCCGGCTTACAGTCTCACTGAGATATTGAATGAATACGCCAACCTGACTGCTTGAGCCGGGATCGAGAGTTTTATGTAATGTTTTTCTAAACTGGTTTAATCTAAACTGACCTTTAATGATTGACTGGATCAAGGTTTATGTCATGCCTTGTTGCGCTGACTCTAGGTAAAATTGGCTAAGGGAAGAAAGGTGATGATGACGAAATAAAGATGTGTATAGTGGTCTCGATGGTGCATAGGTCCGATGAGTTCTCGAGGGGAGACCACAGACCTGCAAACGCAGCGTAGGATGTCCACCTAATAGTCAGTAAGTCAGACGACCATAGAAGAACCGAACCTTAGACTAGAACCGGTCTTTCTGGAAATCTTTGGGGGTGGCCTATTATATACCCAGCATTGGGCATTGGGTAGCATTGGACGGCTGAGATGAGGATGATAGTAAACAATAATGGTAAACTTTCAGCACCCCTTTGTGTCGGTTATTTATCTAATTAATTGTTAAAATTTGGATAAAAATCTTCTTCGATAGATTAACATTTCACAATACTGTGCATTACACAATACTTCATTAAAAAGGCCGAATATGAACAGCTTTAAACCTCACTGTATCCGTCGTCCCCTCGTAATCAATCATGTCGCTTCATTGGCCTCCGCAATCTAATGGTTTTTGGTACGAGTACAGCGGCGTACGCAAAAATGTGATTTGGGATTTGGGTATCATTTGGGCTATGTTTCTTACGGAGATCGGGTTTGGTATTCCTGATGAATGTCAATTGACTGACACGTAATTAGATTTGATTCCAGCGTTGGCCGTAGGGCCTTGTCGTTTTACACAAATAATGTTACGTTTTGTAATGTTTTTGAGACTTTTGTACTTTTCTTCCAGTTTGTGTTTATTTTACAATATATTTAAGATTAAGACCAATTCAAGAAGGGAATAATTTTAATATTTTTGTTTAAATCGATGAAATTCATTTAAACCAATTTAATAAAAAGTGTCCCGCTCTAAAGAATTTGAAAAACCATTTAATCTCCCATAAAGGGAAGTTTCACAAATGTTAAAATCTAAAGTACAAAGACACTCAGATTCAGAACAACTATTTGAGGATCTTGTCCTACGCGGGGATCGTTCCCGCGACACGTCGTGCAAATTGGTAGTTGACGTGGTGACATATACATCTCAGCTATCCGTGCAGTAGGCTACGTACTCTACGTAGTACGTATTAACCAATCATAACTGTTTAACAAATAAAAATAAATAAATTAAAAAAATAAAAAAACCCGACTGCATAAAAACACTTTAAATAAAAACTGAAAAGTGAAAAACAAGCTTAGTCTAAAAGTGTAGATAGCAATGCTATTACCACAAAATTAAATAATTTCATAATCAATACACAAAAAATAATAATCTTATGCGAAACATAATTGAGTGTAACAGTCGGGACCCATATTGAATGATTATTTTAGTCTAGTTTATTTAATGGGTCCCGACTGTTTCACTTTTCAGTTTTTATTTAAAGTGTTTTTATGCAGTCGGGTTTTTTAATTTATTTATTTTTATTTAACACTTTTTAGTTAGTTATAATATGGCTATGTGTTTCTCAAGATTTCACCCGCGACACGAGAGAACTACGTATTTAGTTTGGATAATAAAGAAACAATTGCACATAGTATTTTTTTTCTATATGTCAGTGATATACCATTTTGGAATCCTCATGATGAGCTCTTTAATTTGATACCCATATTGTAGCAAATATTTTTTTTTTTTTTACTTCTATCTACGGCGCCTCACGGCCGCCATGTTGGTTTTTGTTTGACGTCACATATCTAAGAACACTTGGGTAATTAAGACGAATCCAACGATGCCCTGATTGTCGAAATCCATCAAGCCGTTTCGAAGGAATGAGGTAATAAAGAATATTATGCTCATACATACATACATACAAGATACGCGCGAAAAACATAACCCTTCCTTGGCAGTCGGGTAACAAGACCCTTAAACACTTATGACTCCACTATAACTAAGTTACGTTAAAAACGAGGTTGTTACTTTTTCATAGAGCCCTACAAGTTATCCAAACTCCAGTATAAATCAAAGAAATTCGGATGACTGCGGCATAAATCATGTATGCGCTTTGCAGCCGTCAGTACAACGCTCGATACGGAAATAAATCTCAAAGATTGGGGCATTCCTGTACACGACCCGCGTGTGTTGTGACACTGTGGTGACTAGAATTTTGCTCTTGCTTTTTATTCGTTAAGTAGTAAGCGATTTAACAAGAAATGTATAATAATTTGCAAAGGGGCGTGGAGTGGTGCCTTATAAAGAAGCGGTTTCTTTCCGTGAGTTAAAAAAGACATAAAACAGCTCTGATGATGGCGATAATTATAATGTTTGTTTATTTGTAATTGGTTTGATGTCAAATAATTATTTTTAAGAATTGTGATGAATACGTGGATAATCTTTAATGCGGTTACAAGTACCTTTGACTAGTAGAGCAAAAACGAAGAGCATATCTATTTTTCTAACTTAAAATCTCCAACACATAATTTTAACCTACACTTGACGAATTCAGAAAATCTGGCACTCCAGCCAGCATGGTCACCTTACAAGGGTACACACGTAGCAACGGATTGGTCGTAGGAAAAACTGTCGATAGTCACCCGCCGCCGCGCCGGCCCGGACCGTTCCAGCTAATATCGTCCGGCAATAAAAACGTTATTCACCCCCGTACTATGAGCCCTTCAAGCAGGACTATGGACGCTGTGGAAACGAGAGGCCGCTATGTAGAGCACTGTACTCCCTCTCGCTTGCACAGTCGTACTAGTCCTGCTTGAGATCATAGTACAGGCTCTGTTTACGCACCGAAGTACCACAGTACCCACTCATATTTTTAGGCGAGATAGAACATCATTACAATAAAACTGTCCGGATGGCGGATAGCCCGCGATACCGTTATTTTTATGTTTATTTTATTTCATATGTATTATGTTTGATTTTTTTACACGTTTGCTCTGTCGTGGTTTATTATTGGCCTGTTATTTGTGTTGTTGGTATTTGGGTTTTATGCCTTTTAAATAAGGATTGTTTTAGTCTGTGTTACTAGATAGTGTGTATGAAAGTGTACTATTTCAGGATTAAATCATATTCGAGTCATAATTAAAACCAGTACCAAATCAGTTTTGGGAGTAAGAGGGCAAACCTTGAAGTATGGTTTAAACTATACGTATATCGTGTAGGTGGAATGATTATTCAGTTATTTTATAAAGGATTTGAAGCATATTACCCTGACACGTGTAGGCCTAAGACTAATTGATATTAGCTACTTAACTTGAAATGTTTAAGAATATTCTCTTTTAACAAAGGCTTTGTAAGATTTTCTACTCGTAAGTCTTGTACTACAATATAATTATAAATTATTTACGTAATTTATTTATAATACACTTAATATTGGCCTTAACATTTTCATCGTTTGTGTAGCTTTAAAATAGAGACCTACCACATTTTAAAGTAATATTATTGAGCATGTTAAAGCGAGATGGCGTACTACAATGTATAGAGCGGCGTCTTTCTTCCACGACCTCGATAATATTACTCAAACAAGTGGTGGTGGGCCCTTTCCTAACATATAGGTAAAATCTACACAAGTAGCTCCAAAACGTTTCCTAAGCAGAAAATACCTTCGAAAGTACCTGACAATTTTATTACGATGTTCTCTTTTCAGTAATGGCTTCGAATGGCTCTAAATGGCTTTACCTGCGATGCCCTGTTTGATAACACCGGCCGTGTATGTTAGCCTAGTAATTAATTTATCGGACTTTGTGATTTACGTTTATAATATAGTGTGGCGATTTATTTGTTGCTGCGGTCTTGTGAATGGGTTGTCTGCAGAGTGAGTGTCGTGTTGCTTGTGCGTGTGCTTGGGCACATGTATAATGTAATACTCCACGAGTTTAATACAACGCCATCTAGTCTCAAACTAAGCAGAGCTAGTATTATGAGCTTGTAGTATGATACTGATAAACATACCTATATACTTCTAAATACATACATATTGTAGATTAATTACACCCAGACACAGAACAAATAAATTGCGCATCGCACAAACATTTGTCCTGGGTGGGAATCAAACCCACGACTTCTGATATAGCAGTCAGGGCCACTAACCACTAGACCAACGGGTCTGTCATGTAAGACGTGTGCGTTTATTAATACCGTTTTAATTGGTAAATATGCTTCATAATTTGAGCCTTGCAAACAATGTTTCACAATATCTATTTCCCACAGTATAAACAAAGGATCTTAATTATCTGTGACCACAGAATACAATATACGTGGGTGATGGATTATTATTATATTTACGGAGGTTATATTCATATATGTAGTGATATATTATGTGCATACCATAATATATCACTACATGTTACAAAACAGTCCCCCGCTACGATTGTCTATCTGTTTGCAATAAATTCAATTTTATTGCACCAACTTTCATGTAAACAAGAATTGATGATCTTGAGAAAGGTATGTTAGGTATAAACAGTCTGTTCAGTTAATTATTAGCTTCGTATTTAATAGTTACTCTAAGTTTAAATTAACACGTTTTGAATATTTTATAACCTTTGAGTTCGGAACTTGCAATACAGTGAACAGCAGAATCCCTATATGTGTCTCTCGTGCCATCCTCGAACTAAATTGGTAGATAGTTGATGTATTTTATAATTTTATCATTACAGATCAAAAGCTGCTCACAATAAAAATTCTAAATACTAAGGGTGCCTGTCCACCGGAGCGGAGCTAGGCTGCGGAGCGGAGAAACTCAGATTGATTAACCAATAGGATTGTACAAAATCTCCGCTCCTTGCTCGCTGTGCAATCCTATTGGCTAATATATCCCAGTTTCTCCGCTCCGCAGCCTAGCTCCGCTCCGGTGGACAGGCACCCTTACGCGAGCAAGCAACCTTACAGGGGGCATACAAAAAAATTGAGTTCTGGATTCTACTGAACCTCAAATTTTGCACTTTCTAACAGATCCCGTATGGTCTAGTGGCTAGGATACCTGGCTTTCACCCAGGAGGCTCGGGTTCGATTCCCGGTACGGGAAGCACTTCTCCCATCAACTCGCACACTTTTTACTAATAATTTCATAACATTTTTATAATTCATTTTACTGTCTGAGTTATTATTTAAACGATGCGAATTACATCGTGTGAGTGGCAATATACTACAGAACCGGTTCTAGTCTAAAAGGTGATATCAATCGCAACTTACTTTATACCGTAACACAATACATTTAACGTTCAGTTTTGAGTGGCACTTAACAATTACGCCATAAATGATTAACAGCTAAACAAACATTATAATTTCCATTTATTAAAGACCAAATAAGAGATAGATGTATGATTTTTTTTTCGTCCTCTTACTGGTTATATATTATTATGGACTTTTTACCGTCTTGAAAAAAATGAAGCGTGATAAGTAAACGAAGCAAAAAATTCTGATATTCCGAGTAAAACAAAAAAAGGTGTCTTGAACTTAGAAATTATCCATTACTAAGGTATTCCAAACATCTAAATCTGACACTAGACACTAAAATTATTTTGCAAACATTTCTTTAAGAGAATATCCTCGAAGGCTTTACAATGTCGGATATGTCTCGGGAGAGGGTAGGAGACAAGGGCCGAGATAAAATCAGTGTACATCATAAAACGTGACACTTTTTGTTTATGTTCCCCTGGAGACTCAATACTACAGTCTTGAGATATCCGACAATGTTTGCAGACTATTTTAAATGACAGAATATCTTTAATATGCAGGATTTTTTTTCAAACTATTGAGTATCTGCTCTTGCTTTGAATCGATAATAACATAATAATATTGTATCACACTAATGTGACTTATATTAAAAACTCGAATGTTTGTAAGTAAGAGTATGGTTGGATGTATGTTTGCTACTCTTTCACACTTAAACCGCTAAGCCAATGTGGATAAAATTTGCTGTAAAGTTAACTGACATCCTGGACGTTTTTCCCGAATGCCTAAAAGCAGGTTAATGTTTGCTGCTGTAATCGACATCCACGCTGGCGCTACTGTGGGAAAAAACTAGTACATGCTATCAAGGCAAAAGTTTGTACATAATGTTGATATATCTTCTCACTCAAACGCAAAGGCAAAGTCCGTTATCAAAGTTGGGTAGCATTTTAATTGATATTATAACCTGCATTAAATAAATACGCTTTTTCTGCAAAATCCAACATTCACGCAAGTGACGCTACGAGCAAAACCTAGTAGTTTCAATTCAAGGACTTAAGTTTGTCGCTAGTTTAAGCAGCACTGTGCCATACGTTTCTATGAACACATATCCTTAACAAAGCATACTTACTTATGTCAGATTATGTATCTACGTTGCATTTACCGAACCATAATGGAATAGTTTAAGATTCACAGAACGTACTAGTATTAACAATATCATATTCTCCTATTTGTGTAACTACTCTTTGACGAAGATTCTAAGAATAAAGAGCTACTGTATCCTAGAAACAAAAGACATACCACCACGTTCTAAACTAAGACTGTTGAAGGCGTGGAAAAGAGACGTCGCTCTACATCGTGTAGTGTGCTGTCCCGCTTCCACAACTGCAATTATTTTACGTAGCGAAGTAGTGGTAGGTCCTCTGGTCATGTTTAATTGTATATAGTAGAATACAGTTATAATAATGATACATTCCACGACTGTAACACAACGTTGTCTAGTCTCCAACTAAGGAGAGCTCATATTCTGAGTACTAGACCACTTATAAACGTACTTATATACTTCAAAATACATATATACTATACATAAATTAGGCCCGGACAAAGAACGAATGATCGTGCTCATCAAACAAATAATTGTTCGGAATGGGAACCGAACCCACGCCTTCTGGTATAGCAGTAAGGGCCACTATCGGCTAGACCAACAGGCCAGTTAATGTTGTTATTTGCACAAGATATACGCAGAATAATTATTGTTCATTATAAAATTACGTTTAATGGTCGTTAATGGAAATTTAATTAACATTTTCTGTTATCAGTTCCACCCTTGACCTTGGCTGTAGGATGCAGCCACCATGATTTAGTATTAGGGTAGGGCACCCTTTTTGTCGGCTTATTTATAAAGTAAATCTTATTCTTTATATCCTATGGTTGGTTTACTACCTAATGTTAGAGGTTTAAGGCCGCCCGAAGGCGTATAACGTGTTTTCACACTCTTTTGAAAATTTCTCTGGTCTGCTGGCTTTTCTTCACCGATTTCAGTAAGTGATAATTGTTTTGTATTACGCACATAAATTCAAAACGACGTTGGTGTGTGCCGGGATTTGAACCCGCGACCTTTGATTTGATAGTCCAAGGATACAAACTACAAGGCTATCATTTCTTTTTAAAAACTTATTGAATATTCCAGTGGTTTACGGTTCTCTTTCTAACTTTAAAGTTTCTTAAAATTCCATACATGTAAACGCAAATAAATATTACAAATAAGGTAGGTATTTGCAAACCAATGATAACATACTTATGAATGGATATGACAGTATAACCATAAATAATTTTAACTACCGCTCGTTAATCGCTGCAATCAATATTTAATTAGTAGTCAATAAATATAATCCGGATCTAATTACAAATGGACCGTCAATTACAATAGCGTATCATACATCTCTGGCTTTGTTAATTAATTGGTTGAACACGACAGCCATAGCCGGCGATGATTCGCAAACAGAGCGAGATACGTGGCTTCGATCGTTTAATCGGGGTTCCGTACTCTAAGGGTAAAACGGAACCCTATAACTAAGCCTCCGCTGTCTGTCTGTCTGTCTTCAGGCTGTATCTCATAAACCGAGATAGCTAGAACGCTGAAATTTACACAAATGGTGTATTTCCGTTGCCGCTATAACAACAAATACTATTTTTTTATGTTAAGGGTGTCCAACAAGTTTAATTTTTAATCAATTTTATTCGATCTTAATAAACAGGTAGATTAACAGACTAAAAACTAGTATACCTACGATAAACCTGTTTTTCTATTATATTTCGATGATAGTACGGAACCCCTCATACACGAGCCCGACTCACACTTGGCCGGTATAATTTTAATTACACGGTGCAGCGTTGTCGCGCCATTATCGTTACGAACACCGGGACCGTATGGCTCCCGGTTTATGTCCCGGGATGGATCTGAATAAGGCGAATTGTATGTAAAGTTGTTCTAGTACGACATAAAGGTGTGCCTAATGGGGATAAAACTAATTAAGTAGCCCGCTGTTGCGGTTGTATGAAGCTAGTCGTGTTTTGTGTGTTATTGAAATTGGTGGTAAATTATGAAATGTTTCTTCGAAACGAATGATGAGTAAAATTAATAAATAATCACATATTGTTCTTGTACCGTACTGTACTAGATGTATGGCAGATAGTAAAGAAGTTTTGCTGTAAATCTTTACAGAAATCTTTCAGCAAGAATCTCCACATTATATAACAGACAAGTTAAACGGAAGCTGAGTGTGAACTGGCTGTTAAATGCAAATTAAATGCCATAGCGATATATCCTCCAAAAATTAAATTTTGATGAAGAACAAATGCAATTTATGATAGTAAGACGCTTTTACCTCCATTTTACTGCTTAGATAATACCCCAGCGTAAATAGGTATAAAAATTACATTAAGAATAATATTCAACAAGTTCTTGTCTCCCCTTTATAACTTTCTCGTCGAGGTCCATAATAGGGTTCGTAATAAACTATATAACGTCCATTGTAACATTAAGTAGGCAATAAACCATTGAATATTAATATTTTGTACCAATAACAATAGAAAAATAAAAAGTAATATCGAGTTGTATGAATTATTGTGAATAGTTTTGAAATGAAAACAATACCACAGTACAAATACATACAGTAGTTTATGTGTAGTAGAAATGCCTCCAGTCGCGTGGTACGTAACACGCATAATTATGGCTACAGCATTGTAGCTACCTACAGCATTTTAATAATATCAAAAACGCATTGTCTGTTAGTCACTGCGACACGATCGCGACGGTCATGCCATAATCCGATAGTGTAGGTATAAGTCGCGTTGCGCACCTTTATACGAAGACTTAATACTGTATTACATTATACTGTGACAATACCTTGAATGAAATATTAAATATTATCGTGTTTCTAAGAAATAGCGCAATTATTGCAAAAGTTATGTCATAACGGTGTTGTATAATCTGTTTCGCCGAGTTCACAAGTACAGTCACGCAATCAAGTGGAAGCGAGGGTATTTTACCTCGATTTATGAGGTAGAAAAATAATGCTAAATATTCCTTTTATAAAAATTTACTTGTTGTAAGCTCTATATACAATATGTACTTGGAGAGGTCTATGTCCAGTAGTGGACTGCGATAGGCTGATGATGTTTTTTTTAATCTTTTTTATTATAAGGGCTTTTAGACCAAAAGGCTAGTCTATGTACGTAGGTAAGTTTAAGTTACGGTGGGGCTGATGATGATGATGAATAATAAATGTAATTTCTAAATCTATTAAACCGATTTTGGAAATTGTTTGAGCAATAGTCAGCCACGTTATTTGTGAGTATCATCACAACCCAACAACCCGTAAAATACTGACTGCAAAGTGGGCTCTAAAAAGTAAAGGAAACATATTTTTCGAGTTTAATTCCATGTTACATGCCCAGCAGTCCATGTGTGTTAGCCAATTAATGTCCCAATGTTGGGCATCCCACTTCCCATATCGAGAGTTCAATCATTGATCACCTTTAAAAAAGTAAAAATAATTGTATTACAGATGGATAATTACACTGTCTGATATCATTAACGAGTCATCTCAATGGATGTAACGTGAGATTAATTAATGAGGCGCGTTAATTATCGCTCATACGATAGTCATTCCTGTATGAATCGTAATGCACTGCCTGTGACGGCGGATACACGGAATATTTATATGTATCTGTTTGTTCTGTAGGTATTATTGTGATGGGAAAATAGATAATAGTTCTAAATAAGGTCTCTGTTTTCCATTGAGTATTGAAATGGGAAAATGGATAAGAATTTACATTGTGACTTTTGAAATGAGTTTTTAGTATATTCCATAATTTCTATTATTTTCTCTTAGCTGTTTGCTCGCGCGAATATCAGTTATAGCCGTAAAAACATTAGCCACTTCTGACCTTTTTTCACATTACGCAACTCTTCTATATCGAACGCAATTATTGAACGGCGGAAGAGTTTGTTTTATAATTTGTAGTGATGCTAAATACTTATTAATATTATGTAGCTTTTGTTTGCGTATTTATTTCTTCGTGTGTACATTAAACGTTCGCCGATATACAATACACGAAGAACGTTATTTTGGTTTGTTAATAAGCGTGGAATTGGTCTTGTATACATTGTATATTAAGTGTTAGGTAAAGTAAAATTTGTTGATGTACTTGTGAATTAATTTGTTGACGATACATAAAATATTTGAAACCAAGTTTTTGTTGCCACAGTGCCACAAGGGATCCTGTTTTTTTTTATTTCCTATAGGCTAAAGCGTCGTGTAACATTGTCTGTAGCCTTCCTCAACTACTGGACTAGCAAATGCTTATGAAAGATTATAAACCAGTACTTCCTTCATCGCGTTCAACCGAATAAACAAAGATTTCAGTCTTATTACTGGCAGATTATCTTCAAATAATTCTATAACGGAGCTTGTTGCAATCTATTGTTGTGACCTTTTTTGTTCTAACAAATAGGAAATCTTAGTATAACAATACATACATCTGTATGTACTGTAGACAAAGGGCTCAATATCCTCGTCCTCATACACAAGCCTATAAATTACTTTCCTTTCGTCTAGCAAGACTAGGCTTTTGTGGTAAAGTCGTTTCTTTTGTAAGCCGCCTCCATGCCCTTTGTCCTGCGACGTATATCATAATTTCTTATATATTTCTTTCTTACTCAGGATACGCGTATTACTATTGGAAATCTGCTCGAGTTTCGAGTGTCTTTTTAGTTAGAACGTGACCTTAGTACTAAAGTGATATTTAGACTTAGACATCCTATCATTGCCACTGCCATTCGCAGCACACATAGCTATTAGCTCTATTATTCGCAATACTCTTCCTGTTATAAATGCCTAGTAACTTTACGAGTTCTCACGTCTCTTGTTGTGGTCCAAAAATAACTTAAAAGGAAAAGATTTCATGACTACTACGTACTGCCCTACTAAGGAAAGGCAGACAACACTAAAAACGCGCACATTTTATTAGTCTTAAACAACAAACACATTTAGGACGCTAATATAAAATCAACGCGGGCATAAAAAGCAGGTACTCTTATCTAGGTGTATGTCCATTTGTAAGAACTTAAGAGTCTAATATCCGTTGCGTGTAACTATAAAATGTGTACTTCGAAGCCTCCAAGACTTCTACCATGGACTTTCAAAGACCTGTACCATGGAACGTGACCATTGTGGAAAAGAGACACCGCTCTATAATAAGCATTACGGTGTCTTGCTCGCACGATGTCAAGATTCTTGGTTTATGACGTCATAATGCGTTTGCAGGTTTATGACCTGGGGGAATACCACCCACTGACCGCCACCATCGCCACCACCCATTTGCCGTTATGCTTCCAGAGACTTAGTCTGGACCTCATATAAGTTAGGACTCATAAATCCTCAGTCTGAGTGTGTTTGTCGTTAGAGCCTTGAAACGTTACACTAAATAAGAAACGTCTGGATTGAGCATACTGTAAGTACTTAATTAATAGTATAAGTTATAAGTCAGTGTCATACTGTCTGTTTTTGATGATCGCGATTAAGAACTACTTACATCCTTTTCTTCATCTACTTATTGAAAGAAAGCAAAGGGGTAGTTTGATAATAAGATAATAAAAAATATATCATCACTGTTTTTATAAAACTTGACATCAAGTTGAGGGACGAAATAACTTGGCGATGAATGAGAAAAAAATATTGCGAAGCAAGATTGCCTAGACTCTCAGCTGTTATATCACTACTACACACTAAATACTTTTAAACTACACACTACACAAAAATTTCGAAAACGTAAACAAACTAGAATGCAACCACATCTTTCAAGGATCGACTTAGTAAGGGTTCCCAGTTCTCGAATGAATAGTAAGTAAGTCGACGGTTCTGCACCAACAATCTGGTTCTTTCAAGCAGTTCTGGTTTCCGATCCAAGTAATTTAATTAACTTAAGACTTCAGCTATTTTTCTGTTTGAAGATTGCTTCTTAATTAGTTCTGCCTTTGTTCTTCTGGAGTTGTGGCCTTCGAGTTGGCTGGAGAGTTTCTTAACCACTTTATTAAGCTTATTAGTTACTGTTTTGCTGTTGTGTTTACTGTTTTCTAAATTTCTAAAATTCTGTTTATTAAGTCATGATTTGGATTTACTATGGGTATTTGAAAAATAATAGAGCTTAATAACTGTTTCAAGGTTTGTAATTATTTTACTTCATAATTTTGTAAATGGAACAATTCTATTTTCTGATTAGTGACTCATAGAGTTTTAAAATTTTAGTTCATAAGTTCAAATTGTAAACGGTATGGGTAATGTCTGACGGTTCTGTGTATTGACAAGTTCGTTATATGAATAACTTTTTGCGAAGCACTTTTTAATTTTACAGTCATTTTTAAATTGCATTTTTGCATATTCAAATTTTACGAGGGCAATTTGTTATCATTTCAGCTCGGCATAATCCACAGATGGGAATAATAGGCGTACTTTTTATTATTGAAGCGATGTTACAGTGTATTTTTACCCCACTACCTTAAAGCCAAACATGAAGAGTGCAGACATTTTGTCAATTTTCTTTTCAACATTTCTGGTTATAGCCTAAATTTCCCCAAAAACACCACACCACAATAATCTCAATAACATTGATCAATGCAATCGTGACACATTCAGCAACTTGAATGCGCCTAATTGATAGATGAGGGACATTTCCCCGGCGTAAGTACAAACACTGGCTGCCAATTAGAGGGCAATTAAATCGTCACCGTCTGGGGCGCGCGAATGCGATTTCCCTCAATGGAGGTGACGAATTCCTTCAAAAGAATAATTTCAGTGCAAGCACTGCACTGTGATGGTGGGTCTTTTTGAGTCACGCCTTTGCTCGTTTGCTTTGAAATTCCGTGTTTATGCAACGTTGCTGGAGCAATTTGTTCTGGGAATTGTACGGTTACATTGTTCGTTTTGGTAGATTCGAGTTGGATGTTGCTTGAGATTATAATAAGTTATTTCAGGGTTTCGTACCCCATGGAATAAAAAGACATCTTTTTGAGATCAATTTTATTTGTCCATGTGTCAGGATTTTCTTCAGTTTGAAATTAACGTCAAATATTTAGATTCATGGGCTTTTACGATAATATTATCATTTTCAATTTTACCCCAAAATAACTGACTAAAATTTAATCATTTCAGAAACGGTAAACCACAAGTAAAAGCACTTAAACTGACTAAGTTCTAGCACAAACTTTAACAGCCAGAAGCATCTGTTACCACCACATATCCTGCAACTCATTAAAAATAATTTGAGTAGCACTTACTGCATATAATGACGGCTTTCCCACACTAATCATTAATTTTTTAAAACGTAATTACCCGGTGAGTTTCCTTAATTGAGTCAAAGTTGAGTGGTGTCTGTGGCCGGGTTTACGGCCGCCATCATTACGTTAAGAGCTCACGGCCGAGTTACAGCGACACCCTTCCTACACGGTCCATGTGTGTGTGTTGGTGAGTTAATTTGCGAATGTGTCAATGTGTGTGTCGGTGTTTGCTTTGAGGTGTGTTAAAGAGATGTGGATGGAATTGGACATTGGGGTTAACGGGGTGTTTGAGCTGATGGATTTTAAGCTATAGTGTGTACTCAAACGTACAAACTTTTTTACTGTTGGTACCTTTTTAAGCGTATGGGTAGAGTATGTAAATTTAATTTAGCAAAAAAATCAAAGGCAA
Source organism: Chrysodeixis includens (assembly GCA_941860345.1). Lineage (NCBI taxonomy): Eukaryota > Metazoa > Arthropoda > Insecta > Lepidoptera > Noctuidae > Chrysodeixis > Chrysodeixis includens. The sequence continues at coordinate 712,421 of OW796097.1, forward strand.
AATTCTACTTTCAACTTTTTATCCAGGAATAAAATAAAATAGCGTACCTTCGACCGTACCTTAGTTAGAAAAAAACACATGTAAACACTTTGAAAACCCATTAACAGGAAGTAAATCATTGTTCGTACTTTCAGTTTGTAAAACAAATAGGGTTCAGGCTGCTTCGCTTTTCATTTGAAAAGTTCCTGTTCACATTTTCCGGTAACTGTCCTTTCTAGTACTCCTTTTTTTTCTACGACTGTGTTGGTCAGCTCCAGGGTACACATGTAGAATGTAATTAGTGCAACTGTGTGACGTGGTTACTTTTTAAGCAATTTGCATAAAACCTTATTTCAGTCTGTTTATTTTTTTGGAGAAACACTAATTATTTACGGTTTGCGTTTTTATAATAAACTTTGTACATGCTTGTGTTGACTCCTACTACATATATTAAAGTGGTCATCGAAAGATAAAATCTAATCTTAGTACCTAATTGAAAATAAAAGCCGCTGCCACAGTTACGATTAAATGCTTGACTGTACTTTACATTCCCAACTTTTGATTTGAAAATCTGTTTACTTCTATTGCCAAGTACTCAACGTCTGAAAAATATGTTTTAGACATACAAAAATAAATAAACGGTTAGATTATGCCTAGGTTAATAGAAATTGAATCTTATGAATTTGTATTACAGTTTTAAATCGCTTGTTGTACATTTTGGGTAAATATATTTACCGCTTCACGAAATTCTGTGTGTGACAAAGTTCGATAGTCAAATGTTTTATACGAATAAATGTTTTTGACAAGTTGAGGCAAGTTCCAAAATACTAAAGTTTGGACCGGTCCTTGGAAAGTTAATTCTATTTAGAATATTAAGACGTTATTTCTTTATGAAAATACATTTATTTTGCTACAGTTTGACATTGATATTGCTCAAGATGTTTCGAAGTTTTTATGAAAGATCTTGAACAATATGTGTGATCAATATAATATTTTTAGCAATGAGCCTATTCTATTATGACAACTTGACAATTGAAGCTGTGATAGCTTAGTGGCAAGACCGTAGGACTGCTAAGTCAGAGGTCTTGAGTTCGATCCCCACGGCGCGCACAGACTTTTCGAATGTTGTTTGCGTTAAAGAAATAAATATCACAGCTTCCGTGTTTCGGAAGGCACGTAAAAATGTGGGTCCTGCGCCTGATCTCTCTCCGGTCGTGTCGGATTACCGTCCCATCGGGCTATGAGAGTAAAAGGAATAGAGAGTGCATCTGTGTTTGCGCACACGCTTGTGCACTATAATATGTCCTGCGTAGCTGGCTGGTGTCATAGTAACACTGGCCGCCGTGGCCGAAATCGGTCCGGACCGCTATTATGACAACTGTAGTTAGTTATATTAACCTCTTATATTTACCATGCGTTATTTTTTATCTTTGTTAGGTTTGTATTTTCCAATACCTTTACCACAAGAAAAACAGAACAATGTATCTTTTTCTAGGTCGATGTTTCGACGAAAAATCTGCGAATCTTGAATGAATTACCAACCTACCTACCTTGAGGGCTAAGACAATATAACATCTTATTAGAAAAGAAAACTACAAATGTATCGGAATATCATTCCTTTTCGACAAGTGACGTCACTTTGACTTGTCAGTTCAGTAAATTTGACCGTCAACGATAGCATTCGGAGAAAATCATCTTGTCTAAAGGTACTGTGATTAAAATGTGCTCACAAAAGTTACTTTTCTTTGAAGGACAAACATAACTGAGCCAGTTAATATTATAGTCCATAGTATTCGCATACATACAGTGCATTCTATTTATGCTTGTAGTCATAGAGTGGCACTAACTTGTTTTATGGGCACTCGCGGGAAATTGAATTGCTCGAGTTAAAAGCTGGAAGGAAATATGAGGTAACCAGCAATATGATTATTTTAGAAAACTTGTTTCTATAATGTGTGGCTGTTTATTATCGTATTGAAGAAAGTTTATAAGATTTTCTAAAATGATTGAAATTTCAAGTCAATTTAATAGTCACATGATAGTCGTCAATAACACTGGCAAATTAATAATATTTTATAGATTAAACACTGCATAAAGAATTATTAGCAAGTGAACTGTAATTAAAGTTGGAAGACGACGTTTGCCCATATTTATCTGGTTTATCTGCAAAACCTGACACAAGATTACACAACCAACCTTACGCAATCCAAGTTGAAACTTAAAAATGTATTTCCTCATAAAATCCAATTTCCTTACACTCCAGAGAACAAAAGCGTGTCGTCCGCGTCTTAGTAGCGTCGCTATCGCGCCGGACATTTCTAAGCATTCACAATGAGTTTAGCGCGCATACTGAATGTGCTCAGCTCCCTTGACATCGAGACACCACCAAATATCCGCCGTACCACTGTGAATACGTTATTATATTGTTTTCGCTCCCCTCCCTGAATTTATTATTGTTTGAAACAGTATTGTTCTGTTACACTCGAAAGGGTGTGATGCGCGTTTACTATGAAACCGTAAAAAATAAACAGTTGTCACTGTGAAAGAGAGAAGAGACTAAGCGCAGTATAGTGCGCCCTATCTCTCCTATAATAGAAACACTCCTGCTTTAAGGTTTCATAGTACAGGGACAGTTTTGAATTTTCGTGTTTAACCTATTTCAGTGTTCATGCTTTGTTTTCTATTAAAGGTCTGCCTGTGTCACATGTTACGGTTTAAGTTATACTGTGGAGGTTATACATTTGGTTTCGTAATAATATACTGTCACTTGATTTTTTTTTGTTTTTTTTTTCTCAATATTACTTTGTCACCTACATGCTGTATCATGTAGAATTTGCGTAGGTATTGCTTAGAGATGGCGATATCACGTATTTAATATACACATCAGTAAAGGGAAGAGTTCGTTGTAGATACTCGAATATTTATGCGATTCCATGTGAATTGAACTTTTTCATTTGTATTATTAGGTGAAGAACCATTGTGTGTTGCTATAGTAGCGCTATAAGCCATCAGTGTGAAATTATTCCTTACTCCCGTCGCAAAATTCCGTCAAACAAAAATTGTCCGCAAAAATCCGGAAAGTTTTTTCAAACCCCAAGTTTTAAATAACATGAACATGCTTGTACTTTATGGATGTAAATTTGGGAATAAAGATGATTTATTAATACGTTGCCGACACAATTGGAGCAGGGATGGTCTACGGGATATTGTAGCGATTTATGTTTTTACTGCACTAACGACGCGAATGAAATTGCTCGAATAGAATATTTTAAAAGGAGAGTTTATGTACTATTGTGTACTCGGAGTAGTTACTATTCACCAACTGAATGATCTTATTTATAGCGTTTGAAACCACAAACGTGTTACGCTGACCCCAAGGAAAATGGGATAAGAGCAGGAAGATGATGATGATGATGATACCTCACAGATTAGTCTAGGTATTCGAGCGATTGATTACGTAACCGCATTAATTACTCGAGTGGGTGATGCACGTCTAGTTTAATATACGTTTGATTTCCGCAAGTATTGAAATAAGTTTTGTAAGACACTGGGATCGCGATATCGGGTTTCATTTTCAAAACGTAAAAAAGACTAGGATGGTAGCAGGTCAGATCTAGGAGAAGCTAAACTTTATAAACGATCTTTCGAGGAGGGTCTATGTTTCTGTCTGAGTGTTATAACCGTATAAAGATGGAAAATGACATCAATAACAATATTTTTTTCGCTATCGGATCTAAGTTTATCCAAAAAGTCTATTCGCAAAATTATAAACAAATATCGTATTCCACATATTCCACTAGTTCTCATAGATATTTTTTTGCTGCTACCCTTAATTTACTTTTGCTCTAACAACTTATAATATTTCCGTAATTGCCCAACATAACCCTGCAAACGGCGCAGTAAAGCCGGTATCGTGGGCCGCCGGCGTTGGCCGCACTAACCCGTAGATCATCCGACAATGCCAAGATTTGCCTCATTCGGTCCTACAGACCCCTGGTATTTTTGTGATTAATCTCTTGACATTCATTGTGCTTTTTGGCTATTTGAATGTCAGCGTTTTGGTTTGCTTAGGGTTGATCGATGTAGGGTTGTGTGCGACGACGTTGCTATAAGCTGATTTTATTGGATTTGATAAATCGGGTACGATTAAATTATTGTCATGTAATTTTAAGATCTTCTTTGTTGGTATAATTTTTTTTTTTTTTTAGTTACATAAGTTTTGTTATAACTGTAGATATTTCTTGTTTTAGTATTGTTTCTGTTGAATAAAGATTACAAGGTATAAAAATTGAATAATAAAGGCAGAAAGAGTGGCTCAATAACCTATGATAGCGATGTGGGCGTTCGTATTTAAAACAAATGAAAAACAGCTTAGAATATTTTCACATGAATCGATGTTCAGCCTACGTTCACATTTAAGTATTCAAAAACTTCGTTATTCGTATGAGTCGTGCTATAAATAGAAGTTAACAATAGAAATATCGGGAATGTAAAGCCTTTGGGACAACACGAGACAATGGAGAGCTTATTCTAATACTCGTGTCACCTGCATTGACCTCGGTTTGTAATGTCATAGAACCGACTTTGTTGCTATACAGTCGCAGGTTCTAGAAAATATAGATAAAAATTACATTTTTCAAAAATATTTTGAAATACGTTTTTTTAGCACAGGTATTTTTGATTAAGTACCTACACAAGAGAACTATAAGATTGAAACACTTACCGAGTATTCTTCAGTTTAGTTTGAAAGTAGACGGAACCTGTACGTTATCAGTAAGTCAGAAATAAAACCGCGGGTTCATAAAAATGTTTCATTATAATAAAGTACTCGTTTGACTGTATGGATAGCCGAGTAGTAGTGTCCACATGCTAACTGCTACAAAGTGAGCTTAGCGAGATAAAGGATAAAAAAGTATAAAACCTTTCTGTGGTAGTGCCACGTCATGTCGCTAGTAATCCTCGGATCTAGACACTTTTAGCTTCTTTTTAATTTGTAGACCTCTATACCTAAGGACAGTTAACGGTATTCAACTTCAAGCAAAAATGCAGACGGAACGGCGATTCAAAGTATGTTATAACTACATAGCATTTAGCTCGATTAGCAAAGTTATTATAAAGGGTATAATGTATTTAAATGTAAAAAAGAGTCGTATTTTTTTTGTAAAATTGTATTAATTCGTGTCGTGTGCCAATAAATACTTATTTGGTGAGAAAAATGTATATAATATTATGTATGTATGTTAAAATCATAAACCTACACATGTGAATGTTTGGACAAAAATCTGACTGCCCTACATACGCTTACAAACAAAAGCAAATTACTTAATAAGGTTCTACAAACTAACTGCACTGTTGACCAGATGTTGTTTTGAAGTGTAACATACGTTCACGCTATTCTGACTCCTATTACATACGTCGTAGAGATTGTACTAGTGTGGATGTAACAGTTGGTGTTATCATTAGGCGAGATGACACGGGCTTTAGTGCCTGATGAGAATCGTGAGTCTGGGTTATAGTATTCTTAGTTGAATGCTAGACTGTTCTCATATTGATCGAAAGACTTGTGAAGTTTGACTTTTGCCGTAATAATCTCATGTCTCATGCGTATGACTAACGTGTTTGATACCTATTGCGTAAAACAAAATATTTTGTTTTTCATTGTAGCAAGCAACAACCTTCGGTTCAATTCAACAAGTTGCTGTTATGCCATTAGGTAACAAAGTAGGCTTGCCACCAAGATTACCTATTGTTAAAACTCACTAATAACATTTTTTTGCATACTTACTTCTTTTCTGGTTCATTGGCTATCATTTTCAATGAAAGCACACAGCTCGGCTAGAACTAGACTAGAATCACACGTGGAGGTGACGTAAGCCGATCTTACTGGTTTAATTGGTAGAATATTTATAGCAGGAAACGGAAAATGTTTCTTTCATAAAAAACATTTCCTGAAAAGTAGGTCAGCATTTCCACCAATTTAATAATACAGAGTTCTATTATAAGAAGGTCTTAAATTGAGCGTTTCAAAGTCAGTCATAACCAATAAAAGGCACTTACGAATTGCCCCTAGTTGTCACAGACCCCTTTGGGAAAGGATCCTGTTCAAACGAAGGTAGGTAAGGCTATACTCTACGGTACCACTTTGTCTTTATGTATAGTATACATCAAAATTGATAAAATTGTTGGTCACTTTCCTTAAGTGACGTCAATTTCAAATGCGAATATTGATGTTGTTTTATTGGTTTGAATAACCTGGTTATTGGAAAATTACGTTGCGTTTGCTTTATTGTGCGAAATTATGTTAATACGAAATAAGTATAACAATAAACCCTTGTTCTACGTAGGGTACCTAAAGAAAATTTGCAGTACTAACGATTAACGATGGCCGAGTCACCACGCGAACGGCGCGCCGTTTCGCAAGTTCGATTCCCGCATAAAACAAGAATTTGTGCGATCCATAAATGCTTGTTCTGCACACATAAACGTAATAGTACTTCACAAAGTCAGAACTTAAACAGCAGCAGTCACGTCCAGAAACTTTATTCAACAAACCTCCTTTAACAACAGCACATCACTCCCAATCATACCAACATTTCAAAGCTTGCGTCCCATTATGTTGGCAACATAAATTTTTGGCACACATCAGAACAATGGCTGTATTATGACGAACAAAGCTGTCCTAAGTTGAATGTACAGGCAGTTGTTTATCGCCGCGTGTCGGTGATTTACTTGTTGTTTGCGGGTTATTAGTATCATCAGTTTTCACTGAAGGTGGGTATTATCTTGGCTGGGTTGTTTAGACAATGATGGGAGTTAAGCGTATAATTGGTGACTTCCTGACCCGGTTGTTGGTAGCTATAGCTACATACATATATTGTGTTTCTAATTACGTCTTCTTCTGCTTGAGTAACCGTCATCTCAAGCTCCGTTTGTATGGCTTCTGATTGCAGCACAATGTGAGCATTGTTACTGACATTGATTTTTGATAAATAAAATGTTGTAGGTCTTCAGGAACTCATTGTTAAGTGATGTAGATTAACCCAATTTCTAAAAGGCTTTTGATTTGTTATCATTTCTATTGATCTTAATTGTGACAGAATTTGGTGAAAATTAACTACTAAAGTGCTTTGCATGAGGTTCGACAAGTGATTTTTATATTTTTGGTTGATTAAACTTTAAAAGTCTCATGTTTTTTTTTGTTTCCAAAATAGCATTATGAACTGTAAGTAGTTGTAAGTAAGTTAGTAAACAAGCTTTAAAGAATGCAAATTAAATAAACACGCTTGTATTAAGTTCCGCTATCTAGAGCGAGGCTGGCGAGGCGCCAGTTCAGCCAGATAAGTGAAGAGTAACAGCATAAGAAAGACTCGCTGACATTATTATATCCTAGAGTTTGCGCATTTTAAGTATAAAACATGTTTCCTTGATGTCGCTGCCCTGATTACGGGGTAATGTCTCGAGTCTGTGTTTCATCGCGGTCATCAAGGCGAAGTGTATTGTGGCCTTGTTGGAATTTATAAAAGAAACAGAGATGTTTTGTGTGTTGTACGGTATGTATTTAATATTGTATTTCAAAATCCTGGTTACCTCAACAATCAGTCCATCAACAATCAGTCAACCAATATATTCCCAAAATAAGATGTGCTGTCTGAGCTATATTTCTTAATCTCCACAGAGTCACTTATTCATTCAGTGCGTACCTCTTAATTAGTCCTTGCACCGATAAGATCATAAAACTGGGAAGCCCATCAAAACTCCGTGTTTACTCTATACATCAAGCTACACAATACACACACAGTTTCGTTGAACAAACGTCGCGCCCGCAGTATAGCACAATGGCCGTGTGTAATTGTTTTGCTAAAACGCAAAACGTGTTAATTTCCCGGCAGCACAAAAGAGCGAGATAGCATTCATCTGGCGTCGCGATAACGCCGACAAAGTGGTTCACGAGGGGCCAGCCACTGGCGGGGAGTGGGCAGAGGTACAAGTCGGGTTTGCATTTAGAATACGTGTTATTAATAATAAATAGAGCAGTGCCAAGATCATAATGCTAGGTTCTGGGAACATCGGTATAGGCTGACCCTATGACGTCATAGGTAGTGTCAGAGAAATGGAAGCTCTATGCCTAGCAGTGGTCAATTTCAGGCTGATATCATATCAGCCTGGAATCGACGAATTCTGACGATAAATTTTTGTTTTGTTTTCTAATTTACCGGTATTAAGAATATTAAAATACAATTGTTTTAAAATCAATTTTTCGTAGAAGGGTTTCAGCAGTCAATATAGAACTGTGTGATATCTGCAAATTGTGTTTCAATAAACTAACGGAATATTCAATAGAGTTTATCATGACAGAAAGTTAATTCCAATTTCCTAAAGGTGTTTGTATATTTAACGCCATAGTGCTTTAGTTCACACTTACCCAGCAAGCACTAATTCCCCATTGAGCTACTGTTCGTGTTTGCGCTGTGTCTGCATTTAGGGGTAAATAACGTTGGACATCGCTTTGCTCACAGTTCACAACACTTGGAGGTATTTCTCGACATTACACGGTTAGGCAGGGCGCGCACTAACGACTCGCCGATAAGTTTTGTTGAAACTATTTACGATGCTGGCGTTACAAAGGTGAGTTACTAGCCAATAGTGCGAGTTACTAGTTAATACGTAATATACCACGAATTTCACACCACGCCATCTAGTCTCAAACTAATCAAAGCTTGTTTTACGAGTATTAGACAACTGGTAAATATACATATACACTTTTAAATACGTACATCATAGATAAATTACACCCAGATATAGAACAAAATTAAATGATTGTGCTCATCACTCAAACATTTGTCCTGGGTGGGAATCGAACCCACGACCTCTAGTATAACAGGCAGGACCACTAACAATTAGGCTTACAAGCCAGTCTTAGTTTAGTGATTCTTGCTACCTATCTTTTTTGCCATTATTCAAACAAATACTATGACTACAGTCGATTGTCTGCGCCCGCTCTTAATGTTTTGGACAATGTCACCGCACCTTGCTAAAGACTCTTTCCGCAATCACTACACTGATAAGGCTTGCAATTGTCACTCCTGGTTCTATGACACCTTCTGTACCTTGATGTCGCTTCTAAGGGGTGATAAAGTTTTGAGAGAGACATGAAAATATTTCAAAAGACAGTAAATGGACTGATGGCTTGCTAAGTATAAAAAGTTATAAGAAATGTTATTCACCTCGAAGATAAACGTTTTATCGTGCACTTAAGTTTTTATTAGACAATGCAATAAGTTTAATTTTAGTACTAAAGTTTTCACACTCTTTTGCTTAACCAAACTATATGGTAGAGAGGCTACATACGTGTCTGATTCCTGATAACTTTAGTCTCTAAGCGACTATCGCCTTGAAGATGCTTACAGTTTCGCACTTACGTAAGGTCGTATCAGATAACTAGCATTGAATCATTTACGATAAGGCCTGAAGATTTTGTAAACCAGAACCAAAAAAAAAATATCTATAGAGACTAGGCTATTGACAAGTTTCTAAGATTTAGAGTAAAGTGAAAGCAAATCCATCACATGTAGATAAATAATAATTAAAATAAGATACCTAAGTTTCGTTAATTAACCCACTGAAGAGATTTGCTCTACATAATTTTATTCAGGCCAATGTTAGTCTTTAATTAACAACATATAAATAACAATAATCACGCGATTACGCTGGAGGCTGAACTAGGCCATCAATTATTTCAGTCTAGCTTTATTTCGGCTGGCTATAAGTCAGCCTACACCTGAATGATCAGATTAATTACAAGATAGGTTTCCGAACTAAATAATATATAAGTATAGCCTTGGTAGATGTATTAAGACTCAGAAGCTTTTAAAAAGTACATGCATGTATCGTCTAAGAAAATAAAGAAACACCCATGTAGTTACTGATATGCAGTCAGAAACTAATAGAAAAATAAAACTTATTTTTAGTGAGAGATGAAAATTAATTTTCCTTTTGGTATAGTCTACGCGTACTTTATAAACCCAAAATTTTATAGAAAAGGCGAAATTGTAAAACTATGGGTACGAGTGTAGTGGGTTTGTTTCTGCCTTTTCTGCGGAACACGATGAACATTGTAAGATCGGTGGGTCAAGAAATCTGTCATCAAAATATATCCAATAACAGAGAACATTGTTAGTCAATCACTGGAGTGTTTGTCAAGCTAGCCCCAAGCTTTGTCCAAATGTTGGTTCCAATACTGTGACAACAATGGTGTTACTTACACTGCGTGTCAAAATACGAAGCAGTCGTGCTGAGTCGGAAAAATGAAAAGGGTGTTTTCGAGCTTACTACATTGCCAAGCTATTTTCAACTCTGGCATCTAGTCATAAGGTCGAGAGTCAAGTGTTGATTTACTTATATTGGCTTAACTGTAGGCTTGCCGTACCTTCATTAGCTCCCATTAAGGGTAAAGGGAAAAAATTGAAGGAAATCCATTAGCATTATCTTAGAGGCAAATGAATTTCACCGTAATGTGTACAGTTCACAATTATCTTGGTAGACTTGTCTTGGTGTACTGGCGTCTCTCTGCATATTGATCTTTCATTTTCTTCTTCTTTTTTCGTTTGGCGTTGAGCTACTTATGTTATATATTTTTTTCTGCTTCTTCTTTAGTTCTGTATAAATACTTACTTCTTTTTAATGTTAACTCTACCTTAGCTCACAGCTCACTTTCTGAAAATGGACTTTAATAAACTAAAAGACGAATCGTACGTTTAGCAAAGATGTAAAGAGTTGAAAAGACTTCTAGTTTTTATAAAATATACTTACATCAAGGCCACAAACATTCAGTAGCGACAGCAAAATCACTTTTCTAGCACAATGAATAATATTAGGACGGAATATCAGTTGGGCTGCGGTTTAATCTGGGCACGGATCGCGCCAGATAGACGAATTCGGAACGTGTTCACAAACTCATACGTTCAAATATTTTGCTAACACATGTGCAGATAGTTTCACACATTGTATGTGTGTTTTATGTTTGTTCCTACTATGTGTGAGTAGAAAATCGTGTGAGTGGAAATTTTTCATGTTTGTTTTCTCTCTATACTCTAGCTTTGTTGATCATTGAGTAATTTGTTCATTTTAGTTTAAATGTAGGGAGAGCATGGTCAAAAATCGCTGAATTTCAGCGCTCTTAAAAATAAGTATATTTTTAAAACATTTTGCTCCACGATTTGCTACCAAATTTCCCCCTAAATGTACCATTTACCTTCAAATTACAAAACAGCAAGTAACATAACCGTTACCTTTAAGATAAATAGCATTCGCTGGAACTCTTGTTTTTGGCTCTCCACCGCTAAAGCAACGCCAAAAAACTCGCTGCAGTCTGCATTCGACAGACAGTTTATCAGGTTCACTCGAGACTTGTCGGGAACTGAGGCAGGCATTTTCTATCCCGCATGCTACCTCGATCAAAAAAAGTACCAGGAATACATACTTGCGTAGATGGTTATAAATGCTTTATTGAAAAATCTGTTTATTTTATTTTCACATTTTATAATTATACTATGAAACCTGTTCGTCACCCTCGCTTAAAACTCAAGATTGTCGGACGGATAGGCTGGTTATTATTTTTTTGTCTTTCAAGCTCTCTCATTTCTGTAGTATGAGTTCCAATTTTTTCGTTCTGGTCATGGCGGTATACAAAAACGTCAAAAATTATTCAGCTGGTAACGTGCGACTCAAAAGAAACTGAGGCATTTATTTAACTAAGAATGTAAAAAATTTAATAATACAAATTTGATTATGAAATTGAGTACACATCTAAAACAGACGAATTGGATGTTAACGTAATACAAAATATAATAATCCCTTATATCCCAACAGGTAACAAGTACACCCATTAATCCTCATCCTTAAAAGTGTATTACATTCTCACTACCTGTAACACCGAAACGCATGACCTAAATAACCCAGGCAGTGACATTAGCTATGTCTGACAGCTCAAAGATTACCCCAGGCCTCTGGGCGTTATCTATCTTGATAAGGCCGCGACCACGCCGGGATGAAATAACAAATATTTGCGAAACTGCGGGTAAATAATAAATGAAGGCACGACTTATTGTTGTTGAAATACGATTTTTATTTCAATTTAGGACTTTATTGGATTCGTTTATAACGGCGATGGGGTAAGCAGTGGTTATGAAATTGTCTGGAAGGATACTGGCGGAAAAGTTTACTATTTTTCGCTAGCTGAATATTTGAATGTTGTGTTCTCTACCTAAGGTATTCAGTCTTTTGAGTTAGATAATTGAGTCTAGAAGACATAAATTCTTAGTAGATATTATATTTGACGCATATGCCTTAGTATTTTATCTATAAAACTTTTTGTAATATTAAAAAATATTTCCAGTATAATAATTTACAAGCTCAAGTAAAAAAGCAACATTACTCTACTTCAGTAATTCTGTTGAATACTAGGCTTTGTTGCAAAAAGCTTACTAATTAGGGCGTAAAATATTTAACAGACAAAAGGCTTATTATTAAGGTCATGTTGTTCAAACTATTTTACGATCACTAATTTATCTGCTGACGAAGAAAATGTTGTTCAAATAAGCTGAAAATACAAGGTAAATTTTAAAGCGTTTTGAATTTTTACGAGTGTATAGCTTTATACGAGCAAAATGTTCACGATAAGTCGCAATGGGAACAATAGACTAAAAGTATATTTTTGCAGTAGTAATTATTAGTTCATACATATCTTGCTTTACGAACTCAAAGAAAATAAAGAGGCAAAAATAACTAACTTTCAACACATGTCTATCTATATACGTATACCAAGAAGAAAATAAAGTATAGGTATAGGTAGTAGTTGTCACCAAAGAAAGTACATCACATTCAGTCCACATAACACGTATGTAACACATAGTACACTACGTAAATCATGCCGCAAGAACCCTAGACCCGCTCATACAAAGCTCTCGTCAAATAATAAGGAAAACCTCTTAACGAAGTCTGGGCGCCTGGTACTCGAAAAAACAAAAGTTCCTTTCTTGCGCAATCGAGCTCATTCCCAGCTTCCGTGTCCACGCACAGATTTGTCACGTCATGTCACTTCACGCATAGTCACGCTCAACTTATTTTCCATTTGTTTTTAGGATTCCGTTAGGCTGTAGGAGAAATGGTTTCCGTGGAGGAATCGCTTTGTTTATTGTTTGTATGTGTTGTCTTGGAGTGACTTTTGTGGTGACTAGTGTTGATGTTGAGTATAGTGAATTAATTAGATAAATATTTTTTTGTTGTATCTTTTCAGTCTATTAACGTATTTATATGTATTTAGTTAAATTAAGAAAAACAAAACTTTAAATATTTGGTACATAAATGAAACAAAACCCGATCCCAAACGAAAACACATTAATTAGTTTATAATTTATCGTGTTCCTAACAAATTGGCCCAGTTGCTCCAATGTCTAGACGTTTGTATTATACATATTTCAGCGGCGTACCATAATCATTCTGACATAAAAAGCCTCTTTTTACATGTCCCGGTTTCACACTTGACGGTATTTTCCAAGGGGTTTCTGCTGGTATACAGGATTAAAGCCGATATCACGCTGGCACGTCACGTGACGTCACGCGACGTCACCCGAGCACCGTGACCTGTAAGTCAATGTCTGTTTTAGAGGACAAAGGTCTTTGGGTGGGTGCTAGTGCTTTATTATATTGCTTTTGAGTTTATGTAGTAAAAATGTTGGTTTAATTACATTATGTACTGTATGAGGTTGGGTGGTAAGTTGTCAGGGTATATCTTAATGTGTCGCAAAAGTTTTAAATCGTTAGTCTAAGTCGGGCATTTTGAGTTGTACTTGTTTAGACAGCAAAGACTGCATACCTACTTGAATAGGTTTCGACATTTTTCGTTACCTATAATTCTGGTCTGTAAACCCAGATTGCAACCTGACATTATTAATAGCTAGAATTTCCTAGCTACTGTTCAACTCATTCTTTTGCACTAAAACTAAAGTACGTTGGAATAAAGCATTCTGTTCAACTTCATGTTTTCAGTAATAGTTTGTAGAATTTTTCAAAATGAATTTAATGCAGAGATAGAAGTTCGCAAAAATGTTTGCACTAGAAATCTCTTTACGTGCACTCAAGTACCAAGTTTTTAATGAGTTTCCACTTCATTCGTATTAAAAAGTAACTGTTTGTTTGCTTGAAAAGTTTGAGCTACTGAACGGATTGTAAGGCATTTGGCAAAGAGTCTATCTCCTTATGAAAAAAAAACTTTTTGCATTAACTGACATCCACAAAACGTAGCAAGAATTTCACTTCGTATGTCCTGTACGAATAAATAATGTTATGAATGCTAAGTCTTATCAAAACGCCTCTCGTCCTTACAAGACTTGTAAAGCAGATACGCTTCACCGTCCACAATACACCTCAAGTTACGAACAAAGAAATCTCGAACACCAATTCCCTTTTTCATGAGACAGATCAGCGCCAGGGGACAGTACCGTTTATACAAGATATGATAATATTCGTACCTCACCTAGGGAACGGACGAAAGTCCTTTGTCAAATACATTCGTGTTAAGCTTTTGTTAAATAAAGATGTCTCTGAATGTTTCATGATCCGTGTCGATGTCAACGTGTTGTTGTGAAAACATGAATTTGTTTGGCGATACCGTTTTGTGTTGTAATTTGTATTCGATTGTGAAGGTGAAGCATGGTTATAAGATACAAATAAATTATAGTTCTTTAACATCTTTTACTAACTTTAATTATTTGTAGTTGTGTGATCTTGTGAGGGAAAGATGCGTGACGTTTATGTATGTATGTATGTGTGATCTTATAAATAGAAAAATCGGAACTGTTTCAGGATCACTTTGTTGTCCATCCATCCGTCCGGATGTCTGACACGACCTCATTTACCGGAACACTTAGAGCTGTCAAGGTGAAATTTATAATATCAAATACTCAAGCCTAATAAGCCTTGGAGCTAGATAAATAAAATTTCGAAGCCAACACAATCAAAGGAAACAGTTGTTTATGCGTACTTGATATTTGGTTAGAAGCAACGTTTTATAGCACGTATAGAAGAAAATAAATTTATTATGGTTAGTAAAAATCGTAAATTCACAGTTGAATCTAGCACAAACACACCCAGACTCAGAGTAAGCATTTGTGGATCACACAAATTTTTGTACTACGACGGAATCGAACTCGCGACACGTCTTGCACAGTGGTAATTAGCGTGATGACCTATACCACTTGGCTATCCTTGCAGTCAATATTGCTTCTGTCCGGCTTCTTATTGACAACATTGTGAAGTAAATGACAACAGTGTGTTTGTAAGTCTTGGATAACCGACGAAAGCTTATGAGCAAATCTAAAGGCTAGACAGACTATTTTCGCAGAACTATAGTCGAGCGACTAAAATCGTCGACTCGCTTACCTCATATACAAACGGCCTAACACAGAGAATACCAGGTAGTCACTACCGTTCCACAAGGCTATGGCGTACAGAACACCATTTAGCGATCATTGCATTTTAGTTCGTGCTGTACGCGTAATATATTTTCAGTAGAACTGCACGGTAATACCAGTATTTAGGGTAACGGATAGAAACATTCAGTGGCGGATTATTTCCGTATGTGCGTTGTATACGCGGATAATAAACGTACATTTGTAGCTCCCTACTAGGATTTCATGTTGCGAATAGCTGCAAAATTAACTTGTGTACCTTTGTTGTTTTGTGTTTTAATGGATTTGTTTTTTTTTGTTTGTGTTGATTATAAAGAAGGGTTAGGATGAGTTCGAAATTTGGATATGGTTTTTTTTTATTTGGTTTAAGATATGAAGTATCTCCGTTCATTCGTACATTTCGAATTGTTTTTAATACGAATAATAGATTTATTTTTAGAAGGTCACAAGATTTTCTGGTAGAAGCATGTAATAACGTGTTTCGAGCCTTATCCAAAATTAGCACCTACGCTTACAGTTCCGGATAGATTTTTATTTCGGATATCCAATGATATCGGTTATGATTCGTGACGTCCCTGTTTTAAATTTATGTAGCCAATTTCCATTGGCGTTCAATATTAAAACAGTTGGATTTTGTCATCTGTGCATTGTTTAAATGTTGAGGATGGAGATTAAATGCAATAAATAGACTGAGTTACGTTTTAAAAACTAACACCTTTGAGGTGTTTTCTTGTCTAATGGAACTGACACGGACTGATCCTTTTTAATTTATTTTTTTTTCCAAAATATGTGACCAGCAGTGTAAAAAAATAATTATGGTGATGTTTTGCATTAAGGATGGTAAATCCTCATTGGCCACACGAGATTTTAACTCTTTGCATCGTCTTCGTTTTGTTTACGTGAATAAATCAAAAGGTTTTTAATATTCTTTGTAAATATTTTAATTACTTTTGTTAAATACCCAATTAGAAAAAAAATATCGCTTTATTTTGACCTTGAATAATCCGATTCCTGATAGTGCAAAGACCACACTTATATACTGCTATGCTGACTGTGTGCAGTCAAACACCGCCGGGGACACAGATGCGACTAGCAAACGTCTCGCTTCGTTGCCTTTTGAAATATACCGCCCAAATTGACTCCCTGAATGCTGCAATCGCTACTATTTTTAGTACTTGGTATTCTATAAGCTGCGGATTGTAAGCAGACAAATTTTCGAGGTTCTACACATTTCCTGTTTGATGAGTTCTCCAAATGTTTCGTTCGAAATTATTATCAAAAGAATTTGACTTCTTGAGGTGTTCATATTCATCATTCATCAGCTTGTGTCTGTAAATGTATTCTACTCCTTCCGTAAATGTTAGATAACACGAACGACAAGTAAAGAAAGCATGGTGTTTCCTTGAAAGTGCGTTTGTTCCCAAGGTACATGTGTTTGAGGAAAACATGAAGGTTTATCGCATGTAAATTAAACTCACAAATCTTTACCCCTTTCAGATCTTCGATCGATCTTTTTCAGATCTATTGTAAGGTACGTTAATATACTGGAGTATATTTGATAGAATAACATAATGTAAATTGTGACATTGATACAAAGATTAATATAAGATAGAACTACCAATAGGTATAAGACATGCCTTACACTATGCAGATAGCTTGATTGCTGGTAATGAGTACATCACCGTATCTATACATATAATAAAATTCTAGAAAAGTGGTGTTTGTGCACGCTAATCTCAGTAACGGCTTATTCGATTGAAATGCGGTTTTCACTAATATGTTGTAGTAAGCTTCCCATCACATTTAGTGTTTATTTCATGTCAATCGGTTGATAAATAAAAAAGTTATGCCAATATAAAGAATCACCTCGAACATTTGTTAAGGTATTCTATCAGATAATGTATAGATTTGATTTGATGTTACCGTAGCGACCAAAATACTGTTGCTATGGTTTTATGTTTTGACGTTAATATTAACATGCTACATATTTGGCTTAAAATATAGAAATGAATATAGCCGGGTCAGGGAAGTACGAGTTTTGTATTTTTTTCACTCTAAGTTCAAATTTCATTTCACACAAAATTTTTGTATTTGTTTTTAATACTTTTTGAATACGAATCGAAATCTCAGTCAAGCATAACATTTTTCTTCTTCTATCGTTTTTGGTAGTACAAAAGTATTGTAAGAAGCGCTTGGATTTTTTTAACATAAAAATGTCTTAAAATACTTTTATATGGTATCTACTTACTGTTAAACTACGATAGTCTCATCCAATTTAAATGGAGCTGTGGAAATGAAATGAAAGAAAACCAACTACACCAAAAAAAGATTTACTATACTTTATTAACTAGCTGTTGACTGCCATTTTGTATAACGCGTGGCTTTAAAGACTTGATGGTGCGTATACACTACCACAATTGTGCACCAATTGTTATGTGTGCGTAACATTAACCTTCTTCAAGCTCAGTTGGCTCAGCTCAAACTACTAGAACTAGAAACTTTGATAGTAATGTAAGTAAGCACTAAGACGGGATTTTGAAAATTCGTCCGTCATGGGGTAGAAAGAAAACGAAATAAAAGATTGGTGCCCGGAATAATTTCCTGCACATACATACATCCACCAAATGGAGAGCGGCGCCTGCCGTTCTCCACACCACAGCGCACAGTGCTCAACGAAACGTGTCGAATAATATGTAGGTGTTCAAAAACAACCCCGCTCAATAAGTTCTCCCCCTGGTTAGCATTGCTCTACCTGATGTTAGAATATACTTAATTTGGGTAGACTTAAGAGCCAAAAGAGGTTCCTCCGATGGACACTGGCTACTATTGAAATTCCAACTCGAGCTCGGTGCAAGATCTGGGCAGATCGACATCTACCACCGACTACTTATGTCCTACCTCAGGAACATCTGCCGCCCGGAGGTACCTTGCAGTGGTCTTTTCGGAAAGCATTCAACTGTCTGAGAACCCAAATAGGTAGGCAAACAAAATTTAGCAAATTTGGCTATACAGACCCCTCTCTGACTGACTGATGAGTGTGAATGAAGCTAAAGTGGTATGCCAGGATCGTAGCAAATGGAAAGATGTGATCTCTGCCTACCCCCAAGGGAAAGAGGCGTGACGTTTATGTATGTATGTAGACCCCTCTCACATCCAGTGAGAATGCGACATCTCCGTACAGACGATATCGCAACGCCTAGAGTGGCCAAAGTGTCCGCGGTTAGTTAGTGCGCCGTCACTAAGTTCTACGAAGAAGTGATGACGCTCAAAGAAAAAGTGGAAAGAGCACGGTAGGCTTCATCTGACCACCACCCGATTCGTGTCCGACATGCAAGGGATAGAAGAAGGGTCTAATGGGCCTCCTCCAACCACCATAAATAGCCTACGGCAGTAGTTTCGGGGCAGTCTACTGTACTGGATTAAGGCAAAGACGGCGTACGCGGTGCTTCCACGCGCCTCTTAATAAGGACTGGAGAAAGCTGGCTCCACATTAATGAAGAAGCTCCCCTTAAAAAGAGCTCTCCTGTCGGGGTTCGCTTTAGTTTGCTAAAGCGTTCCCGTGACTCCCGACAATAGGAAACGGAGAAGAAGCGTCCTTTTACTGGTTTAGCCAGTAAAAATCCGGCACACTTCTTTGCCATCGTCCGTTTTCAAGCCGTTCAAGCCAAATTGTCAAATCAGTGCAAGATAGTGGCCACAGCAAAAAACTAGCAGTATTAACTAACAGTCAAATGTGTTTGTAAGACTAGAGGTTATGATTAGGAAGTTAAGAAATTAGTTTTGAATAAAACTGGATTAGGGAGCTGGCATTGAACATTATTTAGCTTTACTTTTTGGACAGCACTACACATCTTCAATACCACGCAGACAAAGTCGCGGGCAACAGCTAGTTAGAAATATACCTACTAACCCCAAATGTTAGTATCGACACATCATAACACAATAAAAAAATCTATAAGACCTCCTTATTCAAACACTACCCATAAAAAAAAACAATTCCCAATCATCGCCAATCCGTTAATAATTCCAAAAAGTCCCCACACATCTCAGGTTAAGCCGCGTTACACCGACAAGTCCTTGTGTCCTCGATTCTTTTATTAAAGTCGATTCGAGATGCAGCGCGTCGGCTTTGGCTGGCGTTTCCGTCGGCTTCCATTAGCCGAAGCCGGATATTGGGGCCGATACGTGACCCGCCCAGGAGACTCCTCACGATAGCAGGCTTCAGTAAAAGCTTCTCAAAATATATCGGATTCGTATGTCTCATTTGTTGGTTAGATACGATTGTCTTCGTGATGCTGTTAAATTACATCGGGTTTTTTAGATGATCTTGATTTTTGTGAGAAAATTAATGGTTTTAAATATTTTGAGTGTTTGATGAAAAACTTTGACAAGACGTAGATAGGACGAATAGGAAAATACTTGTGAACATTAGTCATAAAAATTTGCATATTACGTATATTAACACATAACCCTGGGAAAAAAGTAGGAATGATATAAATACTCACACATTATTCTTAAAAAAACACAACGAATTCATTTCAAGTACTTAGTTATTACTGCTTTTCTGTTAGTATTGATATATCGCCTCCAATTCTGTCAAAATTAGAAAACTTCGAATTCATTTGTATATTTTGTTGGGGAACAACATTCTTCGTTTAGAATCCAATTAAAAAAGCACTTAAGGCAGAACGTCTGCCGATGCAAATTGGTGCAACTATTTATAAACCGAGTCAGGTTGAAAGTTCGTAGTTATTTCTACTGAATTTATATTTAGAACAATGTTATTTCCAAGAAATATCAATTTGTTTGTTAACGTTTTCAAAAAACTAAAATTATATTTCTGTTTTGTAAAAATACAGACTACTACATTTTTATATTTATATTTGTACTATTTTTTTAGAATAATCGGTCATAGTGCTACTAACACAAGTAATGAACCCATTTCCCAAAAAAATCTTCAATCGGATTTCATAACTGTTAAAAATGTTAGAGAATATGACCAATAAATTCTAGCGTTTGTGGAATTTGGCGTCATATTACGTTTTAAAGTTTAATGGCTGACTTTACAGCCTGTGAGGAAATAAGCACCTGCTACGATTCCACTGATCTATATTTTATTATGGTTAGTAAAACTCTAAGGAAACTAAATTTTGATTTTATGTGAGGTTTGATGTTTACGATGTGTTTGATGCCAATAGTGGTATGTTTATCATCAATATTTTCTTTTGGTTAGAATAATAGCAGACTACTTTAATAATTGAATATTTATCGATTGAAATAAAAATGCAATGACACATGCAAAGAGCCGTTGTCTAACCTTAAGAAAAGTATTATCCAATAAATTATCTAAAAACAACAATATTTTTTTTTAAAACAGTCCCTCTTAACAAATGATTTTGAAATAAAAACTACTACTTGAATTTGGCCAATCTAGTATGACTTTTGAATTATTAACCATAACATTTTTGCTGTGTAAACTTTTCAACACAAATTCCACAGTGACCCACTTTAGATCTCACCTGTATTTTGTACAGTCACAAACATTAACACTTTTAGTTTATTTACTGGCTTCAGTAGTTTCTAATTCTTGCTAGCACCTCAAAATGTTCGCAGAGAGGTCTCGCACTGTTCGCCTTTTGATGTTCTCGCGCCGCCCGCGCTGATACAAAGCCGGCCGCGGGAGCACTCACTCTGATTGTATCTGGAACACGTCTTTGTTAGTGTCCTGTTGACATCCAACAGATATAAGCAGTAATATCATAGATCCCTCTAGAATGTTTGGCAAACTAATTGATAAAGTCGTGATTAGCTTTTTAGGTGAAAAAAGCGCCTTTTTTAATTAGTTATACAACTTTGAGGCATAATCCTCCCTTTCCTTTTGATTGTCAATTTTATTGCTACTTCGTCTAATATTCTTCTAGTTTGCTTTTTCATATCCAGTTTTTTTGTATAATTTTATAAGTCAAATATAAATAATATGAAAATATAATAAACCATCTCGCAATCCAAAATTTCAGACCTATTTTTAATTATAAGAATTTGAAAGACATGGTTCTTAGCAAATTTACGATGTGGTTTTACTGATATTAGATATTTTATGGCACCGTTAGTGTTCCTTTAGTGCCTTACCGGCAGAGCTGTGTTTGGTCATACAATTCACTTAGTTCGCTCAAATAACGTTTGTTTGAGGCACCCGATCCACACTGTGCTGTGCTTTTGTTTCTGTCACACACTGCCACTGCAATAAGGCACATTTTTGAATGAAATTTACATGAAGAGATTATATTCGTAATATTCAAAATATCATGGAAAAATAATGTCTGATTGATGTTCTATTCGCAAGATATTAGTAACTAACGGATATACAATTTAATACAGGCTACTAACAATATTGTGTTCGACTAAAAAATCTTATTAGCCAGACAGATAGATTTCCAAAAAATATTGAATACGTGTTTACTACTTACTACGTAATTCTCTGCGCAAATTCCTAAATTGTTAGTAGTAAGACCGCAGGCTATCTTTTCTCTTTTCTCATCTTAGCCTAATACATGATGAGGATGAAAAGATTTTTTTTAACAATCGAATTAATTCCGTCTGAATTGGACTACAGTGTATTTAGCAGCTAACATAATATTTATTTACTAAGTGATTGGAAATTAAACTAATACGCAGTAGCCTACATGTTATATATGTTATGGACCAAGTGATTAATGCGGGCATTATTTATAATGCTTGGGCATTATGAATAATGCCTAGCATTATCGGGCTAAGTGATTAATTACTATCTTAACTTCATTATTATCATATCGCTAGGTCATTATTATATTGCTAAATGATAGTTGGGCAATTTGATACTAATGCTATATTTAAGTTGTATCAAGCGCTAAATAAACCATGGCTGCAATTGGGGACACCGTAAGAGTTCGAGTTCCGATGTTGATTGCGGTCGTAATGTTGGAAGAAATAAAAAAAAACCTAACCTAACCTAACCTAAATTAGGTGAGGTTAGGTTTTTTTTTTTATTTGTCAAAATCTATATTTATTGAAGTGAAAATATCATCTTATGTTATTTTAATTGTTAAAATAATCTTTATGATATGTACGCTTAAGGCAAATTAAAATACAAATTAATTCTGAAACGAATATCTACTTGTTTTATTACTTTATCTAATTCTTCGAAGATATTATATATAATAAGCTAAACAGTATCTATAATATCCAGATTGATCACTTTGGCTGTAACGTTTGTATTACTTTGCCCAAAAGGTGATAGGCCATATGTATAGTGCCCGGTCAATTTGATTATTTGAATAATTATTATCAAAGTGCACTCTCATATTGGGCATTTTTCATAGTGCCCGGGCATTATGTATACTGCTCAATTTATCACTTGGTCCATAACATATACACTATTCTACATGTTAATACGTTTTGATTTAACCTATGACTATATTCGACAAATGTTTAAACTTTCGTATTTGCAACAGATTAACGAGGATTTTGCTGATGTTGTAATTACGTCGCACGCTCTATTTGCGATGTGCGCTTTGGCCGTCAAACTGTGTGTTATCGAACGAGAGCGATCATTTGCGCTGTGTAGGTAATCAGGATTTCTGGTCACTTTCCGTTAGGGTAAACCCAAAAAGAGTCCGTAGAAATAGTTAGTATTTGAATGCATTAAATCAAAATAGTCACAAATATATTATAATGTAGCACTACGTTATTTTTTACGGGCGTATTATTTATATCCATATTCAAAGATTTTTATATGGGCCTTATTTGTGTTGCACTTTTAAGGAGCTACCATTTCCTTTCTTTCTTCGTTGTTACTCAGTACCTAGCGGAAACCCTGAGTGGTGCTTTCGAATTCAATTCCTATGAAACTTTCATATCTGACGGTCCTTTATTACTCTATCAAATAAATAAATCATTATTCAAATTTTCGCCCCATAACTAGCCGGAAACCTATAAACAAACTTAAAAAGTGGGGCTGTCTTACACTAGGAAAGAAATGATTTTTTATTTGATTTACAAGGAAAGTTGCAGATAAAATAATATTACGAGGTCCTGCTATTACGTCACAGTACACTTGTGTAACTTTCCTAAGTTACTGCCCGATACGTCATGTTCGGCTATCATCGGAATTACGAACATTGCCGAACTCCCAACTTGGAATTTATTTTTGAAATATATTATTTGGAATGGGATACTGTTTGGGTTTAATGGCGAATACTTTTGTTTGTGTATTATTATTGTTATTAATTTGTAATTTATTGGGTAGGGAAAAAAGTTGGTACTTGGTTGTAGATCTCTTAGATATATCACAAAGTTTACAACAAAAATTGCTAAGTAGCAAATTAAATTAAGTAACAATTTTAATTTAATTCTTAATACGTATAATAACTTTAGGAGCGCAAGTAAATAATGTCTTAGGTTTTTTTTTATCTTAACTTATATTGTCCCACTGCTGGGCAAAGGTTTACCTATATTGTTTAAGGATTAAAAGAGCGAATCTATTCATTTATCTTATTGAATAATTTATAATTATAACTCCAAAAAAATATTCTCAATTACGGAAAATACTTCTAAGTATATACTTTAATTGTTTCTAAATGTAGCAATAACCAAACATCTAAGACGTCGATTGATTGCTTCGAGGTTTGAGTTTAAATCCCGCGCTCAGTCGAAGCGTATTCACTCCGGCTGAAGGTTTACTGTAATATATGAGCTTCTTTGTTAGCTACCTATTTAGCATGTATGGATCTGTGAGCTTGGATTCTGTATTGAAGACCCGCTTCTATTGCAACTGGATTTGTATTTTCTATGAATAATGCTGGCAAGCGACATATCAGACTGAATTGGAGCGATGCCTTTGAGTTGCATCTGAAAGGCGTAGCTGGAAATAGCTAAATCTGATGAAGAATATTTCTATAAATTTTCGATTTTTTTTTTCAGGAAAATCCGAATCGAGTTTTGTAGTGAAATAAAAGTGATGACTGATTGTTGTAATTAATAGGCTTTGTATTTAATTACTTATTTATTTAACAGAAATGATGCACATTAGCAAACAATTTTACAGCCAATCTGACAGCACACGTTCGACGACATCTCAAACGTCATGTAGAGAGAACGCGTCAATTTCAAATTATTACAACACTGATAGTAAAATACTATTATCATTGAACGAACCTACCACATACACTTGCATTTCCCGTAATCATTAGATTAATTTACAACAAGGTTTCTCAGTAGGTTTTCCTGAAACTTTTATCAGAACGTCTAAATTCATAACACACAATATAATCTCGTCTATAAGTAACGCGTACTCCATCTTCCTTGTTACATTTCAATATAGTACTCTGAAGGGTTGGAGAAATTGGTTAAAAGCCTTTAGTGCGGCCCGCGCCCCCGCGCCCCCGCGCCCTTGCGCCCCGTAAGAGTGTAGCTATGTTCAATATCGTTTGACAACAAAAATGTTTCAGAGAAAGTGTAGAAAGGAAATATCTGAGTATTGAATAGAAATATGAAGACTAAAATATTTTGGAGCATGACCTTGAGTGTGTTGGAAGACAAAAGTTCTAAGATACAGTCTCTCCATTTGTTTCTAGTTTAGGTACTTACTCAAGATTCACATTAATATGGTCTGTAAGAGTGTATGAGTCAAGTGCTATGTATTAAATTACCCTTTTTTAAAGCACAACACGGCACCTTCAGTTTATTTATTACATTTTATGTATCTATACTAATATTATAAAGCTGAAGAGTTTGTTTGTTTGTATGTTTGTTTGTTTGTTTGTTTGTTTGTTTGTTTGAACGCGCTAATCTCAGGAACTACTGGGTCGAATCGAAAAATTCTTTTTGTGTTGAATAGACCATTTATCGAGAAAGGCTTTAGGCTATATAACATCACGTTGCAACTATTAGGAGCGAAGAAATAACGGTAAATGTGAAAAAAAACGGGGAAAATTATTCATTCTTGAGGGCTTCCGTTGCGTGCGCTGCGAAAACGGTTCAAGATACCAAAAATATATGTATTAAAGAATTATTCCTATTGAAATGATCTAAAAAAATGTCTAGGACAGCATATGTCTATCTTTTAAGGTTAACTCACTAGAACCGTTTTTATGGTAATCAAATTCGGTCGAAATTAATGCATTTGTTAAGTTGTATCAACGTATCAGGTTGTGGAGAAAATCAATATGTACTTCTGCCACAAGAAAATAAAACTAAAAATATAATTTACGCAGAAGTAGGTCCTTTAAAATAATTATGTTCTTTTAAAAATTAAAAACTAAATTGTCTAAAATAATAACAGAAAATGACGAGGACAAAGTCGTGGGTAACACCTATAATTTATAAAACTAAGGAGGTTGTCCGCAAAAATAAATGATGCCCAAAATAATTATTCCACGCGGACGAAGTCGCGGGCACAGCTAGTATAAAATAAAAAAAAACTTCTTTCTCGCCTTTGTATCGTAAAATACCAATAAAGCGGACTGGAATTTTGATAGGTAAAAAAATGTAAAGCATTTAATATGTAAACCATTGTTAACAATTTATAGGAATTTTTGTTTTTATCTACTTTTATTTAGAGGCTAGTTTTAATTAGTTTAGAAACATATTTTCAGCATTAAAGGATGGATATAGTAGAGAGTTTACTTTAAATGCATCCATAATTCTTGTTTGTTATTAAAATTGTGGGCCTCAAGAATTCAACAACTATTTTTTATGGTTACTAACATTAAGAATGCAAAAGTAACTTTCATTTATTTGTCCGTCACGTTTTCCGAATCTTGACGCTAAGTCCATATCAAAATTAAATAAATAGCTTACACATAATGCTACAATCACTGAAATTTAGGAACGCAAAACCTATTCTACGAAACTCCAATTTGTCTCTCTGTTTCAAAGCGACTACATAAACCTGGCAGCCAATACAGAGCTTACTAATGGACATAATGAAAAATGTGCAACCGATACGTCCGCGATCGAATCATGTAACTGTCGGTCTGGCTTCACATTACAGTTGCGCTGTTGAATCATTGCCCTCATTAACGGTTCCAAACTGAAACCTAGTATTACGGAGCGAATATTCGTTTGTCGATAATGATGATAATGTACGTTTTAAAAACCCACAAAAAAAAGGATGTTTTTCTTTTTTTTGTGGGTTTTTAAAACGTACTCGTTTGGGTATTTTTAATCTTTTGAATCGCTGGTATTTGTTTGGGATTAGTAGGCATCAATGGTGGCACCAATCAGGCAAAAATAGTGGTCACTGAGTACAACAATTATAAACTGACAAAAACTACTGACTAAAATAAACTCCATTGCTTAAGGCGATTATTATGGTTATATACGTATTTCAGCTAACTCAGATAAGGCTGAAAACCAATCCCTGAAATATTCCGTGAAAATGTCTCGATTGGGGCTATACCGTTAAACATCAAACTTTTATGCATTTTACGAGCTTTTAATACCCTAATAAGGAATTCTACCCACCTTTCAGCAGTGAAATAAACAATAAGCAGCAATTTATCGACAATGTTTAACTTTACTGCTCTCGATCGAAAGATAAAAGGGAAAGAAAAGCCTTTGTCAGTGATTACACCTTTTATTAGGCCTCCTTCGCATCCCTTGTATATTGACTTGTCGTCCGACCGACGCGACGGCCAAACTTCCTAATTGCTACCCTCGAGTGTTCGGGCCCAGTTTGACGCAACGTATTCAGTTAATTTGAACTTCGTACCTACATTGAATTAATCGCAAAAATTCTGCCAAACGGCCCCCAATTTCCCAATTGCGTAAGCTTTGTATGTATTTTTTATTTTATTTTGATATTTTTAATCCATTATTTTGATTCATGAAATAGCTGTTTGCTGGGTTATGTTTGTTGTTTCTTTAGAATTATGCTTTATTTTGTAGTCAAAATAATGTACGACGCAACTAGAGTCAGTAACGTTTTGAAAGTGCCTGAGAAGGTCTACTTGAAATAAAAGCCTTTTTTTATTTTGATTTTTTACGTGATATCGTCAGACAAAGTATCAGGCCATGAAAGATAAATAGATAGATACGTAAAAATAATTATTTCTCGTACATAATAACAGCGAGCAATTTGTTAAAAGTTTATTTTAATAGCAATTCAACCGGTAGCAATAAATATCCCGTTTTCTAACAACTTCCCTTATGTCCTTTACCTGTGATTTAAGACTTGTTTGCGCTTTGCCTCATCTCTCACAGGCCATCCAGGTAGAGCATATGCGGTAACTGTGGACAGGCATACTAGCTCAAAGTGCACTAACTCATTAACTATACTGTCTTATTGTTAGTGTCATTCCCATGTTTGCTAGTGACGACTGAATGTATGAAGGACTCATGGTGAAGGTAGAGCTTTATATTCAGAATGTAAATAATAATTATGATGATAAAATGTTAGGGTAACTGCAATTTGTGGTCCAATAAATTCTGCAAACCTAGTCGACCTGTTTTCCATCTACACAAAAGAAGCTTAGTATTTTGTACTGATTTTCTGTACTTAAATTCCCCGAATTAAGATAAACAACCTCCTTTCACTACACTAAATTTACTCCGAACTTGTATTTCTATTTTCCACAACAAAAACCCATATTTCTTCCCATTTTATGTTTAAGAATATTTTAAATCCTAAATAACATTTTACATCAAAATGTTTATGCCGAAAATCTACATGGTAAGTTACTTTAAACATTTTACGGTGATATCCAGTGAAAAAGCTCGCGCGCCACTCCCGACACGGCTTGTGCATTTGCCCCACTCTTTATGGCGCCTCAGAACTTTGTCATACGGTGTCTAACGAGCTGTGCGCAATGGGACGCCTAATTTGGCTAACTGTCAGTTTGTCAGATAGTTGATGAAGAAAAATATGACTTGGAAAGTTGGTACAATGTCGTATTTGGCACACTGTTGCCAAGTCCCTTCTTGTAGCTACCCATGTCATTTAAGTTATGAATGATGGTGTTATTTCACGACATAAATTAGTTCGTATATGTAGAGATGTGCTTTTGTTTTATGAGATCACATTTAAAGAAAAATGGTTATTTAAGGTCGAAAGTATTAGCAGTAGTTTAAATACATTAACGTACATCCAATGAACAGAAATGTCTTTAAATGCTACAATCAATGTAATAAATATTTATTTATTCTATGTAATAGGATCAACTCTATTGAACTGGCATAATTCCAAATTAGACTTGTCTTATTAACTACGAAAGTACTTTGGAACAAGGATCTTACCCTTGTTCGTATATCCGCCAATTACACTGCTGCCAACATTATAACATTATAACATTATTATGTTATACCAACTAAACTCGTGTTAATGTAGGTTATGTTTTGCGTATTAAGAAGTACGGACCTTCGCACAGTAGTGTCACATAGCTTGGAAAAATCAACCTTATCCTCTTGACCTAAGAGCTATTACTATGAATATGTTACGTGCTTTGTGTAGTGATCTGTTCGTGTATCCTGTTATAGGAATCCCTTTCTATCCAGTAAAGTTATTGCAACAGATAGTAAACGCTACAAAGAAAATTCCTGAGAGATTAGAATTTCCTGGGCCTCTAGTCTAGATTGAACGGTCAAAGGCCGAACACTAGTCAATAGTTTCAAGGATCTTAGTCTGAAATGTACTGGACTTGTATTAGAAATCGATCTTAGTTAACTATGGATTCTGCTTATAGGATTGTTGAGTGGAATTGTTAAATAGCTATTGTGTTGTACTTATGTGTTTCGAGGGTTTCTAAGTAAAACCTGCTTTACGAATTCGTGGAAACTAAAATATCATATATGGTATAAACAGACATTTATAGTCGGTAAATAACATTCTTGTAGGTACAGACTAACATTTATCAGCATCAGACACCGAATTAAACTTCGTCTAGCCGTAATCTCTTTATTTACTTTCTACGAACAACGAAAGGCAAGAAAGGTTTTATATTTATTGAAACGTATTGCCGCTGTACCATCAGTGTCCAGCCTGCGAGATTGATTGTGATCTGCGAATACAGATCGCAGTACCGTGATTAGAACGGATGCTGATCGAGTGCGGATCTATCCCAAATTACTATGGATTTAAGCCCAACTACCCTTTCCTGTAACGGTTTATTTACGGGACGATAAATGCCGATTGCGGTGTGTGCGTGTCACGCCGCCCGACTGTAAATCAAACGGGTGTTAGTGTTGTGATACATTGCGCGGTTCGTTCGAGTCTCGCCTGGTAGAGCGCTGCGCCGGACGCAATGGATATCGCCGCAACGTAACCTACTGCAGTTGTGTTTGAATGGCGTCCCATTACCGTGGGCATTGATAGGAGTTGACGTTACTTTTTGATTTTGTGCTGCAAGTAGAATATTAAAGTAACGCCGGGAATTTGAGTAGGAAAAAAATATGTGATACTAGTTTAGGTATAATCTGATTCTTAAATTCTTACAGTTTTTTTATTTTAATCAGTATTTTTCCCTTCTCTATCCTATCGAACTAGTATAAGTAGTAAGAGTTGTTGCAGTCACATAATAAAGTAACATTTATTACTCCAGATCCAATCAAAGTCAAAACCACGGGAGCTAAGTCAACGCTCTACAACTCTACATTCACAGTAAAGTCATCAGCATAATGTTACTTGTTCACCACGAATTGAATGGCTCTATCCAGTATTATCCGGTGGTTCAGCGCAGCGGGGCCAGACAAGGCACGAGTGCTCTCCAATCCCGACTCGAGCAGATTAACTCTGCCGATTAGTGAAACACATTGTTTAGATCACTTGTTTAACCAGTCAGCGATTCATTAGTTCAATAGCAGTGATTTGAATGGACGAGTCAGTGGGTATTTATCTTGTAGTGTAGAGATTTGGAAGCGTGTGATTTATTGTCTTACTTAGTAAGTTGTGAAGTTTTTGACTAAGACTACTGCTTTATGTGACCAGTTGTATTTTAAACGTGTACGTGCACTAACACGAGCATCAGTGAAGATAAATTCTGATAAATGTAACACAAGGGCGAAGTGAAAAATGAGAATATAAGAAATTTCCTTTTTTATTGTTAAAATTTTAGAATTTGATTAAAAACTGTATGTTTGATTTATGGCGTATTATTGACATTAGACGTTCAAGTATACTCATCAAATATGCGTGTTACCATTTAGAAAGACTACCAATACGAAAAGTGTAAGTTAATTCCAGATAAATTGTCTTGAAGTTATTTCAAATATAGTATTGTGTACGTAAGTTAGTATAACAGCAATACATTGGAAGCTGATTGCAGCACACTCAGTAGTGTTGAGCTCCACTCGACTGTATAGATTAACGCTACAGTTTGGATCTGGTTTAGCCTTCCTCATTAATTGGCTTTCAGTATTAATTACATTATGCATGAATCTGATTCGGTATAAATTAGTTTTCGAAAGTTTGTATAAAAGGATTAATAGGGTTTATGCAATTTTAGATATTTTGTTTAGATAGACTTCTCTATATTCTATTAAACAGCACATACATAGTTTAATAGAAAAGTATTTAGATGATAAACAGTTTTTATTTTTTCGCTCAACCTTTACAGAGAGTTTCCTGTGTAACGATTTAAAATATACATTAAAACGTAATAGACTTTAAAATGTGTACATTAAAGAAACAAGAAACCTCTCCTAAAACTTTAAAACGAAACACGCGATCTCTATTAAACAATATTCGGGTAGAGACTCAAGACTTGAAATATCAAAACCTAAATAAATATTGTAAGACTCGACTCAAAATGTTAGGGCAAAGA
This sequence comes from Chrysodeixis includens, assembly GCA_941860345.1. Lineage (NCBI taxonomy): Eukaryota > Metazoa > Arthropoda > Insecta > Lepidoptera > Noctuidae > Chrysodeixis > Chrysodeixis includens. The sequence continues at coordinate 743,661 of OW796097.1, forward strand.
GCTCATTTCGCAAAGAAAATTCTTGTACAAATAATTCATAATTAATCAAGTTTGTATCATAAAGGATGTCTCGTCCATAATATAATATTCTTTGAAATTTAAAATAACCGCTATTAACAAACTTATTTACCCAAAAATGAGCTCACTTTGAGATTGTCTGCTAAGCTGACGTAGCAAATTCGCTACGTACCTACAACGTAGCGATCAGGTGCTACAATTTAAAACTTAGCAGTATTAGAAATTCCATCAAAGATTCTTAAAATTTCCTTTAAATGCATTAAAAAAATAATTTTATTTAGAGCTAATGATACAATGTAATCACTTAAGTCGAACGTATTCGAAAGCCTAAAATAGAAAACAAAAGACTTACTTTGATTGAGTCTCAGGCAGATAGTACTTACATGGGCTCACACAGTATGATGGATCAGCCTCCCACGCCTAATGGCTGAAATGAGTCGGAAATGATCGAGCAGTAACAGGCTGAAGGTCTTATAATTTGCTACGTCGCCGGAAAATCCTTAAAATTAAAGATTGGACGGTAACTCTCGACTGGAAATGGGATTTAACTGGATTGCATGAGGCAGCACAATCCTGAAGAAGATTAGTTGCTTCGACTTAGGAAAGCCAGAACTTACCGTTCTCACAAATACCGATTAAGGTTTTATTGTTGTAACAAATATGAAGGTTTCTTGGCCTAGATAATATTGTTGAAACCCTATTTTATTTATCGTATTAATCAATTACATGTTACATTTAAATACATTTAATTTAATATTAATTTTTATCTATATCATCTAACAATATGTTCAAATTACAAGTTAGGCTAAAAATGTTTTGCTACGCCGAAGCCAACTCCGTAGAGCGATTGCTACGCTGCTACATTAGCTACAAAAAACAAATTGATGCTTTCCTTAGTTTCAGCTATCAAACGACTGAGAACGGTTGAGTTGTTACGTTTTATAGCATTTAATCTTCTATAAGTTAAAATGTAAATGAAGTATAAATAAATACACTTTGAACCACAAATTAAGTGAAGACAAAGACACTCCTATTTCAAATGTAAAACGAAACAGCAGTACACAAGAAATATAGTCACGGACTACTGACAAAACTACATAACGTTGTAAAGTGTGTGTAAGAAGATTAACTACGGGAAATGGCAGGAGTGGAAAAAAGAAAAACGGACTTAAAGTTCTTTTGAAGACTGAAAATCGTGAATTTTATTCTAGAAATGACTTTTTATTGACATACAGATGCTTGACTTTTCTACAAGCAATAACACTGATCAAACGATTTAAAATGAAAGGGACAAGATTCATTCACGTGACTTACGGAAAAGACGCCATTTCTACACATTACAGGGTTTCGAAGATATGTCACTTGCAGACAGAAGGAAGCAATTTAAAAAAAATCGTTTCGTAATCAGCGTAATAACCAAAATAATGTAACTTAAAACCTACCAATTATTCGTATCATCACACACCCGCTTATCATAAAATTGATCTTCTGCAATTCCCCTCTACACTGGTTACAGTTAATTAAAGTGCACATTATATCAACTTAATTATCAAGTGGTATTTTTTGGTGTCTTGCCAAGTAGCACCGCATTTCCTGGCCGCATTTGTTATTTGAGTGAGGGATGGCACTCGCGAATGCTTCGAGCTTTACTAGAGCATAGCTTTTGTTAGCTGATGTGAAGTGGGTACACTTTTCCCCTTTTTTTGTTAATATTTTTTAGCTGTATTGTGTCTTTCAGATTGTGTTTTGTTGGTTTTGTATTGTTACTCTGTTTGTCTTCATTAACATTTTTTGTATTTTGTAATATTAGATAATTTGCATAATCCATATTTACTTTATTCATCAACAAAGATACTGATTTCAAGAAACTCTACATACTTTTATTTTAATCAACAATTAAAGACACAACATACAACTTGTAGCTTAGTACTTCTAAAAAGCATGGAAAAACACCATCTACTTGAAAAAAGTCACAAATTACTATAATTTATTTCCCTAATTATAACATCAACTTTTACAATCACAACGTTTACTATTTTTCCTTACATCCTCCATACTATTATCCCCACATGAGGAAGTAGAGCTATCACATAACAGCGGCACACAATGCGGTCACATATCGGTCTCTAATGTGATAATTGCGGCTCTACACTGTGGCGGTCAGCCGGAGAGCTGTAATGGATATATTATTCTGATTGATGTCAGCTGGTAGCTAGTAAAAAGTTCGTTTCTTGTGAGAATATGTATATCGTGTATGTTGGTGATTGAAGCATGGATCCTAGAAAATGTATTTTTATATTATCTATGCAGAGCCTGTAGTAGGTAGAGATAGTTATATTTAGAGTATACTATCTAGGATTTAGTTACAGTGTAGTTAGCATGTGATTATTTAATAAAAAACAATCAATTTGGTGCTAGGTTTACGAACGGTAGCTCTGTATAAGCTAAGTTTGCTTTTTTATTAAGTGTAAGTGGAATAGTACTCATAAGTGAGAATAATGTATTCTGAAGGATTCGGTTTGTGACGCTTAGCTATGGCAGAATTTACTCAATTATGATTACCTATCTTCATATAAACTTCAGTGAACTATCTACTCGTTGCTTATAGTCAAATTTAATTTATTTGTATAATCGATCACAAAAGACTTAGAATATTATGGTTGACAAAAATTAGTTGAATCCAATTTACTATTTAAAGCTTCAAACACAGTATCCATTGTTAACATAATGTTGCATCGAAAAGGAAGACACAAATATGGTTCCTGGAAATTATTAATGGAGTTCCGAGAAATATTGATCGACCTTTGTTGTCGACTGTAAACATCCACTTTATAATGTACGAGAATTTACCCTCAGCCTGAAACTACGAAACTTTGAGGTACCTACACCCGAAAATATTAGCAAGATGAGAAGTGCTACTATAATCTGTTCTATCTAGTTTAGTACAAATGTGGCCATTTCGTCACGAGTTAGATGCTATTTACGTCTTCCATAGATCTCGGCTCAAATCCCACACGGTTTACCAAATGTTGTTTTCTTTGCTATTAAGAAATAAATAAGATGGCATTATGTCGACGATCGCTGCCTAGTTATGGCCATTTTTTCCTTTGGCACGCTCTCCCGGCCTCTACTTATACGACTACAAGCTCCCAAGTTAGATAACCACTACTGTTCACGGTTTAGATGTTTTCGGCACAATGTTCTGATAACGCGCAATGTATTCCGAAGGTTACGATGCGATTTCGTTTAACATATTGGATGGGGGACGGGGTCGGATCCGTGGTCAAGATAAGGCCCAATGAGTTGTGACAAAATTGGTTGTCGTGTTTATTGTGGCCGTTGCCAGATATAAAATGCTTTTGGCCGAGTATTCAGTCGTTTGATCGCGGCTATTGTGGGGGCCGGGCTATTGTCGGCCCTGTATTGTCCCAGCGAGGGTCGCCCACTATTTACGTGACTGCGGTCGAAACTGCATTTTTGGGAAGCTTCAACAAGTAGGTCCTTCTTTATGACACGTTTTATAGTCCTTTCTATATTTGTGTTGCGGCACGTGATTTTCCTGTATCATTTGTAACAATAGAGACTATTACATAGTTGTAAATTTTATCGTTCATGCAAATCAATGCGAGTGTTTATTAATGGAAATAGATTTTATTGTTCATAAAATAAAATCATAGTTTGAAATTTAAAAATAGCACAGATTTAAATATAAATTCGAACTCTTGTACATGACTCTTATATAATATTCTATACAGCCTTCATACACATAAGAAAGCACAAAATAGAAAGTCCCGTCTCGTGATTGAAAGTGAAGTGAAAAGGCACACACAGCGCTGTGAGAGCGGATTTTATTCCTTTTAGAACGTACTCACTGACTTCTTATCGGTACTGCACTCCTGGTATTTGTTCGGGCTGTACAAGTTTATGGCAGTAGAAAATTGAGTATAGTGCTTTCAATAAAACTAAATAAAACGATAGGTAAAACTTTATTTGCACATTTCCAAACGAAATTAATTATTTTTCTGTTTAGTTGGATGAAGAATTAGGCAAACTATATAAATTAAACCAACATAATATTGTTTTATCTCAGTCAAAAGTTTACTAAACAATAGGACCCTACTAAGTTTCCACACTAAGGTCTTAACACGTAATGTTGTGTAATTAATTGTACTTCCTCATCGCATCACTACTCAAGTTTAGTCGTACAGTAATCCCTTGATAGTCATCTAGGAACTGACAAGGTTACGCCTACCTAAATTAACACATGATCTCAGGTTACCACACCACACCTACTTAAGTTATACTGTTGTTGTAAAAGAGACGGCGCATTACGTAATGTAGAGCCGCATCTCTCTTCCACACCTGCAGTAGTCGTACTTTAGCAGGTGTCGGTAGGCTTACAGGTTGATGCCCTCTCCCCGGTATAGCTGTTTATTAATATTTTATACGCCCTCATGAGTAATCACCGCGGCAAGGGTTGCTTATTATTCCATAATCTATCACGCTACGAAAACGAATACAAGATAAATGTAATGTGATAAATTATTAATAACGCAGGTAAATAATGGAAACTATTAATATTGCGTGAGTACTCCGCTACTATTAAAAATGTAAAACGTTGTTTCAAACACGGCGCAGTCTGTTTTTTACGTGGTCAATTAAAAATATCCATACGAATTCATATATCACTCTTGACATATTGATAACATCTAAAATATTAATTTGTGAAAATGTTTTGTTTGATACATTGTTTTAAGCTTTGGAACAAATGAAGTATGACAGCAAATAAATGATCAAATAGTGGCTTTATTTGCTTTCGTACTTTCTGTTTTTTTTTTTTAAAGTCGTTGGTTAGGATTATTTTTGCCGCAGAGCAAAATCTTTGCCTGACTTGATAAGAAACCCCATTTGACTCTGACGTTTTAATATTAAAATTAAATCATATCCCGTCAAAATAAAAATAACGATAATTGTGTCTGAAAAATAGAGCAGAAGCTAGTTTTACCACAATGGGCAATAAAGAAACGCTTACGCCGAAGAACAGCACACAGTTATTTCCACTAGTCCCAATCAAATCACATCACTCAGCTAGTGACGTCGTACAGCTGACTGCGTACGACAACTGTCAAAGAACTCGTCCATTTAATTACGGCAGCTTACGGGATCGAGCGGCCGATCGCGAACGATTGGGCCCTTTGACTCATTCCCGTCATTCCCGATCCGGGATTACTTGGCAAGGAAATGAGGCGAGCGAGGCAAGAGAGGCAAGTTCGCTAGATTGGGCCCTGAGGTGTGTTGAGTGAAATCGTTCATGCATTTGAGGGTTAAGTGTTAATTATGGGATGTTGCGGTTGTGTTTCGGTTTGTGAAGTAGGTTTGAGAAGAGGTGTGTAGTATCAATGTAAAAATTAAGATTTACGATTGTGCTTTTCTTTGAATATTGACTTTATATTGTGATAGGTTGTCATTAACCAATAATGCTATTCGATCAAATAACTCATTAAATTTTTTATGTCTTGTTTATGTTCTAATAGCTCTTAACAATTTATTTGCTGTTTATAATTAAATAACGTATTGACTACTTTAATCCCAAGCATTTACAGTCGTAAAATATTAATGAAAAAATGGAGGTATAACTTCGCCTTTAAATTTCATTAAATAACATCACCTCTACGCAACCTTCCCAAAAATAGCAACACAATTAACTACGCTTAAATACTTAAAGGATTGTTTAACAGATAGACGCACGCAATTCAAACATCTCAGTGTTGAGATGACACTGAAGTGAGCATATATTGTTAGCAACGTACGCTCTGCCCGCCGGAGCCCGCGGCGGTACCGTGCTTACTCCCTTTGATTTGTGAATGTACAGTTCAAGTGAGTGAGTATATTGTATTATGTTATGCGAGAGGTCTATGGTATCGCAGTTTATTGGATTTCGGAATAAAATAAAGTTAATTAGTTTTAGATAAGCAATTTTGTTTCGTTAGGTTTAAAATGAGAATGAAACGTGTTACGTTAAAAGTATTTTAACTTTGCGACTTAATAGTCTAGTCATTAGTCAAGAAACAAAATTAAATGATAAAAACAAACAACAACCAGATTCAGTAATAGCTTTAACTTACGTCTTTATGTATTGTTAGTTTTGGTCTCGTTCGTGGTAACCTTGCCAGGTGCAGGTTCGATCGCCAGCGCAGGCAAATACCAATGTGGTTTTACGAAGATTTGTATACTTTCTTAATTATTCTAAGACACCACTGAGTAATAGCAAAGGAAAACATCGTGAACTAAATCTGGACTTCAAACATTTAAATCTTAAATTACCAACCCGCAGTAAGCTAGTCTGCTGATTAACGCTCAAATCTTTTGTACGAGGAAAAGGCCTGTGCCCAACAGTGAGACATTTATAGACTGTCATTATTATTATTATATTGTTAATAACGTTTACTGTGCCCGCCGGAGCCCGCGGCGAGACTGCGCTTACCGCTGCCTTTGATTTGTCAATGTACAGTTCAAGTGTCTGACTCCAGTTACTGTTATATTATTCCCATCAAGGAATCGAATAATATTATATTATTATGCTGTCTATGTATGTAAGAGGATTGAGATTTAAAATTACTTAGTGATAAATAGTTGAATACTTTTTTGGTTGATTAGGTAAAGAGTCGTGAAATATTCTGGTCTTAATAATTTATAACAGTTACCATTTTTGATTTTAACTGTCTATGACCACAAATGGATGTAGCACACATTATTCATTTCACCGTTTAGCTTACTTTTCATTTAATAAAAAAAGCATAACATAAATTAATCTTGGTTGCATATATTTTTTTACTCAAAATTGTAACTTATAACAGTATTAAAACGTTCCCCTATTATTATAATGTTATTAACGAAACAATCCCTGTAACGCGTCATAAGAAAACAACACTATTAATTATATTCGCATTAAGGTTTACTCACAAAGAATTAGCACTCTTTCAGACGCCAGCGCATAAATAACTCACTGAACAAATTTTATTGCAAGTCCCAACTTTAAATTCGTTGCCCGTTCTCCATGACTTATGGCATTTCAACTACTGCTTCAACTTCGCAAAAATATTTTGCACTTCACATAACTCTTAACTCTATCGAAATAGGGGTGGTATTTGCTTATCAGTGTCTCGTTAAGTTTGTCTCCAGTGTCACACGCAGGGCTACCCTTTAATTTTCATTTCAGCCACGCCCCGTAAGTTGTGTTATGTAATTAACAAACAGTAGGATTTATTTCTCTCCTGTTTTCCTACAACTTGTGTTTAGGAGCTATTTTCACGTCGGCCGGTCACGCGAGGGCTATCGGTTATTCAATACCTTATTGTTTTGAGGTGTTAAAGGGTTTTTAATGCTGTTACCCTGGTAGTTATGTGGGTTGGTCTCAAGATTGTTGGCACGACTAGTTTGGTCGGCCTCTAGTATAACTAAGCATTGGGATATGTTACTCAGACTTGTAATACATTGCATTTTAAATGAAGTTAACACTCTTGAGTTATGATTTATTTGAGCAATAAAACAAATAACTGCCTACATGGCACAGCTTTAAATTCATCTGTTTTAAACTTGAAATTTCACGGGTCTATCAATTTCTCGTCCTGCCCATCACAATACAACACCTAACTCAGGTAGAGTCACTTGAGTTTTTTACATAGCAATACATTGTATAAAAGGCAAGGCACCACAATAAATCCCCTCAAAATATGCCTGCTATTAAAACTAGCGGTACAGAACAAATATATAAATTGTGCGGCGCACAGCTATCGGTATTGGTACGGCGCTACATTGACACCCGTACAAATTGTGCTGCCATACCGCTGAATAACTGTTTGGCATCGAACTCTACCGAAACGTCTTTTATTAAAACTTTTATTGTATGAAAACTCTTTGTTTATAGGATGTTTATTCAAATTGTAGTTGATGTTGCATAACGGCAAACTATTTATACAATCGTCGTATAGGCATCGGTAAAAGAGAATAATAATAATATGTCAAGCCATCAATGCACACAATACTGCTATCTTACATCAAGTGCGCCACTGACTCGCTTCTTATTTGTAAACGACTACTACACTTAGGAATTTAATCCGTGTGTCACAAACGGTTTACAAACAATCAACTAGCGTTAGAAGCAAGCATGCATCTATAAATAAGTCATGTTTATAGCTATCTTGCTTCTTGTTTTGTTTAAAAATTATTGCCACTCATCCAAATGTTTACGGTTGACTGCTCCATGTACATATGTACCTCTGTTTGTTGTATGGTTGAACAAAAATGTAAGAGATATTTCAGCACATAAAATCATTCAAAGAAACCTTTCCCTATTATCTCTCAGTTATTGTACAATACCGTTTACCTCCTTCCTGTAACTTCTAGGAATAAAGTCTTAATGAAACATTCACCCCGAAACATTGCTTAACTATTCCCTACACACCCACAAGCTGGTTATAACAAGGCCTCTTACGGCATTATATTATACCAGCTACACAACTACATACCCTTACATTCCATGTCAATCAAGCTTAACCTTTAATTACTATAACTCTTTACACTTCGTAACACTTTATTAAGTCTCTACCATTTTGCGTGGTGATAATGGATCGTGAAAAGTTCTACCATGACATATTTTTTTATAATCCTTTTATTTTTGTTACCGTGCAAATAAAGTTTACTGTTATATTGTTGACCCATTTGGTTAGGACTGGGAGTATTTTTAATCTAGACTGTTAAAGTGTAAATATAATCCACAATTTTCACGTACTCTACGTATCCATTAAAACGTATTAACATAAATTGATTCGTACTAAAAAAAATATTTCAATTTTATATATTTCAATAATGGTTTTATTACTTCCACGTAATATGTACCTTTACCATAAACTTTTATTTCAGAAAGTAACCTAATTATTTTTTTGTTATAAATTACGACGAATTCGCGAGTATAGCTCGTTTACAACAAAAACTAAGGAATTGAAAGACAAACAAGAAGTAGAAACTAGGAAGCTAATGGAATAAAAATAAAACTATACAATATATGACCCAATTAACTTTATAGCAAATTGTTATTTGAGTGACTCTTAATATGAATATGTTTGATAAACTTTCTCCCTGAATCATCGTGATCGTTAAAACAGTAAAAGGGCTCGAAGGGTCAAGTACCAGGAGCGCAGAAGAAAGGTAGAGGTGGTATTTAATATGCGAACATTAATTATAATGTACTTTCTCGTTATTTAATTATGCATATTTATGGGGAAACAGGGACAATGAGGGGTAAGCTTCAATGATTTAGTGATAGTGTTTTATGGGACTTTTCCTTATTTAACAGACAAAAACTTTTGTATGAAAAACTGACCTTGGTTGGTGTAATCAACTTACTCGTATCTTATAGAAATACAGTTTAATATGTGTAAGTTTTTAAGATACGAGTAAATATACATACAGATAGTAGAGATTGTTACTTTTTCAAAAAAAGAATATACTCTACCACTGGCATAAAACACAGACAAAGCAATTTATCTGACTCAACAAAAAAAAAACAACAAAATAAACCTCATAAAGATTTTCCAATTTTAGAACGTTGTATCACAAAAACTGTGGTCCCTTGACGTGTCTCGACATTATATAATCTATGGTACTAACTAATTCAGACGGCGTTAGTCGAAGGGAATTGTTCCCCGACCTTTTGATCACCGTTTTATTATTGAAGCGGTTCTGCAGGGCTAGTCGCCACGGCTATCAAGCTACAGTTTTAATAGCCCTGAATTATACATAAGGCTAACCTGAAACCAACTTTGTTTATGAAAAGAGTTTTATTTATTTACGCGTCGGATTGAAAAAGGAACTGTGTACATTGAGAGTTTGTTTTTCATTTGTTATTTTTTGCGTATATCGGAACGTGGGAAGTTTTGTAGGTTTTCGAGATGAGAAGTGTCTGTGTAAATGGGATGCACGAGGTTTAAAAATATTGGGTTTTCTTTTGAAAGAATAAGTTCTGTTTTGATCCTGTTTTTTCGTTTTGTTTTGATCGATGAATATAGAATAATAGGTACCTATTCAACAACTATATTGAAAATGATTAAAATTCAATAACTGCATCGAACTATTGTGTATGACCAGGTAATTAACAGTACCAAGGTACATCATTTGTATAATTTTGTTATTTAAACGTTCATCAATTGTTAAATAAATAATATCTAGTCACTAATGGGCTACAAAATAATAGCAGCGTTTTCTTGCAATATACATTTAATTTTATTGTAAACACATTCATGCATACATCATATTGAACATAAAAAAATCCTCGTATATATTTGATAATAACCAATTTAATAAAATAAGTAAATATGATACGTACACAACATACATTTGTGGATCAGACAGCGAGTTCTTTTACAGTAATGAAACAAACACAGAAACGCTGTATTTGTGTATACTTTTAATCAATTATTCAATGTTACAGGGAAACATTTCGCTGTTTCGTAGAACATTAGATTCTTTCTTTTATTAAACGTCAGACATATTCAAATCACAAAAATGTAGGACCTAAAACAAACCGGGTATAAATAATATTTTTTATGATCCTTATAGTACACGTTCCGTATAACAAACAAAATAACCGGGGAAAACAAAAACCGTTAAAATAATTCTATTTTTTATGATGCAGTAAAAGTATACTGTGTTTATTTTACATTCATACATACAGGGAACCTGTGAACGTCGAATTTCAACCCTAACTCACCCGCGTCATAATAAATTCTAAAGTGCGAACTTTATATATTGTTATAAATTAAGTTAACCCTTAACGAACGGAATACATTATTTTATTACGAACACGCAATGGGTTCGTGACGCAACGCAAATGTCGAATCAAATGTTGGGCCAACATTCTTTTATTTGTTTCATCTGTAGAATATGGTTTCTTGTCGGTTGCGTTTAGTTTGAGCCGTTTATAAATGGAATGTAATGAATGTAAGGTAAAAAATTGGTATTGAGTTGATTGAGACCTCATTAATATTGTTGTAAGATTCTGCAACATTGTAATGATATTCATTTTAACGTTACGGATGATTGACGTCCATATTGAATCTATAAAATCAGCCTTTGCACGGAAACCTTTTGATATCTAAAAACCCTAACATGAATAACTATAAATTTAATAAATACATCAAATATTCGCAGTATTGTAGTTAATAATAAAAAAAATGCTTTTTGCACTATTTATTTAAATTCTGTTGAAACCTATAAAAAAGCCTACATTTAGTCAGATTTCTAGAAATGATCGAATTGGATTGAAAAATCCGTGTGCTACCATTTCTACAAGAGATTTTACTATATTCTAGGTATTATTATTTTGTTTTTTCTTTTATCAGACGTCTTCCAAACATCCATTATGTCATGTAAAATATTCTCATCGTAATGGAGTAAAAACTGCGTTCATGACAAGGGTAACGTTCTCAAAACAACCCGTTATTTGTAGATTTATGTAAACTGCCAAAGCTTTCACAAAAAATGCTTGTTTAAGATTTCGTTTAAGCACAATGCTGTACCAGACACATTATATTAAATATTCGTTTAGTGTAGTCTGTAGAAACTGCTATTTCAAAACTTGTTGGAAATATTACAGTTTGTGTGATAATACAAGGACTCGTTAATTTCTTTTCACTGTGTAATGGTTATTGTCTTTTAGAACTTGATTAAGCTGAACCATTTCAGTTTGTTGATAGTACTTTGCATTATTTTCAAGGTGAGTTTAGATACCGAAATACCTAAGTGTATATTATAACACTATAATGTTTTATGCTGGCATGTAAACATAAGTTATGTTTTATGACACTTATATCTGATCGAGACCTTTTTGCTTCAGTTGCCAAGCGAGCGGAAATTTTAATGTGACTCTTGACATGTAATTCTGTTAATGTATCGCATATACATAATACCAATTGAATGAATTTCCCTGTATTTTGTAATAAACTAGATTTCCCTGTGACATTGATTTTAGGACTTAAAATTACAGTAAAGCTACGGTACCACAAAATTCAATCAGACACAATAATTAAAAAGCTATAAAATCAATAAAAAAGCAATTCACGTAAACAGTCGAAGCGAAATTTCTACAAACCTTTTCAAGTACCAAAAACAACGCGTGACGTCATGTTACCAGTTCCACCACCCACTTAATATTAATTGAACTGTTTTTGTCGGTAACTACACAACGTTACAAACAGTTATTGAATATTTAACGTAACAGGAGCTGTGCTAACACGCCGCAGGTGTTCGGGACTGTACCTCTTGTTTTTTATTTTCACCAGTCTATAGAGTATGGAGTATGGACATTGTTTAATGCTCGCCAGTAATTTTGTTACCCTTCACTTTTCAGAACTCTTCTTGTTTTCTGTTCGCCTGGTACTTTAACAGGAATTGAGGGATATATTTTTTCTGAACTAAAACAATTTTGTTAGGTATTTAGTAAAAACTAAGATAAAATATATTATTATACTTGTATTTAAATAGTTAAATTATGGAACGTACATAAATTATAATAAAATGTTGCGTAAAAGTTGACTTTATACCCAGTACAGTATAATATCACTCAATTGCGTTGTATTGTTGAGCGGAAAAAATATTGCCAAAGTTATATTGACTGCTTTTCTAATTATTTTATTGTTGTTTCTTAGTTATATTTAAGTAATTTTCAAATTAAACTGACACTTTTCTCCGAATGAAATCTCGGAAAATTTCAATTGCTTAATTTCGGAAAATAACCGAGTGACCGGTAGCTGCTTATAAATCGTCCAATGAAAATAACAGAGTTCGGCTATGATGCAATGGCGATAGTAAAATATTCTAGTCGTAGAGGAGCGGGGTACGGAGACGAGGATAAATAAAATTTATTACCGCTCCGAACAAATTCACTAGTTTTATTACTGAATTTCGATTCGGACCGTGAAATAAGTGTCGTTTCATTAAGACGTAGCTCTCTGGGGATTTGTTCAAATCTTTTTATCTGCGTTCTCATTTTTCAATAAATTACTTTGGGTATTGAATCTTGTTTAAAATTTTATACTTGTGTTTTGATAGTTCTGAATCATGATTATTTTTCATTGACTTTTGAGCTCAAATACCATCTACGTTTAGTGCTCTCTCTGTACGTAATAACTCACTTTTAACTCGTGAAAATAACTACGTTTTGTTTAGAAGTCCCTAATAATGACATACTACAAGCACTTAGGCGGTTGACATCTTAGAAGCGAGACGGTGAAGTACAACTCACATAGCGGCGTCCCACTTCTATAGCGATACAACAATAATTTAAATAGAACCGAAAATAAAAATATAATTATTCCGAAATAAAGAACAAATATCGTCAATACACTTGCCCTTAAAAAACTTGTTATCAACGAAAGTCTGCGCTCATTGGGAATCGAGCACAACTTCCCGCCCTTATCTACTTTATGTCAGTTCTAAAGATACGTGCCTTCTTATAATTGCACCGTTCTTTAAAAAGTTCAATTAATTTATGTAACAAGAAAGGTTTTGTTGTGTAAGAACGTAGTTTAGTTGGAAATAACAGGGGTTGTGGATGTAAATAGTAACTGTCAAATGCAGACCAAGGGGACTTCCTTACGCAAACTGGATATTTTTAGGGGCCTTATATTTGATTCTGATAAAGTTTATAAAAATAACGTGAAAAGTTTTGAGAATATTTAAAACTATCATGAAACGTTATTAAAATTATGGAGTTATTTTTTTCTTTAATAACATTTCGATAAGCACGAAAATTAAATGATGTAAAGTCTAAACAAGCGATTAACAAAACACGACCCGCGACACAAATTCCCGGCCGTATTTATTTCAAAACTTTTGAAAACGAATTTAACACGTGCCGAAGTTTTGGCACGGACATTAGTACTGCATTAACATGTTCATATAAATCACATCCGATGTGTAATGGTAACGCACAGTTAAAACCGGCGCCAAACCACTGTTAGAGACCACCATTTGGCATGTTTATGCAGTGCCGGGATAAAAAACTGCGATAAAAATAGAAATTGTGTGATAATTTGACTGCAATGACCACTTGGTATATGTATGCCAATTTTGGTTTCTGTTTGAGTCAAACAAAATGTTAGTGATTTGAAAACTTTGTACTATGCTTGAGTGTTCTTTAAAACTGTAGTTTCACAAACACAAGTAACGTGATAATCGTTTGAACAACAAACTAAAATGATTGCGTTACCTACAATATTGTCAGGATTACTAAATTATACTGCCAAATTCTCCATTTCCGTAAGTGACAAAAGATAGTTATTATCTTTCTAATTATTATAAGGGACAGATAGCAAATTCGCTATCTTATTGTATTTTAAACAAAGCCAATTGCTTGGCTAAACACACAGCTCCTATTGAGCAGTTAAACAATAGCAACTTTTCTTGTACAACCTTGGAATTTGTTCCAAGTAATTTAAATTAGATATTAAGACAACAGAGTCAACCTCTGGCAATAATTGTCAATGTTTACCTGATCCTTCAATCTCCTTGAATGTTAGTAATAAAACTAGTAATAAACACATTTTAAACATTGTTCATCAAAACATTCAAGGTTTGATGGGTAAGGAACTGGAGTTGGAGTTGTTCATGAACTGTAATAGTGTTGATATTTTATGTATTACCGAACATTGGTTAAAAAACTACCAGTTCATGTTCAGTTTCAATAACCATCAGGTGGCAAGTTCGTTCAGCAGAGTAAACTTGATACGTGGAGGCTCATTAATTTTTATTCGTAATAATATTAAATACAAAGAACGCTGTGATATTGTGAGTTTGTCTGTTGAGCGAGTTGCTGAGATAGCATGTATTGAGCTTGAGCGGTTTGTTGTATTAAGTGTGTACAGGCCCCCATGTGCTTTGTATGATACATTTGAAAAAATACTAGAAGAAGTTTTATTTAAGATTTCTAATACTAACAAAACGATTGCTGTCTGTGGAGACTTTAATATCAACTTATTGGAAAAATCTGTTACTGTAGATAAATTCTTAACATTATTTAAATCTTACAATTTATACTGCACATTTCTTGAGCCAACTCGAATAACTGCCTCTAGTGCTACCTGTATTGATAATATTTTTACAAACATTAAGCCAGTTTCCCATTCTGTTATCAATGTACTTGACTCCGATCATTGTGGTCAGCTGATTTCATTTACTAATGATAATATTAAAAATTTGAGAAAAAATGTAAAATTTGTTCCGGTGAATAAATATCGTTTGGAACTTTTTAATACGAATTTAGATGTAAAATTGTCTGGTTTGCCCTATCACAATAACCCAAATCAAGCTTACTCTTTATTGTTCAACTTGATTAATTCTGAGTTTAAGAAGATTTTTACACCCAAATCAGTATCTGTAAGCGATCGTATTGTGTTTAGTGATTGGGCAACACCAGGTATTTTTAAAAGTAGATTAAGACTATTTGAGTTGTATAATGAAAGGAAAACTAATCATAGCAATTTTTTGAAGGATTATGTTAGGAATTATTCTAAGATATTTAAAAGAGTCTGTGCCACCGCGAAGTCAATGCACATTAAAAATAAGATAAAGTCATCCGGAAATAAAATAAAGACTACGTGGAATATTATTAACTCGGAAATTGGAAAGACTACTTTTAAGAATAAAGATTTTCACCTTAAAATTAATGATGTAGATGTGTGCGCGGATATGGAGGTAGCAACTGAGTTTGAAAAATTTTTCACAAATATTCCTATCTTAACAACTAGAACTCTGTTGTCGTCTTCCAGCTCCGCATACTCTATACTTCAAGAAAGTGTGGAGGAGTGTGGCACAAGTTTTGAATTTACCGTTGTTAGCCCCAAAGACATCTTAGATTCGTTTAAGGATATTGAAGTTAAGAAAACCGCTGATCTTTGGGGGCTGTCAGTATTTATTATATCCTCGATCATAAAATCTATCTCACCATTCCTGGCAATTGTGTTCAACTCTTGTGTCGCATCTGGTGTGTTTCCGGACCTTATGAAGTTAAGTAAAGTGATTCCACTATTCAAATCAGGCAGTACAACCGATCCGACTAATTTTCGACCAATCTCAATTTTGCCCACTTTGAGCAAAATTTTTGAGAAATTAATTTTAAACCAAATGCTGAGACATTTTAATAGACACCATCTGTTTCACTCAAAGCAATTTGGATTTACCAAGGGTCGGTCTACTGTAGATGCGGGTGTGGAGTTACTCAGAAATGTGTATGAAGCTTGGGAGAATTCGCAGGACGCTTTGGGTATATTCTGCGACTTGTCCAAAGCTTTTGATTGCGTATGTCACGATACACTCATCAGGAAGCTGCACCACTATGGAATTAGAAATAAGTCGCTACAACTTTTGAGCTCTTATTTGGACAATCGAGTTCAAAGAGTAGATGTAAACGGCAAACAATCTGAAGGATCTGTGGTTACAATGGGTGTTCCGCAGGGTTCAATATTAGGACCTTTTTTATTTCTTATTTACATCAATGATTTACCCTTTCATATAAGGGATAATCATAAGATTCTACTTTTTGCAGACGACACTTCACTTGTCTTTAAAATTAAGCGCCAACTTAGAAACTTTGACGACATTAATACTGCACTGGCTAAGGTTGTTCATTGGTTCAATATCAATAACCTTCTTTTAAATCCGAGTAAAACAAAGTTAATTAAATTTTCTACGCCTAATGTGAGGCACTTAGATACCAATGTACAACTGAATGGACTAAAATTGGACCCTGTTGAGTCTACTGTATTTCTTGGTATAACTGTCGATGCCAAACTGCAGTGGGGCCCTCACATTAATAAACTATCCGGCAAGCTTAGTTCAGCTGCCTATGCTGTAAAAAAAATCAGACAGATCACTGATGTAGATACAGCCAGAATAGTCTATTTTAGTTACTTTCATAGTGTTATGACGTACGGCATTCTCCTGTGGGGAAGCTGTGCCGATATTAATTCAATTTTTGTGTTACAAAAAAGGGCTGTACGCGCTATTTACAATTTGGGCCCAAGAATTTCTCTCCGAGAGAAATTCAAAGAGATAGATATTCTGACTGTAGCTTCACAATATATATATGAGAACCTAATGTATGTTCATAAAAACGAATCAAACTTTGTGAAAATGTCTGATATACATTCAGTTAATACAAGAAACAAACACAATTTAGCCGTTCATGCTACTCGTCTCCATAGAGTAAGCAACTCGTTTATGGGTCAATGTATACGCTTTTACAACAAGTTACCCATTAGTTATCGTAACTTACCAATTAGGAAATTTAAAAGTTGTATTAAATCGAAACTATCCAAAAAAGGATATTACACAATTTTAGATTATTTAAGTGATAAAAACGCTTGGGATTGAGCTGCTCGCTTATACAGCTATCGTTTATTTCTATGACTTGACATGTTTTGTGCTTTTGCATATACACATATACAATTTGACATGTTTTGTGCTTTTGCATATATTCATATACAATTTAGACATGTTTTGTGCTTTTGCATATAATCATTTATATTTAGACAATATGTATTATTTTAAATTGATTTGTGTACCTACTTATAATTACATTTGTTTATGTTACAATTGTCTGGACTTTAAAAGAGACAGAGACCCCTGAGTTTGTTTCGACATTTCTTCTCAGGGTAGTCAGTTAGGAAATGTCGAATTCAGCGAGCTTGAAACATATTTGACATGTAAAAGTGATAAAAATTGTCCTACTTACAGAATAAATGATTTCATTTCATTTCATTTCATTTCATTTCATTTCATTTCATTTCATTTCATTTCATTTGTTTACTTCAAAAAATACTTATAGTTCCTTTTCTGTATTAAATACTAATTTGTATCCTCCTAGGCATGCAAATTCGCTGAGCCCTAGACAACATCGATACTATCCCTTAAAATATAAGTAATGTAGATTCAGTGTACCTACAGCTTAGCAAAACCCCAAAGGATAATAAACAGCCAATAGACGATAGTTTATAGTAACGATATATTGTGACGATTCATCAAAATGTAGGAATATGTACCAAGGCCGCCCACGCATTGGGTACGGCGCACCCTAATAATTTGGTAGAAACGAACTGTGTAACCGTTTAAATATATAACCAGCTGTACCCGCCGAGAGATCTGTTTTCACGGTAAAATTATGCTGCGTCCTAATTTTATCAAACTTCGGGAAAGTGAATAAATAAAGATGGGAGCTTGTAGCAAAATAATCAACGCATGTAAGTTACAATTGTCAAATTTGATCCGAAATTCAAGTTCGACATGACGGTCAAGTCTACTGTGACAGTCAAGCTTGCTTCAAAAATCCGGTTTCCCAAGAAAGTCAACTACGAATTTCAAATTTGAACGAAAGTGAAGTGCGCTACGAATTTAAATTCAAGCTTGGTATTAGTTAACAAAAACAAGACACCTACAGCTAGTTAATAAAAACTGGTGTCACTTAAAAATAAAGATCTGAAGGTGTAAAGACACCAAACCGTACGAGATTAACACAACTTCCAAGAAAACGACTTCCCATTTTCTTTGTCGAATTAAACGTAAACGTATGTTTTCAAAGGAGTCCATTTATTCTTCGTATTGGCTATTTTAAGGAACGATGTCATTACGCGCCTTTTTACGTTTAGAATATACTATGACACGTCAATATCCTGACTGTCAATAGGTACGACATTTAAAGGTAAAACGCCTACATATTTTGAAACCAGGATTTACGAAAAGTACTGAATTCATGAATATAAAGAAGGAATAAGTACTGGCTGTGGGCGATATTCAATCATTCAGTAAAACAGAATAGAATATAATATCATTTAGTACCTTCTATGAACCTGAGAATTTTGAATGGAATATTCTGACATCGGGTAGCCATCATGGATTTCTTGATACTGTCAGTTGCGAGAGCTTCAGTTGTGGCAGGAACACGGTACCGAGATTCAAGCGGAAGTCACGTCGTCCGATGAATTCGAAATCTGCAGTATACCTGCATTCACAGATAGCCTACTAATATTATAAACACGAAAGTTTGTGAGCATGGATGGATGGATGATATCCTTCAAACACAAAGGGCTGGATCAATTTTAATTAAATTTGGTATTGGTATGGAGTTTGCTGATTCACTTGATAAACACATGGGCTACTTTTTAACCAACTGCGTCAAAGGGGGATTAAAGTTTATGCAGCTTTAACAGACATTCGCTTGGGCTTTTTCGCGGAAAAAATCTATTGAGCCATAAAAGCCATTACACTCCATTTTTTAGACTTACAATTAGTAGAAGGAACACAATCTTTCGTTTGAAATATTGGTTCATTATCAAATAATAATGTTTATTCGATAAAATCATGGTATTATTACTCATACTGCACGCATATTTAACTCGATATGTTTAAACGATAAATTAATTATTTGTTTGTAAATTCAGGGCACATTTCTCACCCATTTGGTATTCTCAGGGAATGAATATTAGATGATAGACTGGTTCGGATTAATCTGATGTTATACGTGATAGATACGAACGTATTTCGTGATTACCAAGCAATTGATGGGCACGTATTAGAGTAATATTGAGTATTTTTTTTTAAGATTCACTGGAATATAATTATATTATAATACAGGTACACCTGGTTTCATCTCGTTCCAAAAAAATTCAATTTTAAAATAGTAAATAATCACTAGTGTTACTAGAGCAAAAAAGGAAAATATCAGTTACAAAAGACAACTTTTATTTGCATTAACTCATGTACATCATACTTATACCAGTATGAATCGGAAAATACAACCAATATGAAATACAGTGAATTTATTAAGCCTAAATAATCACATAAAGTAAGCCTTTTTATTTTTATGTGCCAATGGTACTTTTTGCGTCAAAAAACATTTAAAACCCGACTACTGATTTTACTTTCATAAATATTAAAAAACGTGTTCAGTTATTAATATCGTAAATGGGCTACGTACTGAATTGGATAATCCTCAAAAATCCTACCTGAAAGGGAAACACAGATTACTCAATAAATCATTGAACATTATTTATGTTTCCTTAAACACTTGGGAAAAGTTGGGAAGGGAACGAAAATATTTGGTATCACGGCCGTCGTATAATACCCTTTTTATACCTTTACGAGAACATTATGTTATGACTTCCATTGGATTTATGGCTGTTTAAATTAATACTGGACGTAAAATCTTTGACTGTAAAGATAATAATTATGCATTTTTTATTCAATCTTTTTACAAAAAATTGTTATTAAAAAAAAGTACTAAATGTATGCAGTAAATAAGGTTTTATACTAAGCTATCTAGTTATTTGAGTTTTTTTTTTTAAATTGAATCTAGGAGTTTCTAACCTCGCAGAAAATATTTATAAAGCTTAGTATTAACAACCACTTATTTTACTCATAAAATATGACAGAGAAATTCAGTAAAACATTTTAAAAACATCCCATTAATTAACGTTATGTTAAACGCTCATTAACTAGCAAAAACATGAGTACCAGGGGTGCATAACACGAAAGAGGCTGTTCATTTGCGACAAGGTAATTAAAATTTGTAAACGGTCTGCGAGCGGTCGCCTCGCCTTGTAGGTATAATTATAATTATATTGTTAACATGTTGCATTTATGTAAGCCTGGTAGTATTACTCACATTTCATTGAAAGTGTGAGTTTATTTTATGTATAAACATTCCAATTATAATCTCGGATTTTAGTTCTAGCAAAATATAATAATTTAGCATTTTCAAATAAAACTATACATTATAATAATAAATATGCTCTCGTAAATTTAAATCTAAACAACATTTTACGAACCGCATTTCCAAATACTGATTCACAAAGATAAAGTCAGGCGTGCATAATGACGTCAGCCCGACGTGACGGTCTAAAAGGACAGACAAAACGAAGTCCCTTTGTGGACTTCTATAAAAAGACAGCTTGAGTTAGGGAATCATGCGTCTATTTTACGGTGAAATATTTTAAACCCGCTATAAAATGTATGCCTGGGGCAGACGTGACAACCGTACAAGGTAAAACGCACCTTATACCTTTAGCTGTAAAGTTTGAATTTGATGTTTGAATACTTGTATAAACGAATTATTGTATGTGGGATGTAAAACGCATTCGATATGTATTGTGGACAGTATACGATATTTCTTTGTGGCGTTCTCGAAGGATTTAAAGGTAAGCTAGATCTTTTGATGATAATGTGTATTGTGCTGGGCTTGGCATGTTCTTTGAGTGCGGGGTATAAAAGAAGATAGCTTTTTCACTTATGTGGTTTTACGATAAACTATTTTCTAGTGAATAGGAAATGAGATCTGTAAGGAAACTTTACATTGACGAGGCGAATGATTAAACAGAAAAAAGGGTAATTTAGCCCACGAACTTAACATTTATAATGATGAATTGCTTTTTTATCTTGTTGATCAAATTAATGTTTAGGTTTATTTTTAGATGCCTACAAATCACAACTATGATAGGTTGACCAATAGTCTAACAACCAATCACAGCACATAATGTGCGGTTTGACAGGTGCTCACCAATGTTTGTGTTGGTGATCCGACTATTATCCCCTTTAACACCCAGTGCCAGTGCGGTATCTCTGAACAGACGATATCGCACTAGCTGGAGTGCTCAAAGTAACCGCACACCTGCACTTTGTAGAATCAAATCTTCCCCAACGATGCTGCAATTGCTGTTGCTAAATATTGAGCCTATTAAATTTGAAAAAAAAAATGTATGCTATCGATACGAACAAAAATAAGGAGAGCCGTTTAGAAACCAAACTTTAATGCAATCATTGCATTTCTTCAACAGACAAATATTTCTTTCAAAGGCCTATCATGAACCACAAATCGTGTCCAATTTTCTATTTAAACCTTAATTATAGCTAAACCAATTAGCAGAGGATACATCTCGGCAAATAAACCACAAATGTAAACACAAATAACATTACGCTTATTATCATTAACGAGGTAAACAGTCACATTGGAATTAACAGGAACATGTTTGGAATAAAGCGCGCTTGATATCAACACTACACTGAGTGATTAGGCGGTAACTACGACAGATCTATTCGTGTTTGTGACTTAATTGGCTTAGAATTTTTAGCCCTGATTTGAATGTATTTTTTTATGATACATAAAATACTAAGTTCCTTCACTATGAGTACTTACTGCATCTTCCAGTAGTTGTCTAACGATAAGAGTATTGGAGGTCAAACAGCTGAATGCGGTAACTGAAAACCGACATTTTCCATTGCAACTTGGCAAGAGTTATGCTTAGGTTAAGAACGATATGTTTTTATAACTTTCGTGAGCATGATTCATAGTTAAATGATGTAACGGTTTACTCACGCGTATCGGGATAGCCCGACTAGTTTCAGACCCAACCAGAATCCTTAATCATGAGCTGACGCGGAGGCGGGGTCGCGAGTCAAAGTGTCGACTATGTCGATATGAGTAAAAAAAATAAAATCTAACCATTACTTTCAAAGTTCAAGAATTGTACTTCTACAGTCCCAACTTTTAAAGCTTCCTTATAACATACATTCTACATTCTTAATACCCACACAAAACCGTCACATATTTCTGTGCGCTATACAACCTCGTCCTTCGGATTGGCGGCCAATAACAATAAAAACAAAAGCAATCGGCGACCCGCTCGGGCCCTGCGATCCTTAAGACCTATATCACGGCACTAGAAATAAACTTTATACCTATTCGTAGTGTACTATAGCTGACGTTCGTTCTGATTGTCAATTTTTATTTGTGCTTTCGTCAGATTTTTTTAGCTTCGGGTAAGGGTTTATTAAGTTGTAGAGTACGTTTCAAGTCTGGGATTGTCAACCCGTAATAGTCAATGGCGATCAATGTTCAATCCTTCTCGATATGATTGTGATAAACTGAGTGATATATCATGGTATTAAAAGGTTAATTATCCGAATAAATATCCAAAATTGTACGTAGGGGTTAAATCTCAAGCTGACTTTGTCATTTAAGGTAACAAATACATTTGAACGTCATCCGTCGAATTACATTATTAGATATACCATTTGGTTGTTGTTTTCCGTATGTTTTGACCCAATTTCTTATTGATAATGAAACCTTTTTAAAATAGCATACATATGTACCTACATTAAAAATAAAGCTTAAACCGTTATTTTTACTTGGTTTGTTTTAAACGGGAAGATTCCTACGCAGAGAATAATTTAGCAGTTCATTTCAGTGTATTATTATTATCTTTCGAGTGGGTGGTTGTAGGTACCCTAAAAAATGTACTTCCATATTTTAAAACTAAAAAGTTTATACGCCTTTATCTAAAACGCCGTTTTTTTGGTAATGGACCTTTTTAACAATCTTGGAAGACCACACTAAAGACTCATCAGAATCTTATGCTTAATAGAATGTACACAAGTTAAAAGAAAAAATAAGAAAACTTGCGTAACAGGAACTCAAATACCACCTTGAAATACACTAAAATAGCTATTAAAAACATCTAAATATAACACTATAACAATAAAAAATAATGTATCCATATAAGTTGGTGCAAACAATCGTACCCGAAACGAAATTGTGTAATTAACCGACCACAATAATTGGAATACAAGGGATAACCAGCCGGCAACCGACCCGTAAATATTTACGCGTGCCACTGTTATAGACACTCCTGCTATTTCTGCCGCCCTGGTACTTCTGGTAATCAAACGTATCTTATTTTATTCGAAAAAACCAACAATTATAGACAGCATAAAATACACAGAAATTAGAATATTCGCATGATGTTAAGTGTACAATCCATAACATTTCACAGATTACTTATTAATAACTATCGTTAAAACTAAAACATACAAATATAGAAGAGAAAAATATGTAACGAATGTGTCAACAATGAATTATATTAACTGGGGTTATTATTTAATACTAAGTGCTCAATAATGTATGGGAAATCACGTCTTTTTATTAATATCTTTTTTTTTGGTTATGTCGATCGTCAAGTGAGTGACGTGATATTTTTTTCTTGGATAGATAATGTTTTATCATAGAAAAGAATAGATTAATCAATCAATAGTTAACTAAACAAATTAATTACTCTACTAAACATAAGAGCCCGTTCACAGTTCTGACTAGACAGCTCTTATTAGGTTGTGTAATATTATCGAAATAAACTGATTCCAATATAATGGTAACGTACTGTAACTGTATGACATTGACATCAAACCCCAGGGCAAAGCCTTTGCGGTCATGACCCCGACAATAAACTAAGAAAAATATGACATAAATTGCGTTTCTTAGCGAATATTCCACGTCACGTGGAGCTAATTACAGAGAAAATTGCGGGAATATTACGGCTATTGATGTAGTAAATATTTGTCCAATTGTATGAGATCTTTGTTGGAATACAATAGCCCCTAAATTGGGATAATTGCTATGGGTTTTGCTTTATTTAATTGTATTGTTAGAGCAGTCCTTATTGTATTTTGGGAAGTCACAAAAATGGATATCGCGGAATTATTTTGTTGTCAGAAGTGTGAAAATTCTCATCGCTTTGTTAGAACCTATTTTTAGGCACTAAACGACGAGAATACGATGCTTTAAGAATGATTTAATATAATTATAAAGGTATTCCTATCTGTACAAACAATTTTAAAAGCTGTAGCGATTGTTGAAGCAAGACAACGCTTGCTATGCTTTATTAGAAAAATCTTTATGCTTTTTTAATCTTACTTTTCATAGATGGATGGAATTGAAAATACCTATTAAATTCACCTAAAAGGCACCTATTTTACAGGTGTCAGGCACGAGGGCTTGACCTAAATTTAATGAATGTGTGATTAGAAAGCCCAAGGTCCTCACCTTACCAAATTGGTAACCTTTATCTAATTATTAGCGAAATCCTTTCAGAGCAATATCGATAGGTGTTTTCACACGGAATTAAATTTATAAAGTTTGTGACGAAGGTCTCATGCGGTGCGCCCCATGTCCGAACGAATGGAAGATATCTAACATCTGATAGAAGGTTACCTACTGAGTAATCTGAGTATTTCATTGTAATTGTAATTTGATGTTCCTGTTATATAAAGTATGCTAGTTTTCGAAGCAAGTAAAGTATTTAGTGAATGGTAAGGTTTAAAGAGCAAAACAAATGAATTGTATTTAAATCAATATTGCAATCACTGGAGTGTCCCAACTGTCGCACACCTGGCCCTTTGAGGACTTCAAAATCATCTTGGTTATGCCAAATATCGTATATATTGGACTCATCAAATTTAAATTATAGTACTGACAACGACAAATAAAAAGAAATCAGTGGTTATTTGTCACATAGGAAAAGGCTTAAGACGGTGCTATGAAAAACTGTAAAACATCTTTTATCCAAATTTCACTTCGAAAATGTATCCTGTAAAAAAGTTAAACATATTCTTTAAGATGTCGAAAGCGTAATATAATATTCTAATTGTATTAACACACAAATACATATCTATCTAATAATACACTTCCCACCCGGGAATCCCAAATCAAACTAAGACATTGGATACATAGTGTTTCTATAATAGTTATCTTAGAAGTGACCCGCTGAGGGCAGGGCGGGGTTTCTAAACTATGTAAATATTGACGGGCCATATCTAGTGTTTTGTCAACCATCCGCGAAGCTTGTCTCGGGCCCCAAACTCCCACGGATCATAATTCACGGTCATCTCGCCGAGTTGTTGTGTTGTTAAGTTACTTGCTCATAAACTGGTCTTGGATAAAATAGTTTTGATTAAAAGGATTTTTGGGGCTATTCGTTTCAATACTCGTAAATATAAGTGTAACAGCATCCGAGTGTATATATTAATTATTCGTGTTAATAAAATATTAAACGCCGTTTGCATATTCACTTATACTTAAAACATTTTGAAACGTAAGGTAGTAGAGGTACTTTACCTCTACTATCTTACGTTTCAAAAACAGACGACAAGAGATCGGGAAGAAAATTTTCTTATGATCGACTTTTAGTCAAATTCGAATTAGCCATTGAGGTAGGAGATAAACAACATAAGACTGTATCTAAGCACTCGTAAGAATATTCGAATAACCCATATCAAATATCTACAAGGACCAACTCAGGTCGCACCATGCTCAAAGGAATGCAGCTGCAAGCGCACAGGGCAAAATTGTTTACCAAACTCGCTTAAAATATACATGGAAGCCATTTATGTAAACGTTACAACCAATTTCGTTCAGGAATCGGAGGTACACCTAGGTAAATTTACATGCTTCGGCTCGAGTCTGTGACGGCTGAATTTTGATGGACAGAAGAAATATTTGAAAACAGTTTTGGGTTGAGATCAGATTGACTGTCACTACATGTAAAATATAGAATTCCTCCTTGAAGACCTTTAGGTGGGTCTGGGCCCAGATATGTATTTGTATTTGCCCAATGATTCAATCACCGTATTTGTGTCACCAATGCTCGTGACGCCTGTCGTAATATAGGGGTGTATTAATACTGCTTATTATGGTATTATCCTGAAACATCGGCGATACGGAGGTCCGATCGAGAATGTGATACGTATACGGATCATCTTTACGTAGCTGTATAAGTCCAATACATTAATTAACAAAATTCTTGCTTTAGTGACGTTTTCTCTTTCTTTTTTAATGTATGATGTGGTAATAGATCGGTAGATTTATAAAATATTTTCAACGACTTACTACGAATGCCTTATTTCAAGTACTTTTAAAAAGCACTGTCAAGAGTATTAAGCTGAGTTAATGTACTGCAAACATTTTGATAAAAACATGACTTACGACCATTTAGTGCTGTTAATGTGTCTGATTACAAAATGTGTCCAAAATAAAGAGAGTTTTTAAATACCTAAAACGAGTACCGCAATGCTAACTCAAAAGACTGCAAGGTATATGAACGTCTTTAACATACCATATATTACCTTCTTTAAGGCTCTGAATATTGATGACGTCCATAAGAAAAATGATCTCTCACAGATTTCTGCCCCTAGTTTATAAGCCATGAAATCCGCCAATCCGCAAAATAGGTTAAACTCGGCTAAAGAGCTTACAACTTGATAAAACTAACCCAGGTATGAAACAGAGCATAAATTATGGCACGTCAGAGCGAACTCATAAAACTCTCGTTCCAATGTTCACTTTTGCTGACTTACACAAAGTAACTGGTATAGGAAAAACTGCATTACAATGTTGCATAATTTTCTTCCTTTAAAGTAAATTAAGAATTTTATATTCAAGAAAGGAATGAACCAAATGTTACCTATGAGTATTATATTAGTTGCAAGTTTTGGAATGGACGGTTTTTTTATGAATTTAAGCTGACATTTCATTGAAGATTTTTCATGACGTGACTAGATCTACTTTAATCCGGTATTATTTCTTTAAAATGCATTATTTTCAACTCCTAACCTAATTTTGATTCCACCCAAAACACTTCTTCCGATCAAAAATATATAATTTATTTCGACAGCCACAAGTCAAAACCATCAAAATCAAAGTCCTCCAATGAACAAGCTCCTTAAAGAAAGGGTCGAAATCACAATTGCGGCTGTTAATAATTGTACATCGCTACTCGGTAGGCGGGGGCTGCCAACACTGGGATCTTATCAGCCGCAAGACATTTGAATGATGAATTGCAAACCCAGGGCCAGGATATTATAAAGACGTGCTCTTCAAATAACTTGCTATTGTTTTGGTATTAAAACTGATTGCGAGCTTGTATTGTTGTTTTCGTTTAAGATACTGCAGTGTCGAGGCTTTAATTCCCAAGGTATTGGATGGAAATCTGTGAGGGCGTACAGTCGGTAACAAAAACCAATGAACAAATAATATTTATGAATTTCCTGGAATGTTCAGTGGCATTTAGAAAATTGAGTTTCAGTGAATTTTCTTTACTATAATTGTTTGAACAGTACAATTATTGTCAAAGTAATTAACCAGTTCTTATTTTTAATTTTCTTTGTGTAACAGAAGAATATAAATGGTTCCATTCCTTCTAACAAGAATTTCCCGCAACAAAAAACTCAAGATTGAAATTCCATAATAAATAAAAACTCGGTCGAAAAACTTCTTAACTTTTCCAAAGAAGGTAAAAGTTCCGCAACTTTCCAGTTTTGTGTAAACTGTTCTTGAATTAACTTGTTCTTAATGGGTTAAGCGATTCCAACTAAAATTAGAACGCTTTTGTTTTTTGTTCTTTGAAGTTTTTAAAACATGTTAGTTTGGGATCAAACAAGAATGTGTAGAGCAAGTAAATACGGATCACTGAGAATCTTCCTTAATTCCTTTAGTTTTTGTTCTGATAAACTATCTGTTTGAAAAGCAGTGTTGGGGCGGCGATCTTGTTCTTCGGGACTTTCAATAGTTATTTTATTCGTTTTTATAATAATCGTTTAATTATAATCGTATATTATATTACAGAAAATTAAGAAAATATGTGACTCAACATGACGCTGTTTTTTCTGAGTGACGTTTAAATTTTTTCTCCGTGCGCGTCATGACGCCACATGTTACCGCCAGCGCCATCCACTATCTATATTTCCCTTCATTTAATATGTCGTTTATCCATGATCCACTGTGTCAGTGAGATAGTTTTGAGCATCATAATTTGCAAAGCCTCGAAACATACCTAGTTTCCTTAAACTTGTCGTCTTTTCGCAAAAAAGCTGAAAAATCCTTCAGGCTTGTTCATAATCCGGAATCACTCCAAACTATAAAGATAACGAAAATATCCTAAATAAAGTTTTCTCCTATTTTGTATTTGGTTGAACATATAAACAGGCTTACCCTCTCAGTTCCGAAATAGTAAGTGAAATTAAGTTATCATTACTTTGTGAGGTAAAAGGGAGTGTTGGCAGCCTTACTGCGTGGAATTGAGAAATGTCTGGCGTACCTTATTAGGTAATCTTAAAGGTATATGTCATGAAACAAGGGTGGTGGTTTTAGATCAAAGAAATGTGAGCTCGTAGATATTGTGTATATGGAGAATACTCGTAATGAAGCCTGATTGCATGTAAGAAGCCTTAATTATTTCGTAGAAATATAACATTTAAACCTACAATCAAAGTTTCTAGGTATAAGATTTCATGTTAAATCGGTGGGTGTCTAAATTATACATCTATACATGTATAATTAGACGCTTTGACATAATTTAATAGGTCACGACCTTGCCTTCATTTCGTCAATACAAATTTTGAAGAAACTTTTAAGTCATCAAAGTTTTTAATAACAAGAAGAATTTTAATAACATTAATAACTCATTAAATACTTATGTAATTATCAATTCAAAGGACAAAACTCAAGGATCAAACATTTCAAAAACATGAATTCTTTGAGAAAAACTTATGAAATAGGACACTGAAGATAGTTCAAAGTTGAAAGAATTTCTTTCATAGTACGAGCAATTAAGTGGGTTTTCCATCTCGGAAATTGAGTCTTCTACCGACTTCTTAGTGTTTGCCGAGTGCTTCTGAACTCCCGTTAAAAAGTAGTAAAAATAGAAGTTCGGTCGAAGGAAAGTATTAATTATGTATGTCTGTAGCTGATGGCGTGGAGTAAAGTCATCTTACACACCCTTTCACTTCAACCAATTATGTTAAAAGTACACAAGTTTCAAGCGCTAGTACTTTTTATAAGTATAGTTAAGGTTTAGTTTCTTGTTAATACTTGGTCCTAGATAAAACGGCCATTCCTTGTATTGGCTGAGTCAGGCAAAAAAAAAGAAAATTCGTGCCTTGAAACGCAATGTTGCGTAACAATTTTGTGAGAATCGATCGACTGTTTTCAATTGAATTTCATTTCGATTTTGAGTAGTGTAGCGCAAAGTGTGCATAGCAAAATAGGCACCGACCAGCTTTTGCCCCCTTTAGAGTCCTATTTTCAAAGTTAGTGCGGTTTATAGAACAATAGCACTTTTTTTTAATTCCTTGTCAATTTTGCCAAACTCCAAACTTTCCAAAACATTATACAACAGTACCTAATCCATTAAGGAAACAACATAATATCTAAATTTAATATCTACATTAACATTTTAAAGTTCGTTGTTATTCCTCTCACATAGAGTTTAGTTATAATAATGTTGATATTAAGCTTTAATGTGTTAGACCCGTGAACTAGGCCTGATCTCGGCTCCCGGGCGTTTTACAACAGGTCATAATTAAATAATTACTGTACACAGTCGGATAACAAAGATAATTAACATTTATTACCTCCGACAGATTCTAGAGGGTATTATTATGATTCAAATAGTTGGAGCTGAGGAAAACGTATTTAATTATATAATTTATAAAGGAAAACACAAGATAAGAGGCTGATATTCAATATACAAGTGGTGTCGGTGTTTTAATTTTGTATTTCTTTTGATAAGAATTTGATAAGTTTTCAAGAACAGTAAAAACGATTTATTTTCATTACATTTTGTGTAAAAACATACAAATGAAGTGTAGGAGATATCTTACATTAGAAATTCTTATGTGGCCCTACAAGAGGTGTCAGTACCTCGTGTCGTAAGGACTCAATCAAAGTACCGTGGGACAAGATTTTCTCAATAGGCTAGAGGCAGTATTTTATTTGCTATGGATCAATATAGGTTGAACAATAATTTTAAGGTACTGTACATAAACTTCGTTCAATAATATTATTAAGCATTAACTTGATATTAAACGGAATACTGCTCAAAACATCTCAAATATTGATACAAACTTGTTTAACAAAGCTCTTAATTGTGTTTATTCTGTAACTATATATATGAAGCCTCTTTAGACAGCGTTTGTCTAGGCAGTAGTTATCTCGTTACTTTACACCTACTAACGTTTACTACTTACTAGCTTACGTTTTAATTAATCTATTCGGCTTGTTGTTGTCCTATGTTGAACTTTAGCTTAAAAACCGGCCAAGTGGGAGTCTACTACTACTACTACTAAGAATCCGAGGGAGATACATGTAAGCTAACGAAAAAAAAAATATATTTAATAGATGAAGTGATTAAAAATTTACAGTTTTTTTTCAATTATTCCTTTACCAAGACGTTGTTTCGTTTCAAATATCATGTTTTTCGTTCAAGAAAAGTATTCTGTAGGTTTTGATCCCTTCGGGAGTGTCAAAAATTTGCGGGAAATTGCAGCATTAACGGCTGTATCTTTTGATTGCATTGGCTTAAAAGTTTGATTTTTAAAGCTCTAGGGTACAATTAAATACACCGACGTATTTGTTGTAATTTCCACTCAACTTCAACTTGTTCTTGAGAAAAAGGGGTCTTTGCAGACAGACAGGACGGATGGACAATAAGTTGTTACGATTTTTTTCTTTCGATTAACGGAACCCAAAATGACATAGCAATGGCAAAAAAAAGTTTATTAGTTTTAAGGGTCACCTGCAGTATAAAAAGGAGGCCATTATGATAATAGCTCGTGCTTTAGTAGTTTAAGGTGCGCCTTTAAAGTTTTTAAAATAATATCATTAATTTGGGCCAAACTGGACATAAGTAGCATGATAAAATAATAGCACATACGGAAGGATTAATGACAGGGCTTTTCTTCTGCAGTGGGAAATCGATACCAAAATAAAACAAAACACAAAATGAGATTCGTACATTACAAGTATAAATGAAACTATTTTCTGTTTCTAGTTCATTTTCTTAGTGAAGTAAAAAGTTCAGCAGTTATTTCTCCGTTCTCGCAGCGGTCAGATACATCTTGCAGTGAGCGTTGTGGTTTCAATTGACTTACATAATAGAATACCAGCGGTGTGCATTCTCAAAATGAAAATTCTTTGTTTACCGAGGTGAAGTAAAGGTGTGTTCTATACAAAATTGATTGTCTTTTATGTTTGTAAATTAAGATGATATTAAATGTGGGTGAACATTTTTCGTGTTTTGTTTCTTAAATCTAGGTAATATTATTTTAATCAACGGTCAACATGCTAAATGTTTTTATTTGTTCAGACAATATATAGTATGTGCATTATTAAAATAACTTAATTTAAAATTTAACCGTGAGTAAAGAAAAACCTGCACTTTAATATAGCAAATTAATAAAGAATACAAATAATCATCTCCTTTTTCATAAAGTGAGGCCGTTAATGAACAATATTGAAATCCTCGTGCTCAACCAGACGCGCGATATAACAAAGAGCTGAACGTTTTTGTCAGTGATAACAATTTAAAATATTTCAATATGTCCAATGTTGCACGTAAACAATAAATATTTTTGTTCGTATATCAGTAACCGTTTTGATTGCAGCCCCAGTGTGCAGCCGGTCTAGCGCCGTTCAATTCCAACGTTGTTTTTCTTCCATTAATATTATTTTTCGGGAAACATTCTCTCTTTGTGCGGTAACTAGATGGCGTTTAATTAAGTTTTGTAACTGTTGTACCTTTGTCTGGCTCGCGGTCGTCGGCCGTTTGACTGGCAGTTTTGTTTTTGAAGACCAAAGCATAAAAAAGGGGAAGGTAATGGTAGTTGTGGTTGGTGGTGGTGTTTAAGATGAGGGTCAACTATTTTATTTCAGTTTGATTTTGAAATTACCTACATTTTAATTACGAACTTGAAGATGTATTTTAATTTCAAGTATTTGAACGTCAAAAAACATGTTGCGCTGACCCCAAGTAAAAATGGGATGAGGGCAGGAAGATGATGATGATGATGATTTGAACGTCAAGATTAATCGCCTAGAGACTATTTTTTTTATCCTACAAACATTATAATCGCGAAAGTTTGTTAGTATGGATGGATGGATGTTTGTTACTTTTTAACTCTCAAACGACTGGATCATGGTTGATGAATTTTGATATGGAGTTAGCTGACACCCTAGGTTAACACTCAGGCTAACTTTTTAACCGACTGTGTCCGAGGGGTGTTATGTTTTTTGCTGCGATAACCGATATTCAATCGGATGAAGTTGCGGGCTAAAACTACTTCTACATATTTGAACCACAGAATCAAAAAGAGAATAAGAAAGTCTGGGGAAAGGTTCTCGTACCTGTAACGGTAGTATAGAGAGAAGCGCTTCCCCCTTCTTTTGTTTGTTCCATGTTCAAAACGCTTTAGAAGTTTACTGGAGTACGTTTCGATTTCAGCAAAAAGGGACTTATTTGTAAAGTTGGTGATATCGAGTTACTTTTGTACTTTGAAAACGTTATTAATGGGAAAACTGGTTGATGCTTTGTTAATTGTTCAGAATAATGAATTGAAATGAAATATGTTTGTTAATGACTCGAACTCTAATAATGGTAATAATAATATAATGTGTTCAATTATTGCTTATTTTATGTTAATGTTGTGCGTAGTACGTTTATGCTCAGATTCATTATTAAAATTCAACAACCTCAACGTTCATGGATAACTAGCTGCTGCCTGCGACTTTGTTTGCGCGATGTTGGTTAGAGCTGTTTAAATACTATGCCTTTCGTACGCAGATAGTTAAAAAGTTGTTTATGTATAATCTAGGGTGTCACCTAACTCCATAAAAATTTTCATCAAAATTGATGCATCCGTTTCAGCGTGAAAGAGTAACAAACATCCATCCATCTATACTTACAAATATTAGAATGATTAATTCCAAATACACTAGATTTGGTACCTTGTTCACCTAATTTTAAAGTCTAAGCAGGCCTGACAATCACTAACAAAAGGCTTTTGATTGTCAAGGTCTAGTCTATTCATCATCACATAAAGAAATCTTTTCGATTTCGATTCGCGGGAAAGGGCCTTTGAGTTATGAGCGCGGTATCCGCACGGGCGCCGGCCGGAGCCGTCCGGGACCGTCCGGCGAGTGTCCGGCGGGCGTCCGGCAAACGGTATCGCCGCACCGGACAACGACCTTCGCAATTTATTGCTTTATCTTCCCTAGTTTTAATATTCGCAGAGGTGAAATTTATCGCCCGAACAAAATGGCCGCTTTACCGGCGATTTGGGGTTTTGTCATTAGTTCTTAAGCACTATTCACTTGAACACTTTGTTGGTTTTTCTATTTAACCTTTTTATCCGTAGTTTAAAAACGAATACCAACATAATTTTAACTTCAAAGCTGTTTTATTATAATAGCATGATTTCAAAAGAACAGTGTAAGTCTACCAAAATAAAAAGCTCTTATATGTACTTCATTCCAAGAAAATATTTAAATTGGAATTGCATCAGTGCGTTCACGTTGAATATGAAGCTGTGTAACTTACTTCCATGTCAACTTCCAGGTATTCTTAAAAAAAAAAAAAAACTAAAATATTGCAAAATACTTTTAACGTGATGTAATACAAAACGTTTTTCATATACCCTAGACACTATTCTCTACGTTTCTATGCGCTACGAGCGTAGGCGGCATTTTCTCGGTTACTGCTACGTGGTTACAATGTTACGCCGTACATTTATATGCTATGAGCTACGGCGCTACGTACGTGCTACAAAATAATATCAAATTGAGCTGTCATATGGAAAATCGAATTTAGTTTTTCGTTTTAATTTGTTGATAGCTTCAGTAGTAGAATGGAGAGACTTTATTGACCCAGAAAACAAAGGCAAAGGCAAAATGTAGACGTCGTAGGCTTAGTTAAGTAGCTTCATTAGTTTGACTTTATTTCTTGCTCTATTTAGATAGAGCCCTAATTAGTAGAGTTTGAAAAGGATCTCAATCGAGAGTGTTCTTAGCTATAATTCTAGAGAACCCATTCAAACGGTTGGGGATTTTCATTGCTTTCAAACAACAATTTGGTCTAGTATTTACTGAACTTTGTATTTAAACGGTATAGTTTAGTAATTAGTCACAATAAACAATTCAAGTTCATAGCAGCTGATTATTATGTATACTATCTTTGCATCATAATGTTAATAGTCTAGAGGATGACAAGTAGTTCAACAAACATTCCAGAGAAAGGTTTTTCTTTTTCATTAACTACATTACTATTGCATACATATTCCACATTACGAAATATAGTTCCACAACTGTTCCAAAAAAGAGTTTAATTTTTTATTGATTACTTTAGTTATATCTTTAACAGCAACCTACAATTGCTTTAATGCCCCATCACTCGGACCTTGGCATCAGAGTGGACGAAGCCTACTTTCCCGCCACTCCCCTTCGATGTACCTCCAGTGATTTATTGTCACCGACAAAGTGTGACAAGCTCTGATAGATAGATCAGAAGGTTGTCAACTTACAGCCTGTTTCTTTAACGCTGATGTACTCGAAGATCTTTCTGTGCTGTTAGTACTCGACATTGGCATTCATCATCATTCCCCTGCCCTTCTCCCAATTATTATTTAGGGCCGGCGCAGCATGTCTTCTTCCACACGTTCCTATCATAATATAGACATTGCCACTAAATTTTGTATAAACATCAAATTGACATACCTGAAAAAATACTCAAAGATTCGTTACTCATTTGTTCAATGTCATGGTTACCGTTGTGGTTGGTTGTCATTATTGATAACACCTAATCACAGTTGATTGGTTGTCATGTTAAGCAATGTGATTGGTTGTAATTCTGATCAATTACTAGTCTTAGTCATGATTAGTTGATTTGATTACAGATTCAATAGACCAGCTTTTCACATATTTTCTGTACTAGACCTACAAATCCTCATATTTTAAAAGTCGGAAATTTGCCAAAAAAAATATATCCTAAACTTTATAATTCCTACACGAAAATCTAAAACCATTAAATAAATGTTCTAACACCGACTATGAAACAGTAATTTGCATCGAAAGTATTTTTCTCTGTGCTGCACCGAAATGGATATTCATAAACCGTTTTTGATATTCCGATATTCGAATTTCGGGAACAATGCCTCACGTGCCCGACTGATTAAAACCCGATTTGTTTTTCACCGCAATAAAACTAGATGTACAGTACTAACTCTGGGTGTTGTGTTTCATTTTCTGCATTTCGGTTTTGGAGGAATTCTATTGTTTTTAGTAGTCTTTGTAGTGTTTACCAGGTAGAACTAGTATAACAGTATGGATATTTAAGTAGGTTATATTTTGGATCACCTTGAAAAGCCTGACCTTGGTAAGAAATTTTGAAGTAAAAACTATAATGCCACTCTTATAGCATACTTATAAAAAGAGTCGTAAAAGATTTTTGGTAAAATTGGATTTCGGTATTGCTGTAAGTTGGAATAAAGGATTATCAAACATTCGAATATATACTACCACTTTTGACGTTCATTTTAGTTTGAAACATAAAACTATAAAAGTAAGCCGCGCAGTAATATTCATAATTCAGGCGCAGTTTTTGCAGGTACCAGCGCTTTTGACTGTAACGTTTCACTAAATAAAACCCGTATTGTCTACACACAAGCGTAAAAGTAAGGACCGTTGGAAATTAAAATACAAACGAACAAACAGTATAATCACATAACAATTTCTGTGTAGTGTACATTTTGCAAGCAGAGCGCGCATTACACCGTAACAAACACACAAAAGACTTTTGATATCAGCTTATATTGTTTTATAAAATCGCCAAAAGAAAGCGCAGGGTGCAGTGAAAAAGATAAAAGGAAAATTGTCGCTGTAATTACGTCGGCGGATAAAGGAAAAGTTAGGCGTATTGCACACTGCGGTGATAAAACTGAACGGGGCTCACTGACTCTTGGAGACAGTTTAGTAGTTAGTGATTGTTTGTATACATGCATGGAATAAAGACTGCTTTCCAGGGAAAACCTGCATTGTTCTAAATGTAGAGTGTTTTCGGTACAGTTGGTCAATTTTCTGCTTCTTACTAAAGTGTCATGCAAACGAGCCCCTTGCCAACTCCGCGATATCTTTTTATTTATTCGATGTTTTGTGATGGCAACAAGTAGCTTTAAAAAAGTAAGATAGTTAAGTTTTTTACTTAGAAATGTTACGTTAACTTGCTAGTGGGGTGACCTCAAGAGGTTAAATGTTCTACCTAAATGTAAAACTGAATTTAACGAGTTGCGGGTTTCATGTAAAAACAAATTAAAATTGCTTTTTATTTTACCGTAAAAGTCTAAATATTATGTTTTGAACTTGATGTATTTGATGGAATACTGTGTGTGCTGTGATTTTAGCCATAAATTGAGTTATTTAAAACAAGATGTGTTGGAGAAACCTCTCGTCTTGCAACTACTGTCTCAAGAACGAACTTTTTTGCTTGGCTTGCTTTACCTAACCTCTTAGTACGCCCCGCAGCTGCCAAAGATATATTTGCCGTCAAGACATGTACTACGACCCAATACAGCTTAGCTATCACCATTGTGGAAGAGGAACAGCGCTCTACACTGCACGTAGTTTTGTCTCGCTCTTACAACGATACCAGTCCATCGCTGTGAGTTCATAGTAAGTGCAAAAGTTATCTGATGCCTATATTTCATCGCCAGGCTCACAAATAGGTCACGTTAATATATTCGAAAGAAAATTTATACAGACTTTGATCGGTATGTAATATTTTCTGATATTTGAGCACCAGTTTAAAATTTATGTCACATTTGTAACATAAATGCAGGGTTTTTTATGGATAATATTTGTTTGCTTTTCTCTAAGCTTCAAGTGCTCTGAAAAACCATCGTCTGATTTACCTATTAATGAATATGATAATAAATAATAATGTCTCCCGATTCCGGACACGGCGCGGCGTATTACAGTGCACAAGCGGGAGATCAGGCGCAGGACCCACAATTTTACGTGCCTGAAGCTGTGATATTTAATTTCTAAACCGCACACAACATTCTAAAAATTCGGTGCGCCCCGTGGGGATCGAACTCGAGACCTTTGATTTGGCAGTCCTATGGTCTTACCACTAGGTATGGATATGATAATAAGGTATGAATATGATAATAAGGTTATAGAAAGCGGTTGTCTAGTTACTGGTCACGTGACTAAGATCAAGATGGTCTTTCATGGACTGAACAACATTACAGCACGAGCACTATAAGAATTACTCGAACAATAAAAAGGCAACAATCGTAAAACAATGTTGGGTTTTGGTTTGTTACCTAGGGCTTCCAGGAAAAAAAAAACTCTTGAAATTTGAATTAAATCAGTCATGGGTACATTAGTCAGAATTTGAAGCCTTATATTTTCAGAATTCCTAGATTCCAGACTCAAGTTATCAGAAACAAAATAAAATAATAAAATCTTTTAAGAACTAAAACTAAGGCTTCGAAATTCTGAAAAAAAAACAACGTCGAAAATTCTTAAGAATGATATTCTTCGAAGATATGGCTTCCACGAAAAGGGTTGATTTTTTATTTCATTGAAAAGTTTTGGGATATCTGGGAGCGTCCTATCGCCGATAACGCTGGCGTTTTTCTGCTCCCAATATATTATATCTAGACTACAGTGATACAGGCTGTCGCCAAAGTGACAAAAAAGTCTTTAAATTACTTTACTCACCAGACTCAAATATTTTGACTTTCCCATATAAAATTAACTTAATTGGCCAGTTTAACCCAGGGAGTCGAAATTACTGTCCCAATTTTGACATGTTTCTTCAAGTTCCCTAAACTTTACCCCTAAACTATTTCAAGGAGTTTCACTACACCCTGTACACAGAATATTTTTCAGTTAGGTCGTGTCCCTTTGCCGTTCCTTTGTGACGGGCAAAATAAG
Organism: Chrysodeixis includens; assembly: GCA_941860345.1. Classification (NCBI taxonomy): domain Eukaryota; kingdom Metazoa; phylum Arthropoda; class Insecta; order Lepidoptera; family Noctuidae; genus Chrysodeixis; species Chrysodeixis includens. The sequence goes on from OW796097.1 coordinate 782,317, forward strand.
CGGAAGCGGTCGGGACGAATGGATTTGATGGAACAGATTAAATGTGTATATTCAATTTGGCCCCAATTGTGCCTTATTCAATTTTCTGCTGTCACTTACAACGTGACGGCGAAACAATGTTCTAGTTGTAATATAGTGCTTTATTGTTTTTGGTGTTCTTGTTTCTTGTGTTTGATACTTGCGATTGTAGAGTATTTTTTTACAAAGCGAAAGATTTACAGGATGTTTTTAAAATTGTATGGGATCTTAAGCTTTAATTTTAGAGTAATAATATTTTTTCACAGTGACTTCTAACGAACGCCGCTGCAAAGTATGTTCTGTATTAAAACGTGGACTATTATTTATGGCAGTGTCTGTAATGATGAATCTAATTAACTTACTCAAATTTAAAACCGCATGATGTAAACTTAGTCACAAGTAAAAGACTACATATTACTACACCTTCAAAATGGTTGAAACTAAATTATAAATTAACTCAACTTCTAAGACTAGTTTCCACTTACAAACACAGAGAAAATTAATTCTACGAAGAAAAATTAAATAAGACCGTCTATAGGTACATAGTCTTTTACAGAACATGTGGCTAAATGCCAATTCTATAGCGTTATAAGAGCTAACTCGGAGCTAATTCAGTTTGGGGACCACAATATTTTCCCGTTTGACTTTTATCTGTTACCAAATGCCCCAATTAAAGCTTCAAGCTTGAATTTGTGGTCAATATCGCCGTTACGAATAAGATAGATTGGAGCGATAGGGAATAGAACCTTAGTTCCTTAAAGTAGTAAAAGTAACTGGTGTATTGAAGCGGAATGGGTTCTGTTATGGTGTAGATGTTTTGTACATTAATAGTAATTAATATTGTCAAACAAGCAGATGCGGCGAGATAGTGAAGTGGATCCTGCCTGCTTCCCAATCCGGGACGTAATAACCGTAATCATTCTGATAAGAATGATTACAGTAATCATCCAGTCCATGTCATCCATTTCTTAAAGTGCATTAGTTACTTAAGTCCTGTGTAACTGGTTTGGTTTTAAACCAACAAAAATATTATTCTTTCTCAATTTACTTCTGGCCGGTCGTCATTTCTTTCATCAAAACTTGGAGACCATTCAAACATCGCTTGGCTCCACTTGTTTTCACTTCATAACGGAATTAACCTACTTATACGGACAAAAACAATTGAAGATTTTATCTCCTCTTGCAAATTCTTCTTAGCACCAGATCCTGATCTCCCAAATATCGGAACTAAAGTTTTATCGAGTTCGTTAGTGATATCCCAATGACTTTGAACGACGCGTTTAGATGAGAAAACTTTTTTAATTCTTTCATCTGTTTCCAAAGTTAGTTCTAAATTATTAGTCTGTTAGTTGAAGGCTATCGTGTCATTGGTTAAAGTTAGTTGGAAAAAAGTTCGCGATCGGGATTAGTAGGCGGGAGAAGTGAGATCCAATTCAGATAGCACTGAGACTTTCTCTTCGTACACGAGGTAACCAAAATCCCATTCACAAGCTACATTTTTTCCAGCGAATCTGTCAAATACAGTACTAAAAACTGATAACTTAAGATCACGTCACTAGGCAAAAGGAATGTCATTCTCATACATTCGAATTTTGCTACTCGTGACTACACCAATACACTGTACCTGTATCTATGCTCTCAGTATTCCGATACCTGCCAATTTAAAATCTGCAAGAGACTACCGCTGTACAAACTCAAAGAGCCTCGTACTCGTATGTCGTTCCGTTGGTGACTAAAGCCAGTGCAGTTTTTCGTTGTTGGTGAAGAGTCTATAAGTGTGTACTTAAATAACAACAGCGTTATAAAAGTGTCTTAAAAAATATTATGACTCTATATTTTTATAAATAGGTACTAATATTTCAATTTGAGTTAGATTAATAAAAGCCCTTTGAATGTTATCTAGTTTAAATTCATGACATTGTAAATATCTATTATTAGTTTTGTAATATAAATAATATTTATTATAAACTATGTAAGTCTAGAATACAAAATTGAATTATTTCAATTTACAAATTCTAACTCTAATTAAAGATATGATACCTACTACAACAAAACGAACGAAATACGAAATGAATGTTTTAATAGAATTTTATTAATAAAGTTCAGTCTGTCTGACTTCGGAATGGTCTTTCATAACAAATATTTATTAATTTGAAAGTAACACACCCTTTGCTGAGATGTGGTTAAGCGCGAGTTAGTCTTAAGTATATGTAGTTCCGTATATAGTTACAGGGGTACATACTAATAGATATGGAACACCCTGTACTCAGTTTAATTTGTGTGTTTAAATTAAAAAAGCTACAACTACACAGTAATTTTATTGTATTTTAAAAGTATTCTTATTTTTTTACATTAGGCTTCATTCTTCATCTTCAACCTATGAAAATAACAGAAGAGTTTGAAGTAATGTTTCATGTTATATAAATGTTGAACCCTAAAATTGTGACAAGTGCTTTCAAAACTTGTTTCATTTGAACTCAGAAAACATATGTAATAAGTGTTTGTTAGACACTTATAAAAGGTAACATTACAAGGTTACACATTTCTAGGAAAATTGTAATTATTATCACTTGCTTGCAATGTCCCACTGTTGTGCAAAGGCCACTCTACTCTTTTTTCATAAATGACGGTTTTAAAAAAAATCGCTTGTAGAAAGAAACAAAGATATTTTTATTTTAATGGAAAAAAATGTTATTGTAAACAAATCACTCATACAAGCGAGATGCGAGTATTAGAGGAGATGATGAAATGCGAAATGACTTCTAGATTTGTAGTAAGAGTACAAGTAAGTAAACTGTTAAAGGACTTGCGAGAGGTGACGGCGTGTGAGCGCGGCGCAATCCCACTACTATAACAGTATTGCTTTGGTAGTGGTAAGGACGTGGGCTGTGCTTGGAACTGGTCCCAGGCAGTCATACACTGAAATTTTTGAAATGAACGAAGGAAAAATTTTGTACTGCGATAGGACACTCAAAGTTAAACAAAATAATAAGTTGAATTTATTATTTACTGATGTTGTCAGGGAATGTCTGACGCAGTCAGTCATAAACAACTTGTCTGTTAACCCAGGGACTCGAAATCAATATCACATTTCATCTAAATTGACCCAATCATCAGCTGCTACAAGTTTCACGTTTATAATATCAGTAGGATGGCCAGTTTAGTACCTACGTATAACCACAACCCCTTGGCGGATACGGAATGCGGACTTTAAAAAATCAGTGACGTTTTTATATTAGGTACATTTATTATAATGTTCGCTCCTGAAATATTGTCGACCGCAAACTTATAAATGTTTACACTCAAAGAGTGATGTCAGTTGCAAAGTAAAAGTATTAAATCAAGGAACTGTTGAGGTTGCGGCGAAGTTAAAACGAGTTTAAAGTTGTTCGCGATAAGAACTCCCGAACTCGGGCTCATAACCGCAGGAAGTTATTTACAAATTTTAAATCGTTTATTGTTAATAGTAGGTGCTATCGTGGAAGTACTCCCACGTGTAAACAGAAAAATGAACGAACATTTTATAGGTAAATCAGAAAAACAAAACGTAAATTTAATTAAATATCAGAAGATTTACTTATTCTTTAGTTTTTCAGCTGGTTGGAAAAAAGTACAGTTAGACAGTAAAATGTAGACTACGTACATCCCTTTGCAAGGCAAATGCATTTACCAATAAAAAAGCACATTCTCGCTAAATAAGTGCACAAGTAGGACACTAATCGCCACTTTTGTTACAAAAAGTCTTCTTGAAATCACTTTATTTGTTAGTGTTTTTTACCTTTCAAAGTAATACTATGGTCGTTTAGGAAACACCATAGAGGTTCTCCGTGTTATGCGCTGCTCCCATATCACAACTGCAATAGTAGGTATTACTTTAAGACACAGTGGTTGGTAGTTTCCTAAAGAAAGCTAACACTTCTGACTGACCTGTTGGTCTAGTGGTTAGTGGTCCCGACTGCTATACTGGAAGTCGTGGGTTCAATTTTTGTAGACAAACTTTTGTGTGATGACTACGATCATTTCTTCTGTGTCTGGGTGTAATTTATCTATAATACGTAATAGTATGTATTTTGAAACATAAGTATGTTTATCTGTTATCTAGTACTCATAACACAAGCTACTTAGTATGCTTAATTTAAAACTAGATGGCGTTGTGTGAATGTTGAGAAATATTTACTTTAGTCTACACGTACCATAGTCCATACTAGGTACATATATTATATTCAGCACTTGAGTGTCCTGTCATCTCTACCCAACACTTGAGACTTACATCTACTCTACATACAAACAGGATCCATTTCATACAAATATTTGCGATGCTTTATAAGAAACTGTCCGCAGTATGTGACCGGTAAAGAGGTTTTTAAATGTATTGGTATTGTTGTGATGTTTAATGTTAGTATATTTTTTTACCGACCTTGAAAATGGAAGAGGTGTGAGTTTCAGCTCATAACCTTTTACTGGGTGTACCTACTTTCATGAATCTTTTTATATTCGTGCCTGCCACGTAGTCATCATCATCTTCCTGCCCTTATCCCATTTCACTTGGGGTCGGCGCAACACGTCTTCTAGACATGTTACTTAAAGATTTGGCTATGGTTTTATAGTCGGCCGCCTGCCTGACACTAACCCTCTTTGGGACGTAGTCTCTATTAAAATTTGATAAGTAGTCTTTTAGTCTTTGAGTAATGCCTAACATTGCGTAATAAGCTGTCTACATGTTTTAAACGCATGCCTATTATTTTTTCACCTAAATGTACAACAGCTTAAGCTGTACAAATAAACAAAACTCTTATTCCATCTACTATAAAAAACTATAAACTGTATAAAAATATAAAAATAAAACTATTCTCTACTACATAAATATTAGCGAGTCCGCGGGCGCCGACGTACATTCATATAAAATTCAAAGTAACGCCGTCGTATAAACGGCAGGTGTGCCATCGACGAGGCGTCTGTATGTTCCCGCTCATATTTATATTTATTATTGTGTTATGTCAACGTGTTTTAGTGCCTCGTTCTGATCGATTGGTTCCCTGTCTATGTGATATAATAGAGCAGTCAATCCAATCTCACGACGTGTCATGTGCTTACATTATTGGTGGGAGGATTTGTGTTGTGTTTTGTTTATTAGTTTAGTACTACGTTACACACACTACAGCACTGTTTGTAGAGACTAGGTAGGCCTCAGATCATAGTGTAGGTTGGGGAGCAGGGTCGCAGCACAAAGGAGTCGGGAAAAGAAAATTGTTACCTCTTCTCGTACTCCGTTCACACTCTAAACCACCGAGGCACTGACATAAGAGTTTGGAGTATAAACCGAAGTATGAAAAGAGGTGAGACAATTGCTCTGCTGGCTCTCTTGTAGAGCGTGAACTGCATTTTAGTTTTTTGATTATTATAGTGCAAAAATCTTTTGTATTCTTCTAATATTTTTCATTCCTTCCTTAACTCCCTGTTATTTTTTCCCTCAATATTGTAGACAATATTATATATTAACAATTAAGGCACATCAGAAATGAATTGGGTCAGGTAACAAATAACTCTAAACAATGATGTACTGGGATCGTTTTATTAATGACATTCAGACATTTCAATTTGTTCTGTACAATATACAATGTTTATTTATAATGGCTGGCGTACTCCCTGCGATGTTACAATAATTTAAAAAGACTCGACTTTGAAATGTAAAATTTAAATGTTGATTTAAAAATAGTTTTTTATTATTCAAAGGTTTTGTAGAATAGAACTAGATGTTTTTATTTATAAAACTGTTGTCTCAAACAAGTATTTCCATGAAAACATTAAATAAAAGATTTCATTAACAGCTTCAGTTTTCTGTCACACAAAATAAGACAACATAATAATATGTCAAAGCGATGAGGGTATAAGTAATAGCGTCGCTGCTACCGAGAAATGGTTTTTAATGTTATTTTTGTTCTTTTTCCAGGTATACGAAAATTACAGGGTATTTATAAAATGTCTCAACAACTATAGATCACAGCGGTATGTGAAAAATTGTGTAAGACCAACGCAACAGTTGTTAACATTTTTCGTTTTCGGAGTCAAGAAGACTGAAACGAATGTGGCTGGCTGGTCGGTGCAATGTCATAATACTTTGTAGGTATCCTCAAATATTTGTTTATCTGGCACGATACCTAATTAATTTTTATATTATATAATAAATGTTATTTGAAAGACAGCGTGCTGCTGGGGAGTTTGTTGCGCCGTTTCTTCTCCCGCAGCAATAGCACAGAAGCGGTGAAGGGTGGGCGATGGGGTGCTGTCTATAATTTAAAATTTTAACTTTCGAAAAGTGCTACATTGTATACATTGCTACATTGAATAAATGGATTTTGATTTTGATTTTGACTATTATACAATTTGACAGGTAGCCTCAATTTTTTTCCTGCCGAGGCTGCGGGATGTTCGTGACTGTTACCGCGACCTTGGCAATCAAAGGGCTCCAGGAAGAACATAGTGGTTTGTAGCCAGTAAAAATCTGACACTTCCTCCCGATGCTCCCACAGCGGACGGGGTCATTTGATGAAAATGCTGCCATTTAAAAAAAAAGAAGTCCTAATTTTTTTTCCCCCTCAAAATTAGGTTCCCTATACATCCAAGGAGGTTTTATATCATTTCCACGTACTAGCTCTTCGTACAGCTTCGTATTACTTCGTACAACATCGGATCAAGGTAACGAACGCGATCAGATTATATGGAGCAGCATACGACCTCTTTGAGGACTGCTGCATCAAATTGAGTTTAACAACCGCCTTGGTCTCTATGCTCCGAGGTATTTCTCTTGGATATATTTGTAATCTTGTTTGTTTAGAAGAATAAGGTTGTATTTATTGTATAAAGGTGTGTGATTAGTGAGGTTTTTAAGTTGAGTCCTGCGATGGTTTTTGTCAATTTGTATCGTCAGCAGATTGCTTTTTTGCTATGTTAACTGTAAGTAACAAATCCATAAAAACGTTTTGATATGTTTTAAAATTATTTACTAGTTTCATCGTGTTAATTTATACGCAACCTAACTGAATATAATTAGAATTCATCTTCAAACATAATATATTTTAGGTAAAAAATAATCTAACGAACGACACCAAAAAGTTTTTAAGTGTAAACATTCCAAGATGAAATAAAACACATCTAAACATTCCTTCAGACTAACTTCCACATGTCATTGTAGCGGACCCTTTTAAAGCATCGCGTTACGTCGCGGACTTCCCGACACCGCCGTCCGAATATGACATGTTTTGTACACCCCCCCCCCCCCCCTCCACCCACCCCCACCCTTACCCCCCGTATCCCCGAGGGACAGATAACATTTTGTTTAAGTCAGACAAAATGTTTTGAAGGGATACACTCGTATCTTCATCTTTGTATTATAAATTCCAGTTTGTTTAGGTAATTTTGAGAAATTTTCGACTAGATTTTTTTTGTTTACATCAATCTGGGAAGGTAAACTGTATGTTTTAATTAACGGTAAATATTGTCATGTGAAATTGCTGGAAAAGCTAATTAATACTTTTGGTAGAACAATAATTAAACCTCTTTACATTACTAGACAAAGTACAATTTGAGTTATGAATGGGAGTTTATATTTGGTACATTGAAAAAGTATCTACACTTCAAATGACAGATTTTTTAATTACTGAAAAGAAATTTAAGATTTTTTTTATTTGAATATGGCACGTTGATACTCTACAGTACTAAATTTTGTAGTAAGGTAGGTAAAATAGACTAATCACCTAAAACAAAAGGTAGAACTAAACTTGATCTAGCAGTTTGACTAAATACTTCACAATTTAGTTTCATTTTACACAGACACCTCGTTAATTGGAAATAAAGTCTGGAAATACAATCCTTTTGTTTTAGCTCGGTTCACAAGCTACGTGTCGGTTCTATACAGAGCCAGCGTGGTGGGAACAAGCTACAGCGTGGCTTGAAAGCCTCCTAATACAACCTGACAAATAAACTGCTGTAATACGGGCTTGTGGGGAACTGTTAGCGTCGCTTCTCTTTCTTAGATACCAAAGTGTAGTTTATTTGAAGAAGGTTCGTGTGATTTTCTTCTTTTTGAATCATAGAAGAGGTAACTAAGTATCTGTAAGCCTTTTAACAACGCTTAACTTAAGATTTTTGTATTTGTGGAAGCGAGACAGTGCGCTACACGGTATGATATTGTGTGCCCCTTTCACAACTGTAACATTCTTTAAGAGGTAGTGGTAGACATTCTTTGTTTCCAAAAGTGGACAAGTTTAATGTGTATGATTAATTTGCAGCTAGTTTTGCAATTAGGGAGTTTCTAAAAATAAGATGATTCACAATAAAAATATTTTTATTTATATACATGACACGATAAAAGACAGATGTTATCTCGTTAACTATCATACAACAACCGAATTAATTATAATTAAATCAAGCACTCAAACTATGTATACAACCCAGGGAGGTCACCAGTACATTTAGAAATTGACAACATTTATGCAAAATATGAAATTAATTATAAATAATTAATCGAAATAAACGATTTAACGTGATTTATAGCTTATAAACAAATTGGCACGTCCACTTAATTATATTTACAAATCAATTGTACAGGTAATTATCACACTGCGTCGTATCCTGATAGACGCGTGGTAGAAAGGTCTAAGGACAAAGGTTAATTAGGTTTCGAATAACAAGAGTTCAGTGAACTTTGAATGGGTATTTAAGTAGCTGTTTAGAGGTTACGTTTCAATTTTGTTTATAACATAGGGCGTGGGGTTAAAATTGTATTTTATAAGTTGTTTCTCTAAGGCAGGCTAAATAAATACAATGATCAGTTTAACAACTCGAAAACATTAAATTAATTATGTTACGTTTAATTTTGCACTCCAAAATCGCACATTAAACTAAACTACAACCTTCAACAGCCAGAACAAACCTTATTGTATCCGGAATAAGAGCTAAAATGCTTTCACACCAAAAAAATCGTTTCCACATTCACAGAAAGATCTGTTCATTGTTTTTGTACATAACATAAACTCATCTGCATTGGATCGCATTACAGCGCATACACGCATATGCGAATATTCAATGAGGCCGCATGTTTTATGGACGGTCAATAACAGTCAACGAATCAAACGCAATCGGGAATACAAATAATGAAATGATATGTGGATTTACCATGTTGCGGTGTGCCGTTAAAATTTTAAAATTAAATTCTTTATTGACAAGTATTTATGAAGCACATTGAAAGCATTATGAAGTACTTATTCTTTAAGTTGATTTTGCGGGTGTTTCGAGGTAAAGGGTTGGTAGAGTTTTAGCTACCAATGTTTTTCTTTTACTTACAGAAAAGTGAGTCTTGTTATTCGTAGGCAAATTAGTAAAATAGTATCCGCTTTATTAAAATCGAAAAATATGTTTTCGTTTTGGTAGTTTAAAAAAGTAATATTTTAACCAACATCACTTTTATTTTAACGTAAAAATGTCACGAAAACTATGGATTAAGGAAAATCTAAGTTAAACGACGACTTTCTACCACGCATTGTTCGTAACTTCTTGGTGTTTGTGGTCGCTTTATGTATCGTTGTGGTTACTTTACAAGTTCACGTGATCTTAATGCGCACAGTTCATACATAACACGACCACAAACGACACTTGGCTCTCACTTTTACCATACATTATGTCGTATAAACGATAAAGTCTGTCACGACCTTAATATCTTAATTTTACATTTATAACTTAGCTAACTTTACTTGTTTCACCAAAAAACATTTCAAAGTAACTAACTTTGAAAGGCTTTTTTGCGTCCCAAATTAATTTTCATAGTTCATTGCGCGTTAATAACAAACAATCAACAAAACAGCAATAGAAAACATGCAGTGGATTGCAACAGAAAGATTTAATCTTTGTGATATTTATGTTAAGATATTTACAATTTTTATATTTATTTATATTCTATCTAGAGGCGACTTCGAGTCTGTGGGGTTACTCAACAAGGCCGACACTGCTTTAGTACAGTCACGTCACGTTTGCGACATTGTGGTCTGTGTAAAAGCCACAAGCGTTCCTTGGCTGAGAATGGCGTGATAGGTGTATTGAAACTGGTGAAATGCCGGAATTTAAAGTGCACGAGTGTACTGGAAATACGTTCTGGATTTTACGGGAAAATGAAACGTTTTCAATAGAGTTTTACGGACACGGGAATGCTGGTAAGGATTTTTAATGTTTTTGTGAAACTAGATTGGTTTTTGAGGTTGTTCGTTAAACTATTCAGCGTTTGTTTGTGTGTAGGTTTGTGTAAAAAAATACATTACCCTTAAACTACGGAACGAGAGATTTTTTCACTTGAATCGACTCTTACAGAATTCGTAAAAACAGTTCCTACGAAAAAAATGTCTCAATTGTCGCATCTCGAGGCATTTTAAAACAAAACGGCTTATTCAAAATCGTTTAGACCATCAATCAATTACCGTGCCTATCGTGTTGTCTCTACTCACGAGACAACTTTAAAAAATTAAACTTAATTCATGCTTTTGTTCCTGGCCCATCATTTTCTCATCTACCTACGTACCAAACAACACACATAGATTAATAGACATATTTGACAGTACACACAAAACAATTTTATCAGAGAAGTTCACGACAGGCTTCCGAGGGATTAGGGCGGCGTCACCTGACACCTCACCCCGTGGGTTTAAACTTGCTTCACGAAATTAATACTTTACACAATATTTAATACTGTTTATGTTTCGATCGAAACCCTTTGAGATGATATTTGTAGGGGATTGTAGTTTGTAGAGTCTTGTTCATGAGTATATGTGAGAAAAAAAAAGTTGTTTTTTTTTTTTCAATTCGATGGTTGTAGTGTCCCGTTTTTTCTGGACCAGTTCTCAACACTTGACCTAGTTAAATTTGGATGGATAGTGTTAACTTACACTATGCGATATTTTGAAACGAAATGCGAATTTAATGTAGTGATGTCTTCTATTAATCTGTTAATGTCTGCATAAACACACACACACATAATAATATGAGCATGAAAGATGATATGAGCAATATTTATTTTACACTTTTTGTCGCTGAGATAAAGTATAGTAAGAAATAATGGAAGAAAAATACCTATTTCGTCTACTTTAAATATTTAAAAATAGACCAGAGAGAAGAAACAAAATGAAGACTTGAAGAAAGCAGTGTCGGCCCTAAAACAATAATATTATACAACGATTGAGCAAGGGACTTGACATAATATAATCTTTGTAATTTATCTAATTTAGAATGTAAGAGATCGCGTGCTCGTTATAAACAGATTTCGTTAAGTGTATCTTTAGCCTCATGAAAATATATTATTTCTATACATGTCAACGGGTTTCACAGCTGAATATAAATAACTTTCATTTACATAACACTCGTGTTGTCTGCGTTGATTGGAAATATATTATATACAAGTATTTGTAAAATACCAGCGATATGTCTCTGTAAAAAAATTGGCAAAAATCATACAGAGATCAATTTATTCATTATTAAAGTAGCGAAGATTTTTGGTGTGAAAAGCGGTTATTGTATATGCTATGATATAAGGATTGTAATGAAACCCCATTTATAAAATGGCTAGCCAGTTCTGAATCAAAAGTCGAAAACTATTTAGAAAGCTTTGTATTCCTCGTAGTGGATATTGACGGTTTATGAAAATATTTTTAAGTCAAAGGTGAACTGTGTTTTTTTTTCAAACGCATCGAACGAAACGGAATTAAGAATTCTGTGAATGAAATCTCATGAAACCTTGCACACTTTTCTGCGTTGAATTGTCCAAATTCGGAGAAATTTATACATACAGAATTCTGAAATTCTTTTCCTTCGACTGGATGCGTTCAAAGCGTCAGTCCGCTTCACAACCCAATCAAAACTACAAAATAACTAACTAACATGTATTCTTGAAACATCGCAGCTTTTAAAATTCAGTAGTTAAGCAACATAACTTGAAATAAGTTGGCGTCATAATTTATTCACAAAAGGACCATACTTGACTGGCTGTGTATGAATAACTTAGCGCTAAGCTGAATAACGTTAGTGTATTCACCGCATTGTTTCATTACGCGGGATTTAAACTTGCTATCGTTAAGCAACACTATGCTTGATGGATCTTACTGATTTTGAAGTTGTTAGTAAGTAAAAGTTCTTGACTTATTGTGGTCATGAAACTGTTGTATACACCAACCTAGTTTCCTTAAAACATTGATAATAATTATAAAAAAAAAAAATAGAAAACTGTTCCTTGTTTGTATAAATATGACACAATTAAATCAAGAGAATCGTCGGAAAGAAATGCAACAGCGATTTTTATCATAGTTATCGTTTTAAATTTAATAAGTTATCTATTTTTGATACATCTTGTTATTTAATTACTTCAGCATGATGAAAAGTGTGTAGGCTGTAATAAAACATTTGTAAAGGAACATAGCTACATAATTTACCAATTTCAGCAGAATACAACAATTTTGTAGTAAGGTCAATTTAAGGTATAATTGTATAATTTAAGGTCATTATTTTTAAGATGAGACAAATCGCTAGTATTCACACAAGTTCCTCACAACGCAACCTCACGCATTACCCCGTAACTTAACCAACACTCACAGCATTGATAATTCGTTTGTCAGTTTGTATGTCACAATACACTAGCACTTTATTTAACTAGTGAAGGCACTTGTCTTCTCACGAAGAATAGCAACGTCCACACAGTAGTCTCTAGGCGAAACCGTGAACTACTGCTCGCCACTGCATCTGTTGACAAACAAGGGAATTTATAGACTGGGTACTTGCTAGCTCTTGAGGCCAGATAAGACTGGATTGAGAGCCTACCACTAAACTTTAAAGTGATATTATTGAGCCACTAACCACTGGCTCGTTGGTCTAGTGGTTAGTGGCCCTGACTGCTATATCAGAGGTTGTGAGTTCGATTCTCAGCCAGGACAAATGTTTGTGTGATAAGCACGATCGTTTGTTCTGTGTCTGAGTGTAATTTATCTATAGTATGTTTAAAAGAATATAAATATGTTTACTATTATCTAGTACTCATAATACAAGTTCTGATTAGTTTGAGACTAGATGGCGTTGTCATAAAATATTTAATTTACAACTATATCTTAATGTCATTGCAACTTAAAAACTATTTTAACTCCAGTCTTCACCTTTAATTCAAGCCAATTCAATTCAGCAGAAACAAATGCTTATCAACGAAAAATGTAGTATAAAAAGAACCTATAATAATAGCTGAAAACAAAAACAAAACTCGAACAATAATACTAAACATGTAATATCTGTCCAACATTTAACATAACATTATAACGATATATCGCTCACGTCACTCTCCGTTAGACAACTCACGATCGTGGAACAAACTCCAACTCATTTACATAACAAATTTCGGGTGACCACTAAGGAAGTAAAACAGAAGGTTCAGTAAAGGGATAGTAGCGACATCTATTGGCAGTCGAGTGTCACTTTGTTCTTACTTTGAGAGTTCGAAACTAGAGAGTGTGGCTACTGATATCTCAAAAAAAAAACATTTACCTTAAAGTATAGGTAAAAGGTTAAATAATATTTGTGTTTGACTCCTATACTTTTGCATAAAATATTTTCATACGGTAAACTGTGTTTAAGGTTCAAGTAATTTTACCAAAGACAAACAATACTGTGAGAAATGTTAAAGAATATCTGGATCAATTTTTGAAGTGTAACAAATGAATAATATCTAAAATTTACCTAAATTAATCTACACTGGGAATCTTATTAATGACGTAGCAAAAATTGAAGGAAATCATACTTGTACTTCTAAGCTTACCTGTTACAAGCTAATATCGTGACATGTAGGTTAAATATGATTTTTATAACTTGATAATTACATTGCTAAACTTTTTCGTTTTGTATTTCACGGTCTTTAGGGAGTGTAGTTTTATGGCTTATAATGTAAATGTTCGTGTATGAAAAACCTATTAGGTAACTACTTTTAATAGTGTTTTAGCATACAAGAGTAGCGGAACGAATATTTTAGAATTTAAAAATGTTTTGTACGTTTTATCATATCCGTTCTCTGGAGACTGACTTGAGTAATGCTGGTTACTTGTGGGGTTTAGATATCGCTGTAAGTGAACACTGTGTTGTTTTTACAAGTAAAAAGCTGTGTTAAGTTTAGTTATAGGAACGAGGCTGTGCTACTATTTAGAGATGTTGTTAATAGTAATTTGTTATGGTAGGTATGTTTTGATGTTAACAGCTTTAGGTATTTAAGTCAGTCGTGAAGTCTCAAGTTTTTGATTCCCCTAACTATTGTATTACTTATACTTAAAAGTCTACTATTACTAGGCGTACTTTGAAAGTTCCTAATCGTGAAAACACATTGAATGAGTACAAAAGTCTAACTTTTTAATTGCATATGTTTTGTTGAACTTTTTCGGGAATTGGAATACACGTGACACATTTTTAATCAAACGTCGGGTGTATTAGAACAGCGTTTGTTGATGAATCGTACCGTGCAATATAAGCCTACAATGTAAAACAGGGTCAAACATATAATTGTGTCACCTAAATGTTCTAAAATATTAATTTATACGAAGAAGAATGGTTTTATAACGGTGATTTTATTTTTAAATCGTTTCTTACTCCTTTCATCTCTATTTTCGTAGTGATAATGTAGGTAATTAATTTTATTTATAGTCAGCCTGTGTCTGCTTACTGATAGACAAAAGCCTCACTCCATCAATTATTTCGTTTTGAAAGCAAGTGTCACCATTCTTTGATATATGACTGGTAAGCACGTACTTGTGAAGCTTTACAATATAACCTACGCGTATACTATAAAATACCACACCTTTCTCTAAATAGAACACCGCCACAGTCAATACGATCCGTTTTACAAAGTACGCGCGGGCGATTCCAGTAGGCCTTTGAAAATCGAGCGATTTCACTTTTTTTTCTGTAACGTGAGTAAATTCGCAGGTGTTTAGCGAGGCAAGCGCGGTGTCAATCGAGTCGTGACGTCACACATTGCTTGTTTGCCAACAAAAAGGGTTCAAACAGTTTTCTGTTCATTTTAGGTTTCGAGTTTCGTCGGTTTTAAATTTGTTCTGAACGGCTATACAGAATTTTACTGCAATTGACGCCTTTGTTGTTGCTTTAGTGTTGGTGTAACTTTCGTTTTGGGGAAAAAAACTGTGTTCACTGTTCATGTTGTCGAAATAGTCTAATTTCTAAGAATAAAGAGGGAGTAAAAGCAGTATCATACATATATCAGCAGTATGATACATCAATTAATTTCAATCATTTCGCTATTTTTATTTTTTCTTAAATTTCACTTGGGAGATGTTCACTTGTATGACAGACATAAGTTGATTGATTACGAACATTATATTCCACTCTAACTTTCGTTCGCGGTTTAGTCTTCAATGATGCTAAAAGGACAGAAATTGAAATATTCTCACCAGAGCCTGACCAAAAATTTCAAATAAAATACAAAAAAAATAACAACATTGCATATTGGGGATACATTTTTATTTGGATTGCCGAGGTAGTTAGCTTAGTCACAAAGGTTTTCTTGTGCACGAATATGTCGTGCAATAAACATAGTCGAAACCCACCTACCACCACCTAGGCACCTACTACCACCTACTTACTACCTAGGATACAAATGATGCTCGCATCCAAGTAATGAGCCCATACTTACTATTTTTACTAAACATATAGGAGGATATATGAGGGCGGCTCGCGACATACAGCCGCACAGACATGCTGCGCACGTGCGGCGGCCGCGTGGCGACTGTGGCGCGGCACCGCAGCGCTAAGTAGCCGCGGTGCGTCGGGTAGTCGTCCGGGTACACGTGGAGAGTCCGCCATGATGCCCGGAGACCGTCGCCGTCCGCACCGGAGACGGTGGTCTCCGCGGTTATGAGGGGATCCTGATGACAGAAAAAGAGAATGTTTAGTGGCAGAAAAGAGGGGAGGTACCCATCAGTGGATGGTTCCGTTTCCGTTTTCCGATTCTATTTCTATTTTAAAAAGGAATCCCGCACTAAGGAGTGTAATCCTTGTATTGCGGGAGGTTTCACAGACGAAGACACCCAGACTCAGAATAAGCATTTGCGTATCGCACAAATTTTTGACCTATGCAAGAAGCGAACCCGTGACAATTACCACTGTGCGCAGTGACGCAATGGTAATTGGCGTGGTGATCTATCCCACTAGGCTACCCGTGCAGTCATATCAGGATTGAAATGATGATGGTGATAAAGTAGTATACTCTATAAGGTGAATGGCAATAATGGCACAGCTTTTTTTTGAATTAGGAAAAGGTTTCTCCGCTACCTTTTTAACTCTCTGTTTAAGGCTAGGCAGTTCCAAGTTTTGTTGAAGGTGTCATGCTCATCTCGTAACCCCCACTAAAGTCTGTGACTAGGCCATTTACCGTTTAGTGGGACCCATTAGGGTTGTAGTCTTTGAGTTGCTTTACGAGTATATTAACAAAATGTGCAACACCTTACATTTATAAAGGTAATTTGTTTTATGAGGGCTATAGCTGCCTGACTACAAATTATTACTATTAGCTAATGATATTATGTTTTCGTCGTGTCATTACGTTACATTAGACTTATTGTACATTAGTGAGATGTGCGTAGGCAGGTTTATTTTCAGGCATTACGGCACACGACTATGTGCCTGTCTATGTAGTGGATTAAGTCCTTATACCTTTTTCAGGCCATTTTATTTTTCAGGGTGGACATTTTTAGATATGTAGAAGACAAGATGGCAAAAAAAAACAGTTAAGTGATATCGTTAGTTTAAATCTCCAATTTTTATTTAGCCTACTTTCATACTGCCACGAATCTTTTCAAATCGTTTAGAAAAGGCTAATCCATAAGCTTTCAGGTTACCACAAATTTTAATTTAACTAATTAAGCACCAAACTGATTGGATCGAATCGAAAACAAATCATATTGTACAAGCACTTATATCAAAGTCTTAAGAAACTCTGTAAATAACTGTAAGATGTTTCCTATTTAAACTTCGTGATTGCTTAACTTATTGTTCTTGTGATCTTTCCCAGCCTCCGGAGATTGCTTCCAATCCTTTAAAGTTTTTATTCTATTTACAACTAAGCTGCAAGTTGAGTGTTTAAAAATCATAAAAATCAACAATGGACCGAGTTCCTCGCTTCTCCGATACGATATAGTTGGCTTATTGTTACCGAATACAGAAAGTTAGTGTTTGTCTGTTTGTCAGGGAACTGTGCACTTACGGACAATTTGATCACTTAAAACTTTGCCTCAGTTGGAGAATAACTTACGTGAGGAATTCTTGACCCAAATTCACTATTTTCGTCGGCAAATACATTGATTGATTGAGTTATTCTATTGTGTTGTAGTTTTTCTGAGTGTTTTTTTCTTGTTGGATTATAAGTTTTGTGTGTGAGGTTTAGATGTGTCTAGTAAAAGCTTTGTCTACTAAGAGGTCAAAAATCCTCGAATTTATATAAAAATATTATGAAGGTAAAGGTCATATTATTAACCTAAGTTGCTATTGCAATTTAAATAAAAAGTGTTTGTTTACTAGCTTGGTTGCATTATATTTATTACTTTAGGTTCATTTATCCCATCCAACATAAAAAACACCAAACATTTCTTTCTTAAGTATTGTCAACCAACAATTTAAACCCTTTACTACGAATCACTCATGAATAGAAATCCTGCCACTCATATAACTAAAGAATCCCATGCACAGCCTCTCGGCGGCTTACACGGAGTCAACTCGAGTGTACATAAGTACCTGTAAATGGTTTATGTGAGATAAACCTTTCAATTTGTAACGGTTAAAGGCAATTTCACGAGAACTTTGTCTCTAAGGGTTTTATTAGCGGGATCCCTTCGAAAAATCCCTTACTCGTCCCCAACTGACACCGAGACTAAGGGTCATATTTTATTTTTCAGTAGTTATGGGCTGTGAAAATTTTCAGTTTGGCCGGACAAGGTTAATGTTGAAACCTTTTGATTTATGTTTATTCAATGATGCGTTTTACTAGGGATGGCACTTTTTTGGCTTTTTTTATTTTATTTTTTTTGTAGAGGTATGGGCGACCTCTACAAAAAAAAGTTAGCCTTGAGAGAAGCTTAGACTGCTTCACCAGACTAGGTTGGCGAGACTGAAGTTCAGCCTCCAGTCAAGGCATAAAATTATGTTAACTTTTAAGACTACAGACTCTTTTTGTTTACCTAGCTTTATTTATATTCCTATTAATAAAGCGATTATCTGAATTACGCCTCGCTACGCCTTTATGGTAGCACACAGTCGAGGTGTTTGTGCCTAAATCTGTTGGCAATTTCCCAGATTTTAAAACTCGATATTCTAGCTAATCGTGATCTAAAATTTCCAGAATTGAAATTTAACAGAATTTACCTAGGATTCCAATTATCAACAAAAATAGTTTCCCGAAAATACATAATATTTCCAGTAATTTAAAAACGTGACATAATTTTAGGAAATTCCCCACAAATTACAGTTAATACGAGCTATTAATCGCGTGTTAAATGAACGTTATTCGTCTCGTCTAATTGATATAATTACAACACATTTTAACTTGCTGCCAAGGATATCGGGTTTCTCGAAGTCATTTTAAGTAGCAAAGGTAAATAACGGTAAATTGACATTATGAAAGGTAATTTGAAGTTGTTAATTTTAATTATGTTTTAAATTAACAATGTCATATCGGAGACTTAATCACGAATTATGGTTATGTAAAAACATGATAATAGTACGAGTATTTGGATATTGTTATAATTGCTATCGAATAGCTAATACGTATAAAGAACATTTTATTGATAAGTTAATAATTAATTCGATTGCGCTAATGCTAGGGCTCGTTTGATTCCAGGCCTTTCGGATTTCTGCTAATTAGTTTCTACAAAAACAACTCTTATTAACAGTTTTTGAATGTTGCTCCAGACTACTAGAGCGCCATGTTTTTCGAATACGAATTCAATGAAAATACCTTAATCCAATTAGACATGAGATAAAAACCATATTTATCTTACAACTTCATTATAAACGTAAATTCCAAAGCTCTTTACAAATTTCTGATAAAAGGTCTAAACGAAGACGAAAAAATCGGCGAAGCTCCTTAATAATACGTTCAAATATCAAGTTTGCGAGTCAGGTAGCGTTTTGCCGATCCCTTGAAGGAGCGGTTAGTATTCAGGGGCCGTATCCCTGACTGTTATATGCAAATAAATGTGATCCATACACACGAGACAGTTTGTCGGACAAGTTGTGACGTGTTGAGGTGTTTACTGCCCTGAGTAGTAAACAAGCGAGTCAATATGCTTTTAATTAAAGACTGGATAATAAATTGCTTGTTGTTTTGCGAAGATTTATTCGAATATTGGCTTTAAGTGCACTGTAACAAAGTGCAATTTAGATTATATAAGAGTTTTTACAGAACTTGATGATCACAGTATTGTCTCATAGAAGTCACGCGATGCGTTAAGGTTTACATTTTGATTAGTAGCGTACGGTGGCAAATGTGACGCAATTTGAGAGAGGCCTTTACCAAGTAGAAGGTCATGATGTGCTTAAATAAGAGGAGGAAAAATTGTAATGTACGTACTGATACATTGATAAAAGTAAAAATACAGGTCAGCAATATCACCAAAATTTACACAGTAGCCTAACCAACCTCAGTGCCACCAGGGAATAAACGAACGTAAACGAATATATCACCAAAACGTAATCAAATGTTCTAAAACCAATTCTAGATAAGTAATAAATTCGTATCTACCTAACACAATTTATTACTACGACCAGCAAGAGATAGGACAAATAAAACCTAACTAAAACGAAGTATACAAAACTTTTTATTCATCTGTTATCTGTCGCAGCTCGTCTGCTCGTATCGGATCTGATAGCTTTCATGAGAAATGGATCCGGATCCGTGGCGATCCGTACGGATCCGTGGAGATAGGTGGCGATCTGGTGAGATCCGTGGTCAACTAATCTGATTTTGATAAGCGGCTGACAACTTTTACTGATATTAAATGTTAATGTTTTTAAACGTGTTGTTCGGCTAGGTTGGATTACAAAACAATGGAAATTTTCAGACATGCTTCTTTTTTTAACTGCAGGCTGTTTGTGTTTTAACAGTTAAAAAGTTAAATATGTAATCTTAGAATATACAAAAAAAAAAAACACCAAACTTCCTTTCAACTTTCCGAAACACTCTGTATTGTAAACAAATTACATTTAAAAACTTCAATAAATCTAAATCCGTACATCTTTCTATCCTATCAAGTTTCTAACTAATAATTCGAAACTCCAAACTAGGATTTACATAGCAACTTGCGAAACATTATAACAAGGTAAGCACTGCGTTAGCAACACTCCACACTACAATAGGACCCACAGTACGAATAAATCGTTTAGCTTAGTGCGCGCCAAACTTTACACATTGTCCGTATATTTAACTTTATATAATAGTTATATCTTCCGCTTGGATGGCCGAGTTCTGTCTAAATCGTAATTTCGTAGTTATAATTTGCTTTGGAACTAGACGGTAGTGTATTATTTTATTGAATTGGGGTAAGGTGGTTGTTAAATCAATTTAAGTTTGAGCCTATGGCTGCTTTTACACAAGGATCGAAGCTGGAATCCAGACATCATGACATCGGCGACGAGTTAACAACAAGTTCTCTTAGAGAATTGGTCATAATCCTTTACTACGATTGCATGAGTCATAGTGAGGTGTTATGACCAAGTCTCTAAGCCGTCGTCACATCTTTACACAGTTACCATGTGAGTATCGGCTATGGTGGACAAAAGCTCTAGTGGCAAATGATTCCCCTGTTCATAAATATTCAAAACTCCATACGTTAGCAGTCCAAACTATTCTACAACTAAATTCAATTTCCCCAAATAAATATGAATAAGGTGCCTGAAGGTGAATGAACATCGCAGCCACTAATTTCCTTCTTACAAACATCAAGACAAAAAGTAAAAAGTCAGAAACACTCATAAAATGTAAGCTTAAAAATGATGATGTACTCATAAATATACAATTTTATATTAATATTATAATTTGGTGTAAGAATTACCATACATGTATAATTTTGCCGGCATAATGTATTATGGATGTCCGAGCAAATTTATAATGACTTGGTAAGAACTGGGTCAGGGTCGCTTTGACAATAGTTTATACCCCTCATTCGACTTGGGGTTCGAGCCGTCTTTCATCCAATTAAATAATTTTATGTCCGTACACAAATTATACGGTTTGGAAAGTTTTGTTCTTATTAGATCGTGTGCCCACTTACACGAAAACGAAGGACCAGAAATACTCACGCCAAAAGTCAGATTGTGTTGAGTTTTTGTATGTTCTAAGTAATACACCTGATACCGGTGATTGACGTTCGAGTATTTTTTGATCTGCTGTTACAAATCTGTAACTACAAAATGATATTTCATACTACGTCTGCGTACGCAACACAAAACAGCGTCCAACGGCTTCGTAATCTCAAATAAATCTCCATTCTTTTCTCAATCCAATCACATTCAGCGCTGGTTGTGCGTTCCGAGTCCGGATTATGAAATACCAATCAACTCTTTTCTCCGATGAACTCTGCTGGGCTTCCCTTTTGAGGGAAACAGAAAAGTAAATTAATCCTGTCATCCGCGCTGGTGGGCGCGGAGCCTTAAAGCCAACAATTCCGCAGTAATGACTCGGGCTCCGATGGACGCACACTAATTTCCTCGAGCCGTCATCAGCCATCGTAATTCTAATTGTTTTCAGTTCATTTAAATAATTAAACACAATTCCGCCATTACATGGAACACAAAAGTAAATCCAATGGCCTGATCGTTTCGCGTAACGTTTTAATTTCCTTTATTGAGACCTTGCCTCATAATCCGCGGACAAAAGGTCTACAAAATTAATGAGATTTTTTGATGATTAGCTGTTTCAAATTAAATGTAATATTGACGGTCGGCTGTTCAGCGTGATGTTGCGAATATGAGATTTAGCCAGATTAAATATTTGCGTTTATGTTTGGGATCTCAGCAGATTTGATATGGTTTATAAAGGGTGTTTGTTATTTTATAATCTTCTGGAGAGGGTCGACCCAAAAGTAAACGCACAATTTTTCTTTATATCCTTTGAGAAAAAATATTGTAAAATATTTCCCTGGAAAGCGATGTATTTTGTAGTATTTGTGGTTAAAACGTTGTAAGCATATTTTAAGAATATATTTTTACAGGAATATGTAGGTAGGTACCTCAAACGTTCATGTTAAGCGGGTTTATTACCTCTAAATAGAAGACAGAAAGTTATAGAATATTCGTCTTTTCACCCTTAATCCTCTAGTATCTGACATAAGCTCTTCTTTTACGTGCGCATGCAAACCATCTTCACATTAAAATCCCTACACAGCTCTCACAAACACAAAACGGCTAAAAACTTGTATTCAAAGTGAATATTTCCAGCGAATACTTACTTTAGCACTTCAGTACTGAAAATTCATGAAACAAACTGTATCCGAGTTATTTCTGTGAAAAAACGTTAACTGATGAACTCGCCAGACCTCCTAGCTTTCCGTTTTACATTAAACTAATTACACCAGTTGTTTGAAGTGGGTACGAATGAGACTATATTTAGAAGTTCGCAACTTGTTGCTAAATGTTTTACTTAAGAATTATGCGCAAATCATTTTTCATTTTACAGATTGTTTTATGGGAGTAAATATTAAATTTACAGTAGATTAAGTATCGGAGGCTAATATTAACTGATAGTATACTTGCATGGAATTGTAAGTTACACCTATTAAGTACTAGGCAGAATGAGTGATAATAAATATTACGTGGGTAAAATAATACGCCTGTATTGAATCGGTAATGGAGTGGAACATTGTCTTGCGTTTTCAACGAAGCCCCTCGAATTTAATTTTAACGAATATCTTGAGAATCACTTCAACATTTTGCGTGTGCCATTCTTGCTTAAAATTTAAGATGGTCGAGAAGCGCGCTCAAAAAGACAGCGAGCGACCTTATTTAAATTCAAAGCACGATATTAATAAATATTCATCCCGTGTCACTTACTTAAACAGCCCAAAAATAGAATATCAGCAACTCCAGTTTAACGATGACTGATGAGGTTTAAAAAACTAGAATTTAGTTGGAAAAATATTCTGTTATTTTTCAGTAGGTAATCCAGTCTTTGAGAAGGAATCGTGACAAATCGTCGCGCTGTCAGTCTGTCATCCCCATGATGTCTGGTGCCCTGGTATCAATATTCAGTGCGCGATCGCAGACGTCGGCACATCTCGTGTAATTCAAACAAATTCTGGCGTCGATCAATGACAAACATATATTTGATGCCTTGCGGAATTGACAGATGTGACGTGCGTAACAAAATATAATGATGTGGTTTACCTTGCAGATACTGCATAACTGACGTTTTTCTTAAACAGAGCAATTACAGCGGTTTACAAGTAGAACAAACAGAAAGTTACAGTACTTTTTCTAAATCATCCTTGTGAACTTTTAACAAATGCAACGATACGTAATGCAATTTATGTACTTTAATTTTACAAGATACGCAGCTGCAGTTAACATAACTCCCACATTTGTAACCCTAGCTTATTCTTTTGTTTCCACCACAGTGTTGCAAAGATCGGTCACTAACAAGAATTTTCTCCAATTCACTCTCTCGTTGATTTTTAAAATCCGCTCCAACGCAAGCCACAAATAAACCTCGCCATAAAGTGGCTCCATTTTTATTCTTATTCTACTCCAATCAAGAGTTGAACCCGGAAACAGAACCCGGGATTAAATTGCAAGTGTTATTTATATTCTAAAGCTGTCAAGACTTGCGTATTTATTTACCTCCTTACATTTTTGAAGATTGATGTTATACATTGTGTAGCTGTTTTAATTTCAAGAGTGATGTATGTGAAATACCGCTAGTGCTTTAACAAATGAAGGTAATGCGGTGCAGTTGTTACTAGGTTTTCAGGTTAATAGCGGTATGATGTTTGATAAAGGAGCTAAAATTTGTATTGACTACCACACACAATATACTCGTAATGCTGGCATATGTG
The DNA here is from genome assembly GCA_941860345.1 of Chrysodeixis includens. Taxonomy (NCBI): domain Eukaryota; kingdom Metazoa; phylum Arthropoda; class Insecta; order Lepidoptera; family Noctuidae; genus Chrysodeixis; species Chrysodeixis includens. The sequence goes on from OW796097.1 coordinate 806,454, forward strand.
CCCTAAGTTGTAAGCATACAAATCCTAGGCTTTTTATTTCTATAAATTGTACTGCGATTCATATTATTTAAACGTTCAATTCCTAGAAAATTACAGCGAGAATTTCTAATCTCCTTGCATTCCTGTGCGCCTGGTATTTGTCTGCCAAAACTAAACAATGTAACCCAATCACAATAACAAAGTTTGCCAACGCGACAACGTGTTTATAATTCTCTGACAGCGCCGGGACATAGGTTGGTAATCAGATAAAGTCTAGACTCAGACAGTTAGTTCTAACTTAATTGAACAGAACAAACCGAGCCGCGTGACAAACGTGTTAAGACGACCAATATTTCATAGACAGTTATTGTTACATCAGATTAAAATCATTCTGATCGAGTTTGAAACGTTCGATTTGGAGTTTGGGAATTCGTGGACCTAACTGTCACGGTCGATTATTAGAAATTGTTTTCGGCTGAAATGTCTGACAATTGGAAAACGTGATCGTGCTATGTCACGTATTTTGTACTTCCTTGTTGTATAAGACCGAAAAAAACAAAGATATTGTGTATCAGGTGTTATGATATCTTTTACAAAATATCGGTAACTGTATAACATCGTATTAATTAATGAGCAAGGTTTTGACAAAAAAAGGACAAAGGACCAAACGGACGGTCTTTCGGTACAAGTTGACAAAAACAATGACTTGTAAAAACAAAATCTATTCGTGGACTTCTTAAAAACATCTAAAAAAGACCCCATTGTTTTTGACATCGAAAATACTTTTTTTTCTTAATTTTGTTTTTTTTTACAACTTGTATATTTATTATGTTGAATTATGACATTTTCTTATAACGTTATTATAGCGTGGCCGGGATGACGTCAGACACAGACTTTCAAATCTAATTTATTTGAAGTCCATTGAGGATTGACACAAAGTTAACAAACGTTTGCCGAAGTTAAAGTGTTTTCGTCCATCGTTATTGTTATTGATAACTTGTACCTTCGCTGTCTTATTAAATAAGGGAAATTAATTTTAAGTAGAATAGATTATGTTTGTGAAACAAAATGTTATGTTGATAAAACAAATTGTATTTTATGACGTCCATGATATAACTTTATTTTATGTTTTTAGAGTCTCTGTAATGGACTGAAAAAACTATTACAGAACATCTGAAATAGCCAAAGCAGACTATTATTTTGACCTTAGTACCAGGACGCTCAAAACATATAGGAGGTGATTAAAATAACATTTTTTCCCAAAAAAAACATTAAACAAGGTTATAGTCCTCTTTAGTAAAAAAACCTCTTTAAAAGAAGTAAAGAATTTGAATATAAAAATACTTTCCTATTGTACTAAACATACAAGAAAGCTTAAAACGATCTCTTTTATACCTGATTAGTATTATGTTTCTTTATAGGTGATAAACGGTAATAATTTATCTCCCCTAGTCGGTGTGTTTTAAAGCCAACATTAGTATTAAAACATCAATTAACTTATTTTTATCTGGTGTTAAAAAACTCGGCTCATACTTGTTCCATTGATTAAAGATTTATTGCATAGCCTCGAACTGTAAAGGATCGAACTTGTTCGGTCCCAGGCGTATGCAAATGAAATTTTCTAGACCTTAGCAAAGGATCTTATTTCATATGTAGATTTATTTCACTACATTCTAGATGCTCGCTCTGCGCGAGTGGGTATGTTTTGCTTGTGTTGGAAGTTTGCTTTATTTCAAAAGTGCTCTCCAACCGCACTTCATTTGATGATGCGTGTAAATAAAACGGAGATTCACATCAGCATTGTTTAAAATGTCACTCTGAGTGCTCACACTTTCATATCCACTACTCGTATCAAAACTTTGCATTGGCATTAAATTTTAATACGAATTTATCCACGTATACCGAATATCATGAAAGGCTTTCAACGGAAAACCATTCACGAAAATTATAAACTTCAAGCATAACCTTATTTCGGTTTATTTTGTGGAAAATTTTCACTGAAAACTAAAGATGAAGTATTGGAGTTTCCAACTCAAAAGCCACGTTTCACATCAATACCAGAAATCAGTACAGCGTTGCACATACGCGCAGTACGGTGCGCTCATACAGGCGAAATCACGATATCAACTTTCATTCTGACGGCCCACATTTCGGAGCAAAATCGCACCACATTTAGATGCTTAACTCTCAGACTCGCCTCCCAAATATATCAACAAATTCTATACGAAATCAAATACCGGCTTTTAGAGCGCTAAAACTGACAAAAGGCGAACGTCGACGCCCGATACCGACGTCTGAAAGGAAAAATCGTTAGCCCAACAATAGAGTGAAGAAATTAAAATAATTTCTAGCACAACAGGTCGCTTGAACCGTGAATAGATCGTGTAATTTGTTTGATAAATGTGTTCAAACTAAGGCTTTTTGCATGATGGATGATTTTGTCGTTGCAGGTGTATTGTTGTGCTCGCAAATTATATGGACAGAATGGCCGGGGACGTACCAAAATTAACGGGATTGGCTATTATGAATTATTACGTTGTCCAGGAAAATAAATCAGGGAAACAATTTAGCCGAGAATGGGCTGAGATGAGTTTGGGATATATTATTATTATGATTAAACATAACGAAAAAACAAATGCACACATAAAAGTTCAGGTTAAATCAATTAAACATTTATGGAAAAATAAATATTTGCCTGAATTCAATTAAAATGGCCACCAAACCAAGTTTATTTTTTATTTAGCAAAATTGGTATTAAAATATAAGTGATGTGTTTATCAATGGCCTATAAGCCACACATCAGCAATTCACCGCGAATGTCTATAGGTTTTCAATAAAATAAATACCTCACTGATGGCCATGCCTGTAAACTCAGCATTAAAAAACTGGGAGTTATATTCAATTGGAATTCGATAAAGGGTAAGCACCGTGGTAAGTATTCTTATATTACTCGCGTACGAAATTCAAGTAATGCGCGTTATGTTGATGACTTTTTATTTAAAAATCGGCTTTAAATAATCTCTTTGATACCTTTTCAGGGACTATTAATAAAATATGTCATTAATTTGTAAGTAACGTGTAACAGCAAGCATGAAATATAATTTTTGCTATGTAAAATTAGTAATTTCGATCAAAAATTTGTGTTCCATTAGGTTAATCATATAACATCGTCAATAATTAAAACGCCGATATTGACATTTAATTGTAATACTTATAACAACATATTTAGCGTGGAGTACCACAAGGGTCCATTATAGACCGCATACTTTTTTTTTGCCTATTTATCGCCAGTTTTTCAAAAAACCTTAATATCATAACCGTTGACTGCACGGATAGCCGGGTACTAAAATTTGCCAATTACCACTGTGCGTGGGTTCAATCCTCGAGTGACAGATGTTTGATTTGAGTCTGGATGTTTTTTGTAAATTTAATGCCTGTGAAACCCCATGCGACACAAGAATTCAATTCCTAAGAGCGGGAGTCGTAAAACAAAAATGGCTGGTATTTTAAATAATTCGGCTTTTGCTACACCCACCTCTTGAGGCTCCGAATCCACGAACCAGTCGATGGTGGCGGCTGGCAGCGAGTAGTCCGAAGTGCAGTTGACGAGCGCCTGCTCCCCCACCTGGACCAGGGTCGGTAGACCCGTGATCAACGGGTCATATTCTGGTAGCACTGTGAAGAAATAGCAGTAATTAGAAAAGGACTATAAATCCTACTATATTGAAGAGCATAACTTAAAATCTTGTTTATCTCGAATTCCGAGATTCTTACCTAATTTAAGCTTAAATGACTGAACTATTTGCTTCATGAAACATACTCAATACGCAATGACGTATTGAATATTGAAAAAAAAACCTTTGTATTTTTAGATTTCACCATTTTGTGGTATTGCAGAATGTCCACGCGGGCAAAGCGTGGGTCAGCTAGTTTTTATATAGCAGACAGATTGGAATAAAATCCGATAAAACGTGTGAGTAAGCGTGTCACGAAAGTTATTATTGAACGTTGCTCCAAAAGTATTAAAAAATAATTTAAAGCTACGTTCATCACTAGTATTGATCAGTGTTACCTAACAAGACTACCCCAATGTCCCTGACTCAATAAAAATTTCAATAACATTCTCACCAATGGAACAATCAAATAAAACAGAGACTTTTTACCTGTTTTTTTGTCCCATTTGCCTTAATGTAAGTCAAAGGGTAAGGGCGAAAGTGGATTGAGTGAGGCGATCCCTTCCTAGCTTGATAGTGTTATTTGTATTGGTTGCTATAACTTTATATTGTATTTGTATTTGTGTCGTTACGATTGTATTCCCTTAAGGAATAGACAAAGACCTATTCTTATACATCGTGTTTTTTTATATACAATTAATTGCTATTTTGACATTAACGTAGACCGATTGTTTTGTAGATATCACTCTTCAATGTTTCATATTTTTCAATGTTTTACATCAATTAATACTTTTTTCTAGACATACGTTTTTTCAACTTTTGGTACGCAACATATTTTATGATACATCAGACGAATACGTGTAAAACGAAATAAATGTGTTGCAACTATAAGTCGTGTGAGCTACAAAATATGTGAAGCACGTATAGCTGTGGAATTTTCTAGATTTATTGGAACTACAACTGTAGAAGTTGTATGAAGGGATTACAATGTCTAACTGTATGTTATATGAGTAGGTGCGTTGTTCAACTTTTATTATAACAGCCTGACCGATGAACTTTCTGGAGTTTTGGTAAAAAATAGACCGTCGAAAACTCTACCAAAACTAAAATTTCAGGTCAGATATATTCCAATTATTTTATGAAATCCAACAAAATCTAGCATAGATCTCTGAGCTACATTATTTAGCCAATCTATTTTGGCAAAATCTTGAATCAATGTACCGTAGTTGTGCTATATTTTGCAGAAATGTCTCAGCCAAGAGACGTAACTGTAGGTACGTCTGAGATGGGATATTTAATACTATTTCCGAGATCTGCTTCCCTCGTATCATTAAAGTAGATTTTGGCTTCCAGCCGATTATCTCTACTAAGACCGGGATTATATTCTATTGGGCTCATTACAGCGGGAATAATGTTCGGTAAAAGCAAATGATATTTGTTTGTTCGTGATTATTGTATGTGGAACTGTGTATTGATAGCAAATTGCGGTTCTATTATTTATTGATATAACTATTTTATTAGGATTTGTTGCTGCGTGTATAGTTACATCTATTATGGTAGCTATATGTGTTTTTACGTACTTTTGTGTTATCGCATTATGTGAACAAAATATTCTGAAATACTTTTGTTTCTATGCAGATAATACTCAGTAGAAATTTGAGTCAAAATCAACAAGCAAAAATAACATAATATATATTTATGGAATACCATAACACGCTATCAGTTTCCAAAAGTACCAGGGCGGCATACTCACCAGCAAGCGTCATGTTCGCCGACCTCTTGTCGACGGCGAACCGCGGGCCCTCGCTGGACACCTCGCACGTGTACTTAGCCGTGCCGCGCTCCGGCCGGACCGTGATCACGCATGCGCGCGGGTCGCACGAGCTGTTTGTTACTGATATCCCAGTACTGTTGAATGCTCGTGTTTCTAACTGTTGACAAAAAGAAAGAAATTAATTAACTAAATAATTATAAAAAGAAATTATAGAATTTTGAGGATTTGAAGTACCTAAACATAAACCCACTTCTTCACATCACTGTTCTACTTAGGACATTATATTTTAAGTTATCAGCTTTAAAAAATTCTGATTCACCCGGCATATGGTTTTTGAAATTTTTGCCATTTTTTGTTGTAAAAGATTTACCTGCTTTATGAAGATTTTAGTGAACAAACGAGTTCCAGTCAGCCTTGAAGTTTACTTAAGGCATCACCGTCAAAATTCACTCAGCGTGATTTAAGGAAAAATTCTTCAAAAATATTAGAACCATTACTTGCTTAACCTGCAGACCTAATTACAGTGGCTTTTAAAACAACGTAGATATAGAAATACATCTCGCAGATTAACAGCACGAGTTTAAAAAGCCGTTGAAACGCCCTTGAGTCTTTCAGGGCCCTCGGTCTGACCCCATTCTGAATATTTTCCAGTCGGAGATTCAGGCTTAAAAGGCAGTTTATAGCAGGTGAAAACATTCTGCACTTTCGAGTAATGCTTAAAATAGACGTGTCGGTCTAAAAAGCTAAAGATAGAACCTATCTCCGTATCACTTAAAATATGTTTTGCAAAATTACCGCAACACGCTAGAATAATAGGATTTTAGAAGGTTTTATAAAAACGAAGCTTATTTTAGGAGTATTTAATTCATTATTTTACTATAACAACAACGTACATACATGTTTATTATAATATAGTATAGCTATATTTCATTGCACCCCGCTGTCTATGTCCTGTCTTTATCTCTGTGTGATATATTGATATAAATATTGTAATAACATAATTTAATACACCCAAGCAAAACAAAGGAAATCAGCATTCATATAACGGTTCAAAAATAAAGAATAAATATTAATTTCATCTTTTGGAACAAGTTTAATGGTCTCAGTACATTCGAAAAGGTTCCGTAAAAATCTAATCATATAAAAATTCATTCCGAAATACTAAGACTTCTACGAAAGCGACTAATGTTCCCATTTCACGTTTTTTACCCCCGTAATGGTTGCTAAGCTCTCGAATCAGAGACAGATAAAATTCAAATTGTACTACATTTTAGTGAGAAAAAAATATTTTTAGTCTTTGAAGTACTGGGCGCTTTGAGTCCACGATTCAAAGGTAATGTGAAACTAGTTTCACGATTACGAAACTGTTTTAACTGCTGTTGATAATTTTGATAGCTAATTAGTTTTTACCAAATAAACAGTAAAAATTCTGAAAAATACATTCGTCTCGGAATGTTTTTAGATCAATTTATCTTTCTCTCATTTAAAATAAAAATAACATTAATTCTAGTTTTTATTTTCGCAGACGAAATGTATTCATTTATCGTAGCTGACAATTAATTAAATACGACTTTATTTTGTTGTTTCTAAAACCTTAAAATAACCTTTAGACAGACAAAGGTGACTTCATAAGACCCGACTCTTAGACACCACAATCCGAATTTAATTAATAAATCGATTTTAAATAATACCTTAAGCAAATCAACTCGTTTCGATCAACCACAGACAGAGTTACCTATTAAAATAAAGGGTCTAATTTAATGGGTACTAAAGTCATCTCTAAAATAGAATAATTCTATTAATAATCGTGAAATGTTAAGTGACTCCTGAATTGTTGAGATGCCTCAGTCATAGAACTCAACATCAATGGAAATTTCGTAGTTAGCTGTCATCTATATAAAACGATGGATTCACGAGCCTAAGGCATTACTGCAGTATTGAAATGGGGATGGTAACATTACTTATCATTTAAAAGTGTATTGAGGTAAATAATTCATTTGTACATAACGATTCGCTTACAATTTACATACAACGTTTCAAAACGCTGAATTTTAAGCCTGTTAGTAAAAACAAAAGCATCTTGTGTAAGGAAAACACCGCTCTACGTTGTGTAATGCACTGTCAAATACTCTGGCCTACTACAGGCAATGCCAGAACTGTAAATGGGAAAACTAAATTATTTTTTCGTAATATTTTATCATAGCTATGCAACTATTTCATTTAAAGTAATTAAAATGCACGGACGCATGTTTAGAGGCCCAAACATCAGTCGTATAATATGTAAACCCAATTACGGACGTTCGCACGTAATTTTTCCAGTTTTCATGGAACCTCGTTTGGAAGTATGTTTTGCATATTTTTCTTTATGGCCGGATTCGTTATTCTTTTGAAATTAAAATTACAACATTACTCTGCTGCCATTTTCATCTGTTTTGTGAAGTTAAGCTGGTGTTCGTGTTAAATAAGTTATGGAGTCCGTTCGCGCTTGCTCCGGTGAATATCTAAACGTTTCCAAGCAATATTTGATAGCTGAGCGTGCTGCAATGAATTTCCAATAACCAGAATTCAATTTCGCTTTTTGGATAGTTTGCTGTGATACTGAATTTTGGGGACGAAAAACCGTATCAAATGCAACCACTATTAGAATGGTTTAAATTTCACACTTGTGTCACGTTCGCAAAACGTTAAAAGCGAACTATAGAGGGGAAATGTGGGTGGTTTGTAGTTGTGTATGACACTGTTGTGCATTAGGTATATACCTAGCTAGTCGTAGATATCTTAAAATAAGAAAATTTACAATAACTTGCCCACCCGAAGTCTTGTCTAAATTCGATCTTCGCACTCTTTCACTTTTGAAGAAAATAACTATAATAACCAATCAATTAATATAAAAGAGCTTAGCACGTAACCCTACAGCGCTATTAAATAATTAACAATTTTCCCGTTACAAGGAACACCTGACTCCATTAACTAATTATTTTCGCCGCGAACCTCTCAGTGTTGCTAACATGAATAAAAGGAAATACACTTAGTACGCTGGTACTTCGAGAGGTGGAATTAATACGTCGAATACTGGAAGTGTAAGGCTTTGGAGTATGTGGTTACAAAATAGTTTGTTTATTGAAGATGGAATTTGGACTTGAATATTATATTACTGATATGAAGTTCTTATTTGTAATTGTTATGAAGTTCTTATATTTAGTGTGGGAGGTATTCAGGGATGGATTAACATTATTGGAAACCAAAAGGCACTAAATATCACCATGATTTTTGTCTGTTTAAATATTGCCTTTTATTCGAGAACAGAAAATAAAATATCTTGATTCTGGAGAGCAATAACATACAGATCCAGTAATCAATTTATTTTTACTACAAAAAATTGTTTCCCAATGACCTAATAATTATGCTATCAGACGAAGGGAAAATAATGCGTAATACCTATTTCGATCTAAAAATAATTCTCCCAACCATAAAATGCAACTGCAAAGCTAACACGAAAAAAAAGAGCAAAAGGCAAAGTAAGGAAAACTCGTTACAGTTGAACTCGTAATAAAATATAACTGTTGAAGTAACTTAGAGAGCAAAAAAATCGTCCTGAATAAAGGCCTATGTGGACACACCTTATTAAAACTTGTACGGAACCGTCGGCAAAGAAACAGCCGACGGCGCCTCATTATGCACGCTCACGAAGTTCACAAACTATTGACACGTTATTGTAAGTAAACAAATATCATACTTGATGGGTGTGCTACCTGACACACAAGGATGAGATAACCGGTAGGTAGACTTTCGGGAGTATTCTGGAATTATTTTAATGCAACTTACATGGCAGTTTAAAATAGGAGTGTTATGTTTTAATTTTTCATATTTATATTCAAGTTTTTGAATTTGTAGAAAGACAAAAAACTGCATAATATACATGAATTTTCTTTAAATGTCACCACTGAATTATAGGGTGTTTGATATCGGCAGATTCATTTATTTTATTGTGAGTATCTCTAGTAGTATGCGCTGTATTGATTTTGTAAAAGAAATCAATGAAGTAGCTGTCATGTTTAAACCAATTTATTCTTAATCTGTTATTTTATGAAAATCTGTAGGATGAATAATGAAGCAATAGATAAATTTAAAGCAATAAAGTTTTGTTTCTGAAATCACCGACAAAGAGAAGTAGAAATAAATCAGTCACAGTCGCTAGCTGGTAGTCTCCCGTACGGGGCTACGAGATCGTAACCGACGTAGCAGCTACGGTAGCTACGTCGTAGCAATTCATTACGCTTCCGAATAGGACTCAATATCTCATTTTAGATTAGCGTTTTATAAATGAAAAGTCTCATTTTCTACTAGAACTAGCTCGAATACACTTTAATAGGTACATTATTCAACTACTTTCACATAATTTGACGTAAATTATTAAGTCTTTTAAACAAAGAGTCACTATAATAATATATCGTTTAGTATAATATTATACTACTGTGTATATATCTGTTATTAGTTTCAATTAATTATGCCTGTAACTTGTGACTGACACCTTGATTCTCCTTTATTTATTACCCACCGCGCAATTATCTGAAAACAAATTAAATAGCGATATAGTTACAAACTTGGATCGTTTTGCCATTTTAAATGTGATTTTTATTCGGATAACAGAAAATGTCGCGTTTTTATCCCGCAGCCGAAGTACGGCGGAGTTTTAATATATGTGAGTGTTACTGTTATCTCTCGATTTATTTAAATGGGTGGAGAAATCGATTGTTTTGTGACTACGGCTGAAAACGACTTAATGAAAGAAAAAAAAAACAAATGAATCGACTTCATTTGAGTAAAGGGATTTAAATAATCGTATACCTATACAAAAATACGTTGGTGTTATTTGAGTAGGCGATAACTTTAACGTCGTTTGAATTGAATCGGTATAAAATAAAAAATGTATTTCTTATTTTTTTTCAATGTAGGAAGTAGCGCGATCCTTAATCTTCCTCCCATAATACACGTAAAGGTTGTATGTTGTTACTCAATCACATCAGCTTAAAGACTTAGGTGGGCGAAGCAGAATGCTTTCATGTAAAATTTGTATGTTTTTTAATTTGCTTTTACATTTCCTGGATTGAATTGTTTCCTCCTTATTTGTGATACTAATAAAAACATAATTGTAATTTTTCGAAGTAGGTATACTATGCAAATGGTGTTATGCATGCGATAGTTTGTGAATAAACAACGAAATAAGTGGAACGAATAGTCTCTGAGGCTATAAGCTATGTGTTTCAGTCTCAAAAAGAATTTATGTAAAACTTTGAACCTAAGCAAGAACCTAGCTATTAACCCCTATTTGAAAAACCTAAAATCAAGAACTAACCAAACAAAGTTCATCCTCGCTTATAATTCAGCGCTCTACGAGTTCACGAGTCCAACATGTCAGGCAAAAACATTTCATAAAAACAATAGAAGGTATTTTCATTTCCACCTAGCCGTAAAAACATTTCGAAAATGTTGGCGAATACAAAAAATAATGTTACACCTCTTCCTTGTGAGCGGAATCTTTTTACGCGAATATTACGCTTGTCTGTACCGCAAGCATCGTTTTATTCCTATATTTATGCGCACAAGTGTGAAAAAATGGCGCTCATTATTCGTAGTTGCGCGCACAGTTTTGGCGATGTGGTACAAGTTATGAGATTGCAGCGGGTTCATTCTTAATACTAAAATTTTATGAGTAATCAAAAACCTGAAGGAAATTTGATCGATTGATTAGGGTACTGTCGAAAGAAGAAAACCTATTTTTTCAAGGCTCAACTTTGGGTTATATGTAATACTAATCAGAAGTAAAAGATAACTAACGTTTTAACTATGTATATAAGAAGGTTTTGTTCTTTGGTGTTGATGATATTGATGTATGAGTAATATTTATAAAATGTTTGTTTGCAAAAATCAGTTTTCATTATATTGAGTTTCAGAAGTTAGCCCCATGATTTCAGATCTTAACTGCCTATAAAAGTATATTACATGAAAACCATTTTATCAAAATAATACAACATAAAATATGAACAATTCCATAACATGAACTAATTCTCCATACTTTTGATATTATACTGATCTGGGTATACATTATGTGATACACCAAACTCTTTCGCTTCCACCTTGTACCACGACATCTTACGACGTGACAGGGGAGAGAGAAGGCCATCGTTTACGGGATCATGGACCGGATTGATGATGGACCATGATTCTGTCACGCTACAGTTGTGATAGGTGCGACAAATTCCCGCTGATTAAACTATGAGGAATCGTCGAGGAGGTTATGGCAACTGTGAACTCTGATAACATGTGTTATAAATAAGGTTGTTAGGAGGTTCATATTATATTTCGGTTTTGTTTTACGGAGAAAAGCATTAAAGAGAAAAGCTTTATGAAGGTCACGTGGATAATGTCATGTATTGTTTTTTTGGTTTTGGATATGACGTGTTCAGGTGCTATAATGCCATCATAATTTTGAGATCATCCAAGAGTTACATCCGTACTAAGTTATTTATGGCGCTCCAATATAAAAAAAATCGAGTTAGTAAAGAATAGCATACCTAATTGAATTACTTTAGCTATAAACATTTCAGTATGCACCTGCAACACCGTAGTGAAATCAAAAGTCGTTGCGCATAACGACACCTCTCTTAACTAACTGTTCTGTTTTAATAGCTCATAGTACAGACCCTGAACTTAATTTTTCCCCACCATATAAATAAATGTTCACACAAGTCTTAATAAACGTCTTCATAACAGAGACACCCGATACACTGCAGCGTTGTTATTCCACACTGCAGCTAAGTTCATCCCGGCATTTATCATACACCTGCCTTATATTTCAGACAGCTTACTCCACACGTGCTCAGGGTTCGTATTAGCGCTGGTTTCTATGTTACCTCGTGTTACGGATTACCGCTACTTACTATACACTTTCCTTATTTACTTGAGGATAAACAGGTGAATGTTGTGCACTTACAGGAAAGGTATTGCTGTGATTCTCGGAGTAATTTTGGGGTGAGGAAAAGTACTTGCTCTTCTTGTTGATGCCACACCCATAATATTATCTTTCTATTTCGTTACTTCAACTTACATTTTGAGAGATACTCTAGTCGGATTCACTTAAAGTCAGTCTTGATAGATAAATAGATAGGAAAACTTAAGACATGATGCAAAAAAGAGGAACCCGCTTCCATATTAGATCCATACTTAAAGTTTACATATTCCGATGTAAAAGTCGCTACTATTTGAAGTTAGTCAAATTGATCACGCAAGTGTAATTCCTTGCAATCCTCTTACCATATCTGGAGTTTCTTATTTCTCATTCAATTGAAACAACCAGACCTTCGAATTTAAACCCTACTTACATGCGGCACTTGCATTTACATTCAAATAAAATAAAGGTAAGCTTACACAACGCAGTAAACCAGAACCCACTTAAGCATGATGTAGTGGAAAATTAAAATGGATTATTATTTTGTGGCATGTGTATTATGCCTAGTAAGCAGGTTTAAATAAATGAGAGCCATTGGATAAACTGCAAGGAGCCGTTTGTAGGTCACAAAATAATAAATATTTGAACATTGTGTAATACTAGTAGGAGAAAGTACCTGGCTTATACTGGTTACGAGATCCTAGGGGATGTAAAAGTTGTTTTATGTTTGTATTTAAGCTTTGGAGCCTCAAAATGCATAATTTTAATAATATATATATTTAGTTCAGGTTATTTTGTAACTATACCATAATAATATACTTTGGAATGGTCTTCAATTCATGCTAACGCCAAATAATATTTTTTTAATTTGTTGTGATTAATACCTATTCTTACCAAAAATGAATCACAAAACAATGTACTTTGAGAAGGTATGGCCTAGTATCTATGACCGCGCGGCACGCATCAATACAAAACAATGATCACTTGCTAAAAACAACGTAAAGACATCTTAACATCTGAGAATTTAACAAAGGTGTGTTAGACCAGGTCAAAAGCGTTGTAAAATCAACTTTACAAAAAGAAATATGAACATCTTTATCACACTAGACTTCTTTTAACTTAACTTTTGACCCAAGCTTACATTTACTTAGTAATGTTTATAGTTATTCGACACAGCAAAGCAGCTTACAGACGTCGTGTTATGTAGTTTCTCAAAGACTCCTGATATAATATTAAGGCTGACAAGTCACTGGGCGGTAGTCCACCTCGCAATGTACGTGGCCTTATGCCTGCTCTCTGTTGCATTCCACTCTGCAAGTTTAAACGCGTGACTACACATGCATAAACAAAATCTTGGTCTCGCACCGGCCGCGCTCTGAGACATACATATTTATGCTGGAAATTTTCGTGTTGGTCTAGTGGTTTGCTTGTTGCTAGGTGGGAGACTAGGTTCGAACCTCGCCAGAAATGTTTTGGTTGAGGTTTTGTTTTGATTATTCAAATACTCCACATGCAGCTGAAGCTACAAAGTTGTGATAGCCTAGTGGTAAGACTGCAGGAAAGTCAAAAGTTTCGGTTCGATCCTCACGGCATGCACCGACTTTTCGAATGTTGTGTGCGTTTTAGAAATGAATATCATAGCTTTCGTATTTCAAAAGGCACGTAGAAATGTGGGCCCTGTGCTTGATCTCTCCGTTCGTATCGGCTTGTTTTCCTATCGGGTTATAAAAGTAAAAGGAATAGAAAGAGACAATTCCAGGTACTGGGAATCGGACAAAAATCCTTTGAATGCGGGAATAAAACGTGAAGCAATGAAATGCAAAAAAACCTACAAAATATTGAAATATTCTACTATTTCGTCTTAAGATAAATATATAAAGTTTCCTAGCGATGCAATGTTGACTAGACGTATCTTTTCTATTGTACTTTGTCATTTGTTTTCGACTTTGTGATCTGAGTTCGCTTTGTGTCAAAGAACACAGAACTATTGTGCAGTTATTTAAATTGCTGTTATACCGTATTTTATTTTTGGTTCTTTTACTGGCTTTCAAAGAACAATATTTTTATCACAAAAAAAGCTTTTTAAGAGTTTTTAAAGCGATTAAGTTTTTAAACTTCCTAATAATATTAAATTACTGTTAAGGAAACTAGACAGAGGAAACAATCTTTCGTTAGAGGCTTACAGTAATTGTGCTTAGCTTAATTATATAGTATAATTAGTATCTAGGTTTTATCTATTTTTGGAGGAAAAAAACAGATGTTACTTTTACTTAATATTATGCCTAATATAATTAAATTACCTAGCAATAACAAGCCGTGTTGTAGATGATGTAATTGATACGGGGAGAGTAGGGTCGCCCCTTATCTGAGAGTTCCAAGAATTTGTCAAGTTCTTTACTTCGAATAATTATATTAAAAGTGATCATAATTAAATTGTAATTTTATAACAGGTTTCATTATACTTTGATGAGCATATTAAATAACTTTTGAATTTCTTTTTTCTTTCCGTTTCCTCAAGAGCGGAGTCTATGTGCGAGTATGGGTCTTTAAAAATAAATAGTTGCCAGCCGAAATTCAGAGTAAAAATATTTTTCAAAATCCTTAAAAACTATGTGAGAAAATCCTAATTTCCTCCAAAACTTTCATTATAATTTACTCAATAGTCCAGGAAAACACTGAAAACAAATACGAGTATTCTATTAATATAGCTATAGATTTGTAATTGTAGGTGTCCCCATTTCACGAGTAATCAGCAGTGCGATGTATGGGTAACGGATGGGATCTAATCATTCACGCCATTTGGCAGACCGGATCAGATTGAGAGTGCTAATTGAATGTAAGCAATTGTCAACACGATTGGTCTAGTGGAGTTATTGCTTTTCGTGTAATACTTGTGTATTTACGAAATAGTAACAAAAATGGGAGTTAAAAATATTTTAAGTAGTAATTTTTGTCTTAAAAGTTTATTAACTATAATTGTAATGGTTACAGATTTAAATGAAAAGTTTTGCCGAGACTTTGTTGTTTGAAATATGTTAGAGTCTCTTTGGTATTATGTGTTTTAGCATATAACAATCTTGTAAATCTTAAAATCAGAAATCAAATTTCTTTCTTTTTTCATACCCTAGACACCCTTTGAAGCGGGCAAAAAGAGGATGCCGATCAGAGAAATACTGAGAAGATTCGAGGAGACGATAAAACAATCACATGCATGCTACACGGGTTTTCTCAAGGCTACTTCGCGTGAGTCTGTAGCAGCCATTAAATAATTTTCATTCACATTCAATTCAAAGTCAACATAAATGCATGTTCTTACCTCTCCATTTTATTTCTATACCGACGTTGTTTTCTATTCACTTTTGCCATTTTAGAATTGTAGAATTGTTGAATAAAATTATAGAAATTTTAATAAAGGTGAATGGGACGAGAACTAAATAACAATTTTTCTACAATTCAATTTACTGATTACAACAGAGTTCTCCAGGTTGGTAATAAAAGAAACAATTTTGCATTCAGTTTTGTTTCCTTCGTTAATTTAAATAATGCAAAGAGAAATTCATTTATTTTAATGTAATTGAAAAATTGTTATTACAAAAGGTATTTCTTTATGGATGACAGCGCTTGTAGTTTGAAATCAATCAGGAATGATAATAATATTATTGACCTACTTCACGTGTATGATAATGCTAGTCTCTACGAAGAACTTCAGTTATTATCAGTCCATACGTCTGTTGTAATTAACAAAACATACAAATTATTTTTAATTTTGGGTCATCTAGCCACTAAAACAAGTTCAAATATTAGATGATCAGTCCATTTATATTTAATTCTGATATAAAATTGTTATTGTAAAATTAAAATAAAAAGAAAATGCCAACTAACTCAGACCAAGGTAGAATAAAATAATTTGAAGTCTAAAATAATTCCAAGTTCCGTAGCATTTGTTGGCTTTCCGTTCATTAGTCAAGTCTGAGTGTAAGTCATGAGTAATAAGCACAAAAACGGCGAGACAGGAGCGACACAGCCCTGCGGATGACGTCACAGATTAATTAAGCTTTGGAAGACGGTTCATTCTGTTTGCTTTCTTAAATCTGAGGACGGCAGCTCTAAATGTGGTAATTTTAAAGTATTTTTTTGTTTTAAAGTTATGACTTTGTGGTATGGTTTGCAATTCAATAAGGCGGCGGATCTTATAGGTATACAAGTATCATTCAATTTTTTAAATGACTAGAATATTTAGGAATATTATCTATGCAAGATTAAATGCTTTAGAAGGAAACTGACTTGGAAAAGTTTTTCTTTTTTTAAATGGTAAATGGCAAATATTGGTTTTTGAAACTCATCTTACTATTACGACTTTCTATTACTATTACGCGTAATTTCAACTATTTTATTTATTTTGATACCTAAATAAACTAACGTAACGGGCGTAAACGGAAACATACATAAACGCATAGCTATTTAAACTATTTTTGATTAAAGAAATTAATTCCAGAAGCTGTCTGCAGATGTACAATCTAACTGTTTGTTTTATAGAAGTACGAGTAACAATCTGTTTTAAAACATCGCAAATTACAGTGGAGGAGTCGTCTGAACACCGTTACTACAAGCACAGGGCTCCTACCAAGAAGTATTAAAGTTATATTATTACAAGTGTGGAAGCGGGATAGCGCACTATACAGCGTAGAGCGGCGTCTCTCTTTCACGCTTGCAATAATATTACTTTAAGCGCTGGTGGTAGACCCTCAGGTCCCGTTTGTTACAGAAGAGTAATAGCCACCATTTGTTACAATTATCTTGCATACTGCACACCTTCCCAGCGCCAGTACCATGGAAGCTTTATCTAATTTTATGCTAAACTTAGTTTAGAGCAAATCTTGGTACAACACTTAAAACAAATGATGTACAGATTTCTCCTCGTTTTGCTTACTGTGAAGATCTAACCTACATAATTACTTGCATGAAAACTGAATTTGGGGAATAATTGAAATTCGCAAGAATGTTAGATCTTTTCAAATGCAACTTGGTCAAATCGTCAAGCTATTGAAAGCAAATGTATGTTACGCGTAAATTTTCCTCCTCTTACTAATATTAAAATCCAAGTTAATTCAAATATTTTTTTAAGTACCAACCCCTAATTTTCACAAAATTTTCACCCATTCTGTGGAGCTTGGACCCTGTAGTAGGACAAAACAGAAGAAGTTAGAAAAACATGTCTATCCATACTCCTGTGTGTCCGGGCCTTTACATGACAGCTGCAGCGCGTACCGTACCGCCTCTACCGCGCGCCGCCGGTAAGCCAGTGAGAAATGACGCTTATTCTTCGTGGTTAAGTGTTACGAATGCCATTTTAAACCCAGCACCCAGCTTAAAATATCATGAATATTACGTGCGTGAAAGACAGAGGCTTTAAAAGTCGTTTGTATATGCTGAACGTTTTGTATGTTGCGATGGTTACCAATTTTGTTAGGTTTATGAATTTTGTTTAAGGTGGGGTGTGTTGTAATGAAATCTGTATTGAAATTAATTTGGTTGACAATTTATTTGAGCTAGAAGAAATGATAGTCAATAATAAGTGTTTTAGCACGGAAATATGTGCTAATAAAATAAATACGTAAGGAACTCGTAAGCCTGTCTATTATACTTTATAGCGAAAAGTTATCACATTTTAAGCTCACGGAAAGGATACATGCTACATAAGTGCAGTTAATGTCATCATGTCGGAAAAACCGTAAGTAAATGCTATAGTTAATAATAACTATAACTTTTTCTTTAATTAGATATTCAAAATGTTGATTTATTGCAATTACTTCTTATAATATTTTCAAGCACAAAACGCTAAACTTCAAAAGCCTAAACATTATTGTATTCGTAAATTCTAACGAAGTTTATAACGATTATAAGGCCTGGTTATAACCGAGCAAAATATTAAAAGTTATGGGCAATCTTATACAGCAATAGTCATGATAATAAGAGCTAAGTGGGTGATTCAGTTAAAGCGGTGCCTGAGACGGGATGGAGAGCGCCGACGTCGATGTGAGGGAACTATGCGATCGTCTTGTATTTTCCTGTTTCGTCTCGTGCCTTGGAAATTGGCTCCTTAACAACGATGTGTGGATATGGATTTATTTATTTTACGCTCCATGTATACAGTGAAGACATAATGCTAGAAGAAATTTGCCTTAGTGTGCTGCGTAAATTAGGATATGAAGGTTTTTTGCTTGCTTGCCTTATGGAAAGGTCTGGTTTATCGTAGGATAAAGTTAAGAAGAAGAAAATAGTAATGAATTGTTTTATTTATATTTTATCTTGTGACCCACACGTTTGTCAAAGGTTTAGTTATAAACAGTCGGTTTGCATAGCGAAGCAACGATGCATTTTTGTAGTTAGGGTTGAAATTCTGCCAAGGGCAGAGAAACTTTATGCCTCTTGTTATTAGACTTAAATTAGTAATAGTATTTAGTAATAGTTCCACCAATTATAAAAAAAGGCAATAAGAAAGAAGGTAAAAAGTATTTCAAAGTTAAAAGATCCCTCAGGGCAAAGATAGACCCATTAAAAAATAAGATACACAAGAAACATTTGAAATACTTAAACAGAACACGCTAAAAATACAAAGACGATAAAAAGCAGAAACTTATTTATTCATATTAATATACCTTATATTTGAACTCATAATTAATTAAGTAATTTTAATATCCATTCGTTTACACCACATAATTGGAGATTTTTTCCGTGAATGGTCCCCAATTCTTTCATAAGAAAGATAAAAATGGTTCGAGTTTTTAATTTGATGCCTGTGGAGGCCAAACTTTATTCAATTAGCCGACGAAATTAATCTTCAAGTTTGAGAAGGCTTTTTTAAGGTAGGACTGGGACACATTCTTCAGGAGTTGGTTCGTATTTGAATTGTATAAGCATCGCTTTAATGTCTGCAATAGCTTCTGTCACGCTTGTACCTATTTCACGGTTCTGAAACTACGGGCAGAGAGGTGTTTGATATAGGTGAAGTAAATTGTGTATTGAAATAGCATTTAAAGGTCAAGTTGTATTTTTTTTATTTTCATGTGAACTAATTTTAAGTCAGTATGTGTGTGTCACAGTGGATTACTTTAGATTTAGAATTTCTTCTGGTGGTGGACTATTTTCTTTTGGTGGTCTAGAACTTTTTCTATAGAAAGCAGAAATGTACATTTGACTTTTAATTAATCATGACTTCTGTTTTATCCGTCGCAAAAATAGTTTGAAGGCAGCTTGAAAATAACTCAAAACCAAATTATCGATTTGACACCTCTCTTTATTATAAATAATAGTTGTTAGATATTTAAAATATTAAAGCCAGTTAAAAACCTTTGAATTACATTAAAACGGTTTCGACCACGACACGTGCAGTTTCTAATTTGAATTTGAAATTCAGAACTAATAATTTATAGTTTCGGAACAATAACCGTTAGGATTATTTCACCTTGGAGGGCAAGGGTTCACCGAAGGTCACGCGTAACAATAAAATAAAAGTAAAGTGTTGGTAAGTGTGAAAATAAAATGCTTCGCCTTTCGGAGGGCGCCGCTAAAAGCATCGTTTGCCGCGTGGAGAGAATTCTATATAATGAACTTATCGACTTTCTAGTTATACTCTATACGAAAATAGAGAGTTTTTGGGCGACCCAGTTAGGGCTTTTGTTTGACGTTCGCCGCTAATGGTTGTGCATGTAATGCTGTCATATATTTAATTAAATTTGGAGCACGTTATGTTACGTCACGTCGAATAGAACGTAATTAATTGGTCATTTGAATTAATATCTAAATGTAAGTATTGTGGTTTTGCTGGACTTGTGTGCATGCCGTGAATAGCTAACATTATTCACAGAGAAAACTAACATTTTCGACAAATAATTAAGTCTTTTCTCAAACGCTGATTAACACAATAATTTGTTAATCGACAGGCAAAACGTCATGTTAAACTCTGTGATTGGTTGTAAGGTTTTATGGTCAACCAATCATAGTTGTAACCAGTTGATTTGACAGCAGATTAAATTGATCAGCCATAAAGAGACTGGAGGTAAATCCAGCTCTACAACAAAAGTCAGTTACATCACAAAATTACAAAGACATCCAATATTACCAACCGTCGCATTTATTTCCTCTACGGACTTCTTATTAAACATTGCTTCAAGCTCAATTCCTTATTACCTTTTTATACCGTAACGGAATACTAAGTAGTGTCCGCAAAATAAATCACTACAGGTAACTAAGGGATTATAAATCAAAGTTTATTACTGTTCCTCTAGGATACGGTTTTTATTTTGTTGCTACTCGTACTTAAGTTATAGCTAAGTCGTGCTGGTCCGGATTTATTGATCGGCTTTCTAGAATAGGTACTTGATATATTAACGCACAACGCGTTGAAATGTTATAAGAACTTAATAACATTACTGTAAATGTCAAGATGATTAAATTAATTGATGACGTCAATATTTAATTAAGATTAAAACCTTTCCTTCCTTTTGACTTTGTTAGTATAATAGACACTAGAACAGGCAATAGATACTAGTACTTAAGGGAGTCTATTCGATAATTTTAGTCTCTATGCATGGACACGCGTTGTGAGAAAGACTTGCGTAGACTCGAGTGCCAAGACTTGTTAGGTCTTGCATAACATACCACAGGTATGTAGTTACTTTGCGCGGTGAATGCGAATGCAAACCCCGCACCCCTGGCCATAGGCAGACAAGGACACACCAGTGGTTTTAGCCCGTAAAAGTCGGGCGCACCCCCTCGTCAACCCACTGAGGACGTTCAGTCCATGAGGATTTCCAACTGGGATAGAAAACTGATAAATACGTCTGATTGGTCTAAAGTATCGTAAAAAATAATTTTGGTTGACAATCATGTTAAAGCTATCATGCCATTTATGATTTTTACAGCTTGCTTTAAAGCATTTTACTATTTGGCTAATCAGATAGAAACCATAAAACCTCATTACACGAATGCATTAATCCGTTATTTAAATATATCCCACTGTTGTGGTATCTGTGGTCACTCGCGCATTATGATCTGTGAATAATGTATGCGCTTTTATTGTATTTGAGTGGTAATAGACGCTTATGTTTAGATTCATATGAATAAGCCAAAAAAAAATATTGTGTGTAATCGTTTCGAAAGCTCGAATTGCTGAGTGGTTCAGATTAGCAAGATATGCTATGGGTTCGATCTTCTAAAGTTTAAATGGTGTTGGTTGAAGATTAAGTGTCCTGAAGAGTATAATTTGACCACATTTAATTGTTTTACGTTTTGTAGAAAATTACATCCGCCTTTAATTTTAAACTCTTCATTAAAATCTTTCTCCGATTGAATTGCATCGATTCAACTATCGGCTGAAAACCGAGTGTACGTGCACCGCAGAGAATCCAAGTTGCACCATATACCTTGAAAAAGACCGCAAATTAGGAGTAAGTACCCCAAACTATAATATGAAAGTATTTACTGATTATTAAACTTTACGACAATTACAGGAAAAGGTTGAAAATCATAAATCTATTGAGAAATTTTATCATCAACTACAAAATTTCATGGCGACAATCAGATTTACAAGCTAATTTGTGTTTCTGATTTGATTTATAAAAACTTTTAATGTGTAAAAAGTAGTATTCTGTAAACGGTCGTGACAAGGCTATTATATTTTTATCAGCATTTTTAGTGCACGTTATTGTTTTCTAATGCCATATAGTAGAATTATAATATTTTTGCTTACACGAATGCCATCGAAAAAATAAACTGTCATTGAATACTTGAATAGGCTCCATCGCAGATTTTTTAAATTGTTAACGTGTTAACAATAAAAATCCACCCCACCCACATGTTAACGTTTTAGCAGCTGTCTGAAGTCATAGCCATGTCTAAATATACGCCAACTACACCAGCTAACGCATTAAAAACATCAGACCCTAAAATCCCAAACAATTCCCTACAAATGGAATACATTAATTAGGTGTACAATACAATAAATAGTGTGTATGTGTAAATCATAGGTATCGCTCAGCATTCCCTCGGTCGGTTGGCGTCGGTACAATCGGCTGTGGTTTGTCGCGTATCGTGACGTGTTGACGTTGTATGGAGGTGCCTATTTGTGATGCGGTTGTATCGGTCAAGCATGTAATTTGGACTGCTTGTAGGTTAGGTTACACTGAAGCAATTTTAGGGGTACAAATTCATCTTTAGTTTTATTGACACTTGCCTATCGATGCAATTCCTGTAAACCAGGATCGACAATGATAACCACCGATAAAAATGTATTTGGAGCCTTATAGTCTCAAGTTTAGGCTCGATTTTTATGAATAAAAGTCCTAAGTGGGACTCAATCCTGTCAATTCTACATTCATAATAATATGTTTAATCATCAAAATGATTACAAATTAAAAAAAAATGGTAAAATATTTGGAAATATTGAACTATTTGCAAACACACGTGAGCTTCATAATATGAGAGTTTTATGGCTTATTCTGTTATTCGAGAATTCATTGAAACTTTACAATCTTTGCTTACTTTTAAGCATAAATACCTGTTTATGTGAAACTGTAACTACAAAATAAACAAAAGCCAACTCTACATAAGTAGATATCATACAGTGACTTATTTTAAGCAGGTAGTAGAAGTTAGACGTTTTAAAAATGGCTACTGTCATGGCGGTCGCTCTAACGGGCCTTGCTCTGACACCCCCATCCCTCCCACTCACTGGTCACTTAACTTGAGTAGGGTCAACCGCCAAACTTTCAGCCTACACAGAAATGAATTGTGTTCCTACCAATCCCACCTATACACCCATTTAATTAGATTGAAATAATTTTAAAGCTTATAAACCTGGTATGACGCATTAAACTATGTTTTATTAAAATCATGTTATAAGCGACATAATAGGATTAACTGCGAATTGAGTAAAAGCCATTATTGTAATTATGGTTACGTAGTGTGCAGTTATGTTTATAGAGCTTCACTTATATGTAGTGTAGGCTCAGTTCAGAACGTGCTAGTCAAGTTAGAACTACTTCTTTTCAGGCTACAAAGATGAAACATTTAATACATTTTAATATTCATTTGGTGTAGACGGGGTAGATCTTGATACGATTCCGTCTCGTATCTCTATTACAATGATGGCTTTTACTCAATTCGCAGTTAATCCTATTATGTCGCTTATAACATGATTTTAATAAAACATAGTTTATAGTAAATGGATTTCAGTAACAATAGAAGCAGTGGTTTTAAATACTTGTCTGGGGATGATAAATATGTTATTTTTTTTCTCTGATTACCGCCATTTTTTGGCTTAAAGTTTAGACCTACATCTTTAGACTAGGCACCGACTTTTAAAGGTCTCAAATATTAATTAGGCACTCTATACCTACTCGGAAGAATATATTGTTACGATTATGTATTTTTCAATTAACCTGCTCCGACAACTATTACACTAGTTAAACTCTACATTTGCTGTAAACTCGCAACAAAGGTAGATAGGCCGGTATAAACGATTGTGACCACAAACGATTTAGGCGGACAGCCGGACTGCGCCTGACATCGGACACGGACACGACGCGTAACGTGTGACGTTTGTAACCGTTCATTGTTTTACGAGGCTTTTTCAATTTTGGTATACAAGAATAGACGCAATAATTGTTTTATAGCTTTTACTAGCTGTTGCTTACGACTTCGTTTGCGGAAAAATAGGGATGAAAAATAGATAGTAACCGATTCTCAGATCTACTGCATGCATATACAACATTTCAAACATTGACTTCGACTGGCCTGTTGGTTTAGTGGTTAGCGACTCTGACTGCTATACTGGAGGTCGTGGGTTCGATCTCCACGCAGGACAAAAGCTTGTGTGATGAAGACGATCATTTGGTGTGTGTTTGTGTGTAATTTACGCATAACATGCATGTATTTAAGAGTATATAACTAAACTGTCTTTTTCAACTAACCTGCTCCGACATTTATTACACTAGTTAAACTATACATTTGCTGTAAACTCGCAACAAAGGTAGACAGGCCGGTATAAACGTGACCACAAACGATTTAGCCAGACAGCCGGACTGCGCCTGACATCGGACACGGACACAACGCGTAACGTGTGACGTTTGTAACCGTTCATTGTTTTACGAGGCTTTTTCAATTTTGGTATACAAGAATAGACGCAATAATTGTTTTATAGCTTTTACTAGCTGTTGCTTACGACTTCGTTTGCGGAAAAATAGGGATGAAAAATAGATAGTAACCGATTCTCAGATCTACTGCATGCATATACAACATTTCAAGAGAATCGTTCCTACCGTTTCGGAGGAGTACAGTAACTAACATTGTGACACGGAAATATTTAAATAAAACAAAGATTTTAAATATAATTGGATAACGTATTTAACTTAGACTTGGATTTACAGCGACAAACTTTATTTTTGTATCACTTTTTACACGAATAAAAAGTTTGAGCTGTAGGTTGATACATAAGGCAGTCAGGAAGTTACTCTTTTAAATCGTAAATAATTGATTCAGGTAAGCTTTCATGAAATACGAAACATGTTTCTCTAATTCATATAACCTGAACGAAATAAAAAATACTTACTGTACTGAATTATTGAATATGACCACAATTGTGGATGCAACGATAAAGTAAATTAATTGAGATAAAAAATTAAACTCAAGAATGAAAAAAATATTCATAATTTACGTTCCGATCTTCGTTCAGAAAACATCAGGAATTTCCACAAGCGTCCAGTTGTGCACGGATTTATTTCAGCTTTTAACTCTCTCGCATATAATCGTTTATTACTTGAAATAATATGTTTCGGAAATTAACTTTGTAATGTCATATTTTGCAATCCTTTTTGCAGGTTTAATAGTATTCAAATAATTAAATTTTGTACCTACTCTATATCTCATTTGTATCCAATATTAAACATAGAACATGATTATCCAATATGTACGCACGTTATGTGCGGTTTGTCTCTTTTTTCACTTATGCAATCTTGGCGATATTGAACTTTTTTCCTAATTTTCTATAATAGGTATTAACACTTTAACTTATGAAATTGCATTCCAATAAATCTACTTAAAATGTTAGCTATCAATGTTTTTAAGTCATAATAAAATACTCTTGAAAGCCTCTTTTAATTCACGGGCTAACTTCAAGGGAAGAAACCCGGTCCTTTTTAAAGGCTTACACGGGGACACAGGTCCAACATGCAGAGGCCTTGTTGAGAACTTTAATCTAATATGTGATGGGGCAACTACCAAGGGCCATCCTCCCCTGCTTCTTCTTGAAAGCATAATTGTTATTTTTTAGTTTAAATATTTACATATAAAATATATCTTTGAATATATGAAAAAAGGAAAATATACATTAAAAATATAAAAAATAGTTTCCAACCGGCATCGGGAACAGGGTTCCCGAGAGAGGAACCTTCTCACAATACGCGCCGTGTCAAGAAGTACTGCCGTGTAAAGCATAATTATTACTGGTTGGGTATTTCAGTGTTACCTCTTGCGGCGTGTATCTGAAGATCTCGTGCATGTCGCGGTACCACTTGACGGAGTGCAGCGGCGGGTCGTGCTGCTGGCGGATGTACAGGCACCGCAGCTCCGCTTCCCGCCGCGGGTCCGCCCACAGCGGCACCTCGAGTGTCGTGATCGTGTGCGATACACTGCGGGCTGCGGACAAGAGATTTATGAGTGAGTAGTTCTAATAAGTCTCGAAAAAGAAGTGTGAATTTTGAGTTTAAAAATGTAAGTTATGTTCGGATTGATATAATTTCGCAAGAGGAAGAATAGCTGTTTTTTGTTAAAAAAAATTGACAGCATTCGAGCTTATTTTAGTTAAAGATGTGTATAGTTGAAGACTGACTTCTAATCCTTAAATACTCATGTATCTAATCGTGACTTAATCTACGTCATAAAATGCAGTGAAATATGGTATATCATGTGTATGTTTTACAATGATAAGTACTTTTTGATAAGATGACAGTAACGATAAATTCGTCCAAGTTGTGCGACGAATTTTTGTTTTCGACCAACTGATATAAAACAAAACAAACACAAAAAAGGATTTAATATAAACAAACAAACCCTAAGACGTTGATAAGACGCTTATGTTATAAAATGTATGAAGACAAACAAAATACAATAATCTTAGAACAACAAAGAGTGTTTCGTAAATGCGATTCACGGAAAGGGAAAGCGACAAAGTGACTAGATAATGTATTTGAATACGATATTACATACATGTGAAATTCCTAGAAAACTCTGTGACGATGTTGTTTCTTTGGGAACCTCTGTTATTATGCAATGTGATATAGGAGTATCGGAACTTCGTGATTGAACTTTGAATGCCATTTGTAAAGATGGAAATTAACCTTTTCAAGTAGATCAAATTATTGTGTAACAAATAGATTTAACCATGTACAAAAGTAAATAAAGTTAGATTTAAGAGTAGATTTTTTATTTTTGTGCAAGTGCAAGAAGAGTAACATTTGATTCGAAGTAATTGATTTTCATTTAAGTGTTTTCCCGGACGTTATGCGCATAAGATTTGATAAGATATTATGCAATAATTTGTTTTAGTCATAAGTTTGATTACTTCAGTTTATATCACGTACTCTTGATATAAACTGAAGTAATCAAACTGTTTGTATATAACACCAGTTTGGTGGCAACTGTATGTGGAAATAGGTTTAGCTCAAATGTTAGTTAGTTCTCTAGTGTATAAGCGATATAAATTTAAGCGATTCCTTGTAAATCGCATCTAAGAAGCTTATGTTCCTTCCTATAACTTCCGACAATGCAGTTCGCACAGCTAAAAATGTTATGAAATGTTACAAAGCATCTCAATAAAGCAGGTATCGGGATAGCTCGGCAAAACTTTACTACAATAAAATAAGGCAGTAAGTTCATTCAATCGACAATAAAATTTGTTATTTGAGGCAATGCTTAAAAATGCGAAGTTTATACAGCACTTCAAGCAATCAATACCCAAAATCAACCAGACAACTACTTATAGGTAGAGAGGTCTTCTAACACAAATAGAATTTCGTGGAGATTGAAGAAATTTTCACTTTTGCACATAGTAGGAAACCTAGATTCTGAAACATAATTTGCTACCTGCAAGAGTAACCGTAGCGATCAATGCTCGTTTCTTCTCTTTCTGCGTATGGAAAGAGGCACGCAACAATTATAGTTACACATACGCAATTTAAAGATGTTTCTCTTATAAGTATCATGCACTCCATAATTGTTGCGTAACCTAAATCGTCATCGTTTTTCCATTTTATTTGCCACACGAGATAAGAATCCCCCTGATTTCAGTATCAATAAAACGTATTGGATTTCTATGTTTGCTCAAAACTCTCGGTTTTATTTGTGCTTTGCTGGACAAATCTCGTAATTCTTAAGGTCGTTGTTTTTATTGACACATCTGTGAGAGGTCTTTGCCCACTAGGCAATAATCGTGGCGAGGTATTCATGGCATCCATACCGAACGTTTACGAGCGTGAGGTATTCCAAATAAAAAGGATTCTGCGACGTCGAGACCCTTTCTGTTTATTTTATCCTTCGAATGTTGTTTATTTTTAGCCGCTGGCTTAGATTTTACGTTATTAGTCCAGCGCCCACAGGCTAGTGATACGGTTAATGAGACGGCTTGTTTGCTTGCTTTGATTCTAAGATGTTTTAGCAAGTTATGGGTACTGGACTTGTTTATAATATCTTAAACGATTATGATGATAATATTTTTGTTTGTATGCGAAAATTAGTTATTTGCAATTTTAATTGAACAGTTACATTTGATAGCTCGTAAACCAGCATAGCCAACTTTATTCTTGATCAAAAGCAATTTACTTAACAAACTTTAAAAAACTAACTCTTTAGCTAACCGTTTCTCAAAGTAATTATAAAACATTTGCAACTTTCTCATTAATAACTTATTTCTCACTACAAAGAAGTTCAACTCATAAACTTATAATCAAGAAACTGTTTCTGTACTGCATCTAATATAAATGTCGCTGCCATCCCACTATAAGAGCAATTAAGGTTCTATTACAGCGCTTTGTATTCCTTAGTGGTATTTAGTAGTTTATCATTGAGCAGTATAATACAATGTAGAGGCAGCGAGTATCAAGTGTTAGCGTAAGCCACGACCGTCACTCCATTCACTGCCGTCTCGCTGGGTATATTGTTTCCAAACCCAACCCTTACTGATTTAATAGTCATAAAACGCAAACAAGGCTGCGCATATAAAGTGGGGATTTGCAATTTGCGTCAAAGGCGTCGTTGTGAGTAATTATTTTAGGATGATGCTAGGATTAAGTGGGCATTATCTATAACCTATGTGTTTCCGATAACTGCCTACCCCCGTATTGATAGCCTATAGTTATTGCCTTCTGATGTGTGTAACGTATTGTGATATAAAGTTGTCGTGTAGTCAGTGATCGGGGTCCGTTGTGTACATTCTATGGGCGAAATTGCTGACAAATTGGAGTTATGTAGGAGTTCCGAACTATTGATAAACTGTTCGCTACTGATGTATATTTTGACGACGTTTCGGTTTGTTTATTTGCGAGCAAAATGTTTTGTCAATCGAGTTCGGTAAGCCTACGACGGGTTGCTTTTTGGTAAAAGCGTAGTTGGCAAAATGTGTTGTGTTATTTATTTTACTTTTGCTTTATTTAAATGACTTTTTTACGTTCAAATAACTATACAAGAGTTACACCACGTTATAGTTTCTGGGTTTATTTTCTAAAATCTCTAACTTTATAATCTTACTCTACATTTGTGTGCACTTTAAGGCTTCATTCTACTACATGTAAACTACTTAATATAGTACTTTTTACAACCAAAACAAAAGATATCCAAACCAGTATCCTTCCTTTATCACGATAAGTTTCAAAGCACAACAAGGCTGCCTCATAATCTGCTTTCCCCAACAGATTACTATTACTATTCAATGCGCTCTCGTTTTTCTTCAGAACTAACCGCTACCCTCTTAATAAAACATTCAATTCAGGTGACCCTTATGCTCTCTATAAATTTTAATACGACCCAGGTACCGAAAGATTAATACAAGTGTAGCGAAATGTGTCTTGGATTTGCATAAATACGAGCGGTGTTAGTAGTAAAATATTTTGTAACGGACACTCGTTTTAAAGAGCTATGTCGGTCGAACGGATTTACCATTCACCTCTACCCTTTGTGAGAGGAGATAAGGGTAAACCTTTTCCTATTGATTCATTTATTTTTTAATCTTTATCGGGTTGAAGAG
Organism: Chrysodeixis includens; assembly: GCA_941860345.1. NCBI lineage: Eukaryota > Metazoa > Arthropoda > Insecta > Lepidoptera > Noctuidae > Chrysodeixis > Chrysodeixis includens. Next base: position 836,126 of record OW796097.1, read on the forward strand.
AATTTTGTTAAACTATTAAATGTATAAATGAGTTTTTGTTCTGGATTTAATTTAGTCGCTTTTATTAGTGCGTGAATCTATTTCATCCTAAAATTAGTTTTACTCTGCAATAAAGACATTGATAATGTCAGCGTCATAACAACCAAATTATCTTCTTACTTTTAAACCCACATAGAACAGTATAAATAAAACCCCAGACCTTCTTGCCGACATACGCAAAAATATTCCATTTAAATCCAGAGATACAGACAGTAACCAGATAAGCATCTAAGCTGTCTTGTTACCCTGTTATTCTGAATCAAGACGGGAATTCTTGCAACGGGGTGGCAACCCGTAATACTTGCCTTATTAAATTAACTAGTCCCCCTCTTAGCTTCGGGCAGATGCAATTTTTACGACAAGAACCTCTGTGGCCCAGTTTCGTGTCGTCTGTTTTGTGAACTCACTACGTGGGGACATATTTTTTTGCTTTCTTTAAGGGATGATGTAGGTTAGGTTTGGGTAGGTTAGTGAACTTCTCGTCGGTTTGAGTTTATATGTAAATTAACGAAGTGATTTATTTAAAGTGGGTTGAAATAGTATTGGTGTAATAAATAAGAGATTTTTACTTAAAAAAATACATGAAAGTAATAATGTAAGCTAAACAGCAACTATAAAATAAGAAAAACCTGTAAATAACTGTCATTACACAAATTTGTCCAAAACATAAACATAGCTCACACATCAATACGGAATACAAATAAATTCCTTCCAATTACGTGAGTACATAGTGGTTATAACGATAAAGGTTCTGTTCCCATTCGCAGCAAATATTTGCTAGGCCCACGCACACTCGTTGCGACTATAATTGTTTTAGCACGCTAGATTTATGTCTGTATACCACTGCTGTACCGTTTATACTAAACTGGACAAAGGATTGTATACAATTGTGGTGGTTTGCATAATTTTGTTGCAGTAAAATTGGATTTTATTACATTTTTGACAGTATTCTGATGCCGAAAATGTCGTATAATATACCCAGTGGTACTTTAATCCATGAAAAATCTTGCTACATATCTATTTCTATTTAAAATCCATTCAACCATTCAAACATCAGAACGTGGCAGTTAAGTATACATTAATGTTAGTGAAAATATATTATCATGGTATTATACCTTAAATGCCCTGACTATACAACAACAAAGAAACAATTGAAACCTGCGACAAGGTACTATACAAACAGAAAGGTAAACTGCAGCTACATAATTTAAAGGATTTGATAAAAAAATATACCTATCAAGCATAATTATTTTACAGGCAAATGCTCGTTATCAACCTACATTACATCGGTCTATATAATAGATCGAGTTCAAGTGTCGCATGTCATTGAAAGTAATGGTTGTGAAAAATAAAAAGCAAATGGTCCATCCCGTTCGGAACCAGATGCCCTGTTTTACGGCCTCCACGCTAGAACTCCATAATTTGTGAACCAATATTCAATGAAAACTTCCTTCTGCCAAACGTAATTTTGCGAGTGTTTTGTTATTCGTATTCCTGCGTCTGTTATCGAGATGGTTTTACTCAATTATTCTGTATCTTGTTGGTTTAAAATGTGGGTTTGTATTTTAGAAGTTTACTCGATGTTTTTTTGCATGAAATTTTCAACAAACATTTTTAATAGAGATGAATGCTATATGGGGAATATAGCATTAATTTGTAATGAAAATGTCTAGTTATTTAAAAAAATACTTTACGATCATAATTATTATCTTTCAATTTATTCTTTTAAGGCCGAAATAGGCCAAACTCCCAACAACCCTTAAGTAAAACATCTGGGTACCTACAACATATGAATCAAATTAAGTAACAATTCGGTATACAAAAATGAAATTATTTCAAAATTCCGTTATGTTTCCGTGACACTTATTCGTGTCAGTATTTTGCGAAGGCGGTCCGCTGTTGAACAAGATGGATGGATCGGATTTGCTCCGATCGCTCCCTTGATCGATCTCTTCACACCGTGTAGTTATGCACTGGGTTTTGTAGGGTCAAACGCTTATGTTATTGATATAGAATAAAATTGTATTAGTAATTTTACACCCCAGATGCCACAGAAACTTCTATGCCTATACTTCACACATGTTTATCATTCCGATCTAATTTGTGAAAATTGAAACTAAAAAAATACTAAAGAATACCTTAAAAACAAAGGCTTAAAGTACATATTCGCTTTGTCACGTTTCCTAAAAACAATGGAACGTGAAGTCTAGACTGTTCATGACTAAGTACATTTCTCAATTAGCCAAGTCAACTGAAGACAAACTGCTGACTGATGGCGGCGATTTGCGAACTTAATGTATGACCAAGCATGTTTCATTTCACAGTAATGAAGGAAAAAGTATACAAAAGCAGAAAAACAAAACACATCGAGAATGTTAAATACCTGTCCGTCTTTGCTAAATACTTGAAAGATTTCGGCTTAGAGAGCTTTGGTCCAATCAATCAGGTCTGGCCTATGGACGTGTTCTGCTAGACATGGCCTTGCCAAAATTGCGCCTCAATACCCGGCCTCGGTATTCAGTAAAACCTAGATACTTTTTCAAGAATATATTGAATTGTGAGTACGCCTTACAAAACTAGAAAGTTTTAAACTTTGCGTAAGAATAGAAAACCTTCAAGAAACTCAAGAAGTCGCGACGAAAGATTACACATCATTACAGCAATAATCCATGTCGACATAAAATTATTACGTCCAATAAATCTTCAGATGGTCCTCGACTAATCCTTCGGGAACTTTGATTATTCTTCGCGATAACTTTGCTAAGCCCAACTGCAAATAGTTCGGAAGGAACTTTTAAAAGAGATCAGGCATGACATAATAGGTGACGATGTTACTTTGTTATCTTGCGGTAAATTAGAAAGGTTTTGGGTCGTCATCGTTGTAATCAATTTTGGGGTACGCTGGGAAACAAAGGCACTTCAGTTTCACTTCATTGGTCCTCCCGAAATAGATTAAACAAGTGAATGGAAGAAACAAGTGACTGTAAGTATTTGACTGGTCTTCACAGAGTTTGGGGTTAACGAACTATTTTCATTGAGACTTAAAGGTTCTATGTTGAGTTATTTGGAAATTACGAAATTGAAGTGACGTAGTTTTCACTCTATATTTATCAGGCTTTTGTGGGTACTTTAATTTGTTTTGATCTAAAAACCGAAGCACTTCTTATTCATTGTCCAAGAAGAGCTTAGTTTTAATTTACCCAAAAGATTTATTTCATCCAAAATAATTTTAAAAATCTGTAAACAAGTCGAACAAATTTGTACAGGAAACTTTTCAAGTACTTTCTATGCTCACGTAGCGCCTGATGGATGGTTTAAAACAAAAAGTTATCGTACATTTAACTTTTCTCATTCAATTTATCGTTGTTCATGTATTTTGTTGTTTTACACGTTTAAGTGATGGAAAATTCTTAGAAGCGGTTCAAGATTAGGTAGAAAACACCTATTGGTAGATCAAGTAAAAGAACGATTTTCTCAGAGATTAATTACTGAGAAATGGAGACTATTGTATGAAAATGTAGAGTTTTTACCTACGCAAATACTACATGGATTATGAAACTAAAAGTCGGACTAAAAATGTCTCTAACTATTTTTGAGAACAGATTTAGGCGATCTACCATCACGTTACTTGCCTTGGGAGAAACAAAGCGAAAGCAACTATGAAGAAGCCAGTAATAAAAATGAAGAAGCAAGTAGTCATGTATAGTAATAATATGCGGCGTTGAATGTATCCTATATAAAACAGCATAAAAACGCATTTATTAAGTAATTGGGTTAATAAAGTTCCGTTATACACACAGCCAAGTATTCTTGAATAATGCAAACAGTAGCATACATAATCCCCTTTCTAAATTATCATAATATTCTTGGCGTGTTAGTTAAAATTGCACGACGCTTCGTTGCGCGTTTTATTATATTGCAAATGTATTCTGCTCTTTAAAACTACGTAATGTATGTGTAATTATGAGCCAAGAGATAGTATCGCTTGAATATACATCATTAGTAAATTGAAACATCGTATGTAACATAAGGTTAGTTACATTGAGGAGGTTGAGTCAAGGTTTATGCGGAAATTTGTATGAAATTATGTTATGTGGATAATATTGTGTGCATGCAAGAACGACTCTTAGATAAGTGGTTATAATGTATATTTGTCTCTGCGTTCCAGTTAACAATGACAAAGACAGCATGATACCTAAGACGATACTGTGCTATGCATACTTTTTGAGTACGTTTAAATAAATACTCTTTTGACTTTAGTTCTGGTACGCCCGAAAGGGAAGAACTGATGATGGCATGAAACGGAATGACAACATTTTACGTTAAACGTTTGGAGTCTTATAAAGATATTTCCAAGTTATAACAGCTTTCCACTTCCCAGATTTCTATTTTTAGAAATAAACCTTGTCTATAAACGTTCTCTTGTTTATTTTACTCGAAAATACAGTGAACTAGTCTTTACCTTGGAAAGAAATGAAAAGGCGTATTAAAGGAGAATGGTACGTGTATTTTATAACTGTATTTTTCTTAGGACTCTTTGAGAATTACTGGCTATAAATAAAATATAAATTCTATACAGTATACACCTCACAAATTCCAACACAAAAAAATGTATGCAAACTTTCTACTATCTAATAGACTGGGATAAAAATGTAGTGCAAAAGGTTATCATTCATTTTGTTAAAACCTCATTTGTTGCAGTTATAGCGAAGTTAGTGAGTGCCCACTCACTCTTTTGACGTCAATGTCCGATGACACCTACTCATATGTATTATAACTGACGGAGTCAATAGAACTCTACATTTCATACAAAATCAACATCACCGTTTAGCAGAATTTTCAGACGTATTCATTTTGTGACTGAACAAAAAACCTTACTCCAATTTGTCAAACAATCCCATATACATAATACTATATACCCTTGTCTTACGTACATCCAACATATCACCACTATTAAAAACATCTGACTTTGACAGCTTAATTTCCTTTTCTGTCTGTCTGTGACGCTTTAATTGCTTTCTGCGGGGTGATGCGAGAGGATCAAAGACCGAGGGATGTTCGGAATTGAAGGTATACACTTAATATGGCCTTTTAGGTATTTTATGGATGTAGGATGGATATTTTGAGGAGTATTTGTGATTGGAGTTTCTTTAACGTAACCTTTTTTAATGCAACACAGTGAGATGTGGCAAAAGAGAAGGGAGACCCAGCAGAAAACGATTCCAGGCAAAAATTTTGAATGATGGTGGAATCACTTCTTGCAAATACAGCTATTAACACTGGAGGTGTCACCATGTCTTACAATAGTATTTTTGCGAGTGGGAAAGAGAGATGGCGCATTACAATGTGTAGAGGTCTTTCTCTCTCTACACCCACTTTAATATAATATAAAGCGATGGTGGTAGACTTTTGAACTGTCTCCTGGCACAACTTCCTAGAATACATTATTTAGTTACAGTAGTTATTACAGTAAGTAGGTCTGAATACAAATTAGCAATGTAATTTACATATTGAATAGTTAGAACTAATGGTTTGTTATTTGTAATAACGACTTCAGGCAGGCAAAGTATTCTTATTAGGTGTTCAAACGAAATTTATATGTCTTTGCTTGAAAATTCGGCGCTTATTTAGCGCTTTTTGGCAAAAGACAATAATTTGTCTGAATAGAAGACAATAATACCAGTATCTGTTTTTGAACTCTTAAGGCACTACTTTTGCCGCCCTAAGTCGAAACTAAAAGGTCATAATATATGCGCAATGTAGTGCGGTAGCGTCTTGCTGACGGAACATGAACAGATCTGTATGAAGCGCCATATATTATAGCAAGCGCGCTCATTTTGTTTGATTCAATACGTAATTTCTACATTCACAGAAGAGGTTAATTCTAAGAATCACAAGCTACGAAGAAACCCAAAAAAATACTACGATTTTGCGATAGTTAGCCCACTTCGCAAGCTCACGTTAAGACCCAAGTAGGCGAGTAATCAAACTAATTTATCCGACACAACCTACGTTAAAAGTTACTTGTAACATATTTTCCGTAATATTTTCCTTTACTGCGTAGTTCTGTACAGAGTAATGACAGGTTGTCAGGCTATCGGATGTCTTTAAGTACCGTAACCCTTCGCCGCTCAAGTTTACGACTGTTCCGAATGTTAAACATCTGGCAAACTGGTTGATGTTCCTCAAAGTTCTAGGCAAAGCTTATTTATTAAGTTAAGGCGGTGCTGTGGATCAAGAATTGTATTCAGGGCACAATTTAGAGTTTGTGTTTCTGTTTCAGTGTTTAGTTAAAGCCTATTTTGTACAGTGATGAATTCAGTTTCTCGAGTTGATGGCAACTAAATGCAGTTAAAGGACTTGGTAGGACGTATGAGAGTTAGATTTTAGGTGCATTTTCTTTATAGTTTGTTATATCTAATGTAAAAAGACATAAATTATACTTTCGTCGCTGACCTCAACGCAGGCAAAGCTGTCAGCAAACCTAAATTACATTTTAACACTTTTGTTATTAAAAAATTTAGGTTCCAACAGTAAAATCCAAACTTCTGCGTGTATAATATCCATTCTAGTTTAAAATACCAACAAGGTTATTTCTTTAAAACTAGCTTAAAATAAGCTTTAACATAACAATAAATTAAGGCAATAAAGACATACATGTTATGAGGCAATTACAGTTAGAACTGAGCGTAAATGCTTGCTAGCGATTATGTAGCACAGTAAAACCTATTAAGACAAGAATCTTATCTCTTCCACACATATATCATGGGACTTATCCTGTCTTTGGGAACGTGTATAGCCCTATAGTTCTACCTACCCGCGGGGTACCAGGGGAGCAGCGCTTAACGTCGGTAATTATAACGATTAACAATCAATAGAGCTAAATATAATTTTGTTTTACGACTCCAATTTAATGAATGGTTTATTTAGATGGAAGTTATTTAGAGTTCACAATACAACTACCGGGTTTCTTAGAAATACATTATTTTTATTTATACCTTGTTGTAGAAAGTTCAACGATCAGGCTAGAAGTCATTCAGTTACTTTCAATGTTAGTGAAAGGCAAATCTATTTCATCTATTGTCATATACCATATATCAACGTACCGCCATTTCATTTTTGTGTTGATCAGCTCATTTTATTGTACGTACCAAAACAATTTAACCAATACACGAATAATTCCTCTAAAACAAAGAAGATATTAACCTGTCGTCAAGAAACCTACACCAATACGCATAAAACATATTCTTTACACACACGTAACCGTCATAACAATATATCTTTATCACAAATCGTCAAACATTACTTTCGTGATCAATTTTCCGTCGCACTCTATCACCCTGAATCTACATTTATGTGACGCTAAAATATATGGTAGTGTTGCCATATTAGCCGCTGTGACAAAAACACTTCGCTCACTACGTCACACTATTGCCTTTGTGTCCGATGACGTCATAAATACGCAATGTTACCGATAGGGATGTACCTAGTATCGGATATTGAATGTGTAATGATATCATTTTAATATCAGTTTTTTTGTGTATTTATTTTAAAGTATTGTTTCGTTGAGTAACGTGGAACTGTTATCGGTTTGAATATTAAAGTATATTAAAAAGTACGAGTATGTGTTATAAATAAAATAATATATGATGATACCTTTTACACGCCTGGCAAATTATTGTTTTTGATTATAAACAGTATATTTACTTTTACTATTCGCCCTAAAAGCGGCATGTCGCTGAGAGTCTACTACCACGTGCACTCAAAACGTAAGAGCATAATTTGTGTTTATTATTTAAAATCCTGCACTCCATACTCCCGCAAATAATGTCGTAAGTACTTTAGTAAGATTGCCATCTAACTAAAAATTGCTGTTTACACCTGCCGTCTCGCGCAGGATACAAGCGAAAATTGTTGTTCATCCGAATTACATAAGTGCTTCTTGAGATGCGAGTTTCGTTCATACGCCAGTGGGTCGCATTTACACAACAGGTGCAGAGTTCCATTCTAGTGCAGATCTACTCCTGGTATCATAACATGTGCGACACTTTGCTCAGCATGATTTTAACAGCTGGAATGTTTAGCGTTGTGAGATAATGTTTTGGTTTAATATGAAAATAGTTTTGATTTCAAATTTTTTAATCAGTTGCTCTACTTTTTTTTGTAATGATTACGAGTAACTTTAAAAATGTAAAATAGTTTTACGATTTTCATTTTCCTTGCAGGCTTTTTTAACCACATTTTAGAACGACAACTCTCACTCTACTCAATTACTGGCTAAAAGATATAATACAGGTAACAGAAAAAAAAATCCGCTACGTCAGCTTACATAATTATGCGCGTGTCCCATCTCTACTCTCCAGGGCCGCGATAGCTATCAATTTGTAACAATGACATTTTTACGCGATCATCGGCGGTCCGTCGCAGCGCGGTGCGGCGCGGCGCGGCAATGTGCGGTTATTGATAAACTCGCCAGCCCACTGCTCCCGTTGACACATCGATAACAATATTTTTTAAGATTTTTATAGCTTTCAATTTTTATAAATCACTTTATCGATTAAAATTTACATATTTTTATAGGTGTTTGCGATGTGTGCAGATAAAATTTTAATGTGTTTGGATTACACGTCCCTATCCATGTTTATTTTGTAATACGTTATTTTTGTTTGCAATCTTCTTCTGGTTGTTTTATTGGAACCACTTCTGGTTTTTATTTCCGAACAGGTCAATGTACACAAATTGAGATAAAACCACCTAATTAAATAAAACTATAATAATACTCATTCTTCGCTGTTACGTATATTTTTATAAATTAGTTCTTAAAGTTTAATCACAATATTCGGGAGCCATGCTAGCAATTAGTTCATAATATTCTACTCTGTGTCTCGTAAGCCTCATTACAACACTAAACGTAGAAATTGCTTTACTCTTAAAGCATTTGAAATTCGAATAAAAAACACTATTATTATTTCGTTACTCAGCCAAATATTTATCCACATAAAAACACAAATGCATTAGTTGTGTAAACTTAAAAGCTACAGTACGGCTGGTTTTTTGTTTTTATACTTTTGTTTGACCGTGTTCAACTAACTATTTAGCTGAATAAAACTATGGAACAGTCGTAAAACCACTGCATCGGTGAAAACAAAACACTGACGTAAAAAACACAGCCAACGTGCAGCTGGTTACAACACGTTCTTACTAAAAGGGAAAATAAGTGAATAATAGAAGTAAATGTGGCGACCAACTCACTAGAAGCGCCCCGAGGCTTCGATTGCAGGCATTGTGGTCGCCGGCGTTTTATTAAAACTTTTTTTAGTTATCAAGTATTCATACTTCACGGTACCAAGTTTTATTTGTTCCGAACACTTTCCTTACGACGCGAATTTATATTTTGGTCACAAACTCCTGAGACCCGAGACTAGATTTACCAAGAAAATGAAGCCTTTGATCGTTTCGTATTTTACTCAATATAAAATCAATTATATGTTGATTTTTGGTAAGAAATAATAATATAAAGTACTCCGATATTCTTGATGTAATGACTTTCGTTTGAGCGTTAAATAAATAAATAGCGATCCCACTTCGAGTTGTATTTAATTTGTTTATTTTGTATTTCGTTTACAGAAACACATCGCCCTTTATTGAATGAGCTATGCGATAATCTAAAGCATTTAAGCAAGAAATAGCCTATTTTATTTAAAATGTCATTATTATTACGCAATAAGGCTCAGCAAAGCCTACGCCAATAGAATTTATAAACAATTAATTAAAATTCCCAGACTTCCAAATAAACGGACAACGATCTATGAAAATGGAAAAAACGTCCGAAGAGAAAACGAGAACTAAATAAGTAATGTCGATTAGATACCATTGTCTGCTAAGAAATGTTATGAATACCTAATGTGAGAATTCTACAAAAAAATACAATTCCGTTCCTCATAAAATATTCGCGAAGGAACCAGAATTATTGGTCTCTAGGAACCGGCGTACCTACATAAAATAAAAGTAAGAACTGCCATAACTCAGCGACGCACTGCCTATGGAGGCAATGGAGGTACAACAGAAAGATTTTCTCGAAACACTCAAACTCATATCAACAAGTTGATAATACCCCTTACATTTGGAGCGGCGGGGAAGAATACTAATCTGTTCCGCTACCGGGAGAGGAAGGTGTAAAACACGGACGTGGCGGTGGAGGGTTGGACTTATGCTGTCTAATGTGGTATTACTAACGTATGGTATATCCTGAATTGAAATTTTGGGATAAACTTAAGGTAGACACCTCAGTCACCTTTTATGTAAAGGCGATTTGCAATGACGAATATTCAAAACATCCACCCTTAAGTATGGCAGTAGAATTGTGATTACGATTTTATTTTTTGTGAATATATGCAATGTTATAAAAGTTTTAATCTTTATTCCGGGAGACTAGCAGCAGGTGTTTTATGTAATTGCAATTTTATCCTTTAAATTGCTTGTTTAAAGTACAAAACACTTCCGTATTCGAGATTGTAATATTTGTTTTCTTTATTGTTGTAAAAGTGATCAAAAAACCTTATATTTAAAAATCGCGGATATTTTCCGATATGAAATATGATTGTCTGTATTACAATATTCGTAGTTTATGAGTATATCTCGAGTAAGATAACATTTTCCCCCTCTATGTTATTCTACCATCGGGGAATGCACTCGATTCCCTTGTAAGTATACAAGGCGACAGTTCAATCTCTCGTGATCCTATTATTTAGTAGTATTATAGCCCTATTCCTTCTGTCGACCCTCAAGAGTTACGGCGAAGATAACCTCCTGATATATTGTTTTTTTGTTCGCAGTTCAACGTATGAATGTATGGGTTATTCCTCACAGGGGACTGTAATACCATGGAGTGCAGATCACCATTTGTTTTAAGAATTCATGAGGAAATGTGTCTAGCCATGCAACGTGTAACAGAGATGTATACCGATGCAGACAAATAAACATTAATACTTGTAAATTAAAAAAAAAACACGAAGTATTGAAAACTGTAAGTCATGTATTCTTGTAAATAAGATTTTCGGATATTTTAGACTTTGTTTTGACGGTTATCATTGCTTCCATAACTTACAATGCGCTTTGTGGTTGACTAACTGACTATTCTATTTTACAACTACAAAACAAAGACGTTCGACCATCTACAATCCAAACAAAACTTTATGAACATTGCAGGATCTCTGGGAAGTCATTAAACATCGAACACAAACAGAGCATTCTTCTATCTCTAACAATAAAACGACACGACTGCACAAACTACAATGCACAGAGGTAGTAAAAATGCAAACCGGTAGTTTACATTACCGTTCAGGCACAACACTAAGCTCTCTATCGAGACACGGAGGCAATCTCATTTTACAGCGTCGGGAAAAACTCAGTTCTCAACATTCAATAGCTAGCCCTTGGAACGGATGTCCCGCGAGTATTGTAACTCCTATTCCAACACTAGCGAGTCCGGAGTTACGTAGAATGTGAATTTTTTATACAACTCGAAAATTGGACTAGGTTTCCCAGAATTGTTGTACTAAATAAATTAGATTCGAAACTACCATTAATCAATTGATGTTTTATCGTTCTTAAGTGATGTTTCTTTGAAATGTCAATTGATTTTATTGACTTCCTACCAGAAAATAATGAAAACATGACAGTTTTAAGACTGTAGGAAGGAATCTGTGAAGCCGTAAATATTAGTTTAGTTGCGAAGGCGAGGTTTACAGCTCCGAGTGTGTGGATCAAAGGATTTTATGATGTAGTTAAAATGGTTTTTGGTCGTTTAGATGTTCTTTTGTTCTGGCGCGACAGTGTTGCTGTAAAGTTGTGATTTTATAGCATTTTATATTTTCTTTCGTATTTTTGTTTGCCTTCAAAGAATGTGACCATATTTTTTGTTAAGCTTTTGTCGTTTTTTTACGAATATGGGATTTGCAATTAACATAAACGGATGTGGGTCAATGCATTTGTTTATTCAGGTTACAGTGTTTTCAGGTTTGATACGGATCAGGGTTTTTGGTATTCAAAAGAGTTCACCCTACCATCACACGGTGAAATCTTGCATGATATTACAGAAGTTTTCAACAAATATCTAATAACCATTTATCCAACAGAATTTCGAATCGTCGACAGCATCTGAGAATTTCATATCTACAAATACCCTTTCAGTACGAAAGTCCAATTTAGGAACCCGAATGGTTTATGGTATTTATAAGATAGTTGGCCGAATAAAACTGCCATTACGCAACTAAGCCAGAGATTGTAAGTTGATGGTGGATGGTAGGTATATTGATTTTTAATATTAAAACTTTGCCAAGTGGAGCGGGGTCGGCAACTTTTTATGACTTAGTGTTGGTGACGACGCCCCTAGCCCTGCTCACGTCACCGACAGGATGGAATATTATAATAACGAAGATGTAGCTGAGACAAGACCGTTTTTTACACACTTAGGAAATTGAAACAAGCTAAACAGAGCATTTTCACTATTTATATTGGTATCCAAAGTGATATTAAATAAAATAAACGATAATATGATATTGACTGATGTATTTAGACAACAAACAGAAAATGTAACATACCTAAAAGTCAAATGAAAAACCAATTCAGTTACAGTCATTCTAGACATTCCACGCAATTATTCTTGATATTAATAAAAATATAGTACTATGTTACGTAACGTATTATTTTCATCTTAGAAGTTAACGATCTATAACAGACTATATTTTATTAAGACCCAAAAGAAAATAAGTCGTTAGGTAAGAATTTTCTAGAAATAACAAAACGTGTATTTGGGAAATCTAGTTAGCTATAACACACAGAACAGTATTGTCTCATGAATCTGATTTCCGAACGCTCTTACGTCACATTGATTTAACGAAAACCGATGTTTTATGAAGCGGCCACAAATCCTGGCGTTCCTGGCCCTGCATCCCCCCATCGTTTATCTCGGGAAATATAGCTTAGAAGCCGTTATTTATTATCAGATTAACGGCATTACCGCTATCTGTTGTATCGCGAGGCTGCGAGTTAACGGATTAATATTTTTTGTTTCCCCACAATGAATAATTTAACGTAGAAACGTAGAATTCGACGTGACGATTCCGTCCTTTAATTGTGGCTGAAAATTATTTCCATCTGGTCTTGTTCGTATTTATTTCGGATTTACTTTCGAGATAGTAAACAAGATAAATCCGGTGAGACGTTATGCGGAAAATTCGAGAAAATGGGCAAAATGGAGACGTTGCGAATTTCTGCCGATATGGAAGTAATGGTAGAATATTTTTTTGTATCTTTATCTGCTGGGGATAGGAGCCTCGGGGTGTACGACTGACGAGAAATGGTTATGTGTGAGAGTAACATAGGGGCATTACTTTCCTCTTTTGTTTTAACCTCATGCTTCGATTTTCTTTTAAAAAATATTGTCTGAAAATTGCAACGAATTTTGGAACACAGAAAATTGTGTCCATTATTCAAGCAAAATGCAAAACCAATGGCAGTTCCGCAAAACGCTAATAAAACCAGGCGACTGTGATGTACTCACATCATACAAATTAACCATTACTGGCTGTTTCACGATGCTCGGTACAATTTCATTTCTATTTAGTGCGGGGAGCTCGCTCGTAGGTAACTGTGGAGTATGAGTTCCAAACAGCTCGGAAATAATTTGATTAAATGGTTGAATATTTTCCATCATTTTTCTACTTCGTTTAGTATGTGTGATGTATATTTTTTTTGTATAAAACTTTTGTTATAAAGAGAAACGGTTCGGTTCGGTTCGTACATTAAAATTTCTTTAATTACACTTTAAACGAACGAAGTATTTTCATAAATATCGCCCAAAACTAGATTTTCCAGTTCAGATCAACTTTCTTCGTTTTTATATATATGGCACTGTCGTTCTGTCAAAAATATAGGCTAATGCTTTAAAAAAATTAAAATAATCCTTCCTAAACAACCGATCACACAGTACATTACTAGAAAACCCTTAATCCACACCATACGAAGATTATAAAAATCACGCTTAAACGTGAACAAGTGAATACGCCATATTTCATTTCTTACTCAATCAAGGCAGGCAAAAATACATGTAACACATAATATTACATAATTCAGGCGGTACTTCCCTTAATTTTATGATCATGTTGGATTTTTTCGCAAAATTACGTATGAGGTCGGAGGTACGAATTATTTAGATAGAGCCTCTCTTTGAGACGATCTCCTGTTACAGGGTGTTGTAAAATACACAAACAAAATTTGAAATAAATTATTGCTTTTGCTCATAACATTGCTAATTTGTTATTAAGTAGATAATATTTAAAACTGTAAGTTTATGAAAACTCTAAGATTATTAAAAAAGTGCATTTGTCACATCATCAATAGATCCAAATCAGTTAATTTTGATCTGCGGAGCATACGTGTGGCTAACATAATTTCTTCAAAAAAGACTTTGACAATTTTTTGAACCTTGAACAAAGTTGACCATTAATATATACAGAGGCTATACTTAGAATATAACCTCGCGTTTTCTCAACACCCTGTATATGCCCCGGGATTTGCCCTAAGCAAGGATTCTCTTTGCACTCTAGCAAGTTAATCCGGGATGTAAGGGAAATTAGTAGCTTAGATAATGGTGATGTATTTATTTCTGTAATTCCTTATTACGTTGGAGCCGGTTTCTTTGGTGATCTAAGATATAAGATTTCTTGAATAAATTATATTTCTAAAAATAGATGTAAAATGTTTTATTATATTTGGATAGAAATATTCAATTACAAAAAGATAAATAATACTGTGAAAAGAGACCCAACTTGGGTGCATAGGTAAAATGACGATAAAAAAATATAATAATAACATTTGCACGTAATAAAAAGTATTCATTGATTTTTATATTGAGCAGAAAATTTTATCAGCAAAAAAATATATAAATTTATATTATGTGCAAATATACAAACGAGACGATAAGCCATCTGCGTATCCCCATAAGAAAATATAGAGTCGTGACGTCATGTATAACTTGTAACATATTGCCGCATATGGCTTCTAGCGGCACGTGATATCGAATCCAATTTTAACTCAGCTTGCCGATATGAGAGCGTGCAAATATGATAAGTATATTTACTGCGCGAGTTAGCAGTCTAGGGTTTAAATGGAATTTCGTGGTTTACGTACACATATCTAGCAGGTCTATACGTTAAACGTGCTAGTGCTGGAGTGCTTTTGAAAATTATTTTGTAAAATTTCATAGTTGGGTGTGAGAGGTCACCCGTTGATTATAAATATGTGTTGTCAGGAATCTGATTCATTCCCAGAATTGTTTAACACCGTGAAATAATGACATTGCTAACACTATACTGTTATATCTGAAACATTAAATATTTCATAACATAATTCGTGATTTTGAAGTTAAAATTACACTCAAAACAAAAATTCATACATCCAACGCATAAGAAGTCTGCAAATGTTCCCAAACGCGAGCGACACAAAAGAAAAATAAAAACACATTACGTGTAGAAACACGCAAACTCATAACCCATATATTGACATTTCCCGTACATATTCGGTTGAATAGCTGCCATTGAACAAGCTTCCGACTGAGAGCTAATGCATAAATATGCATTAACGTCACGGAGGTGTACGCGCGTCCCGCTAAGAAATTCATACAAGGAATATTACTACACCTGCACGAAACTGGCGGTTCCCATTTCTTCTTGTTGCTTTATGGGAAGGGTTATGATTTCGTGTGAGTGTCGGTTGATGGTGATGAGGTTTTTGTACAAGTCTAGGCAGTACTGTCAGTTTGATTATTAAGGTTAAGGTTTATACTGTTGAAACGTGTATGCGTGAGTACAATTTACGCGACCAAAAGAGAATATTGGCTTTTATGGATGCCTGAAACTAGTAAATTCTGGTCTGTCACTGAATTTTTGAAAACTGGACAATGAAACTGGAATTGAACATTGACTCCAAAATTAGGCAGTAGAAACGTAGTGTTAATGTAGATGGCGTGTAATCAAGATATAGCGTAAGCTGACATATGTGGCAGGCTTAAAGCAATTTCGTCCTAAATAAAAAATGCACGAGGGGCCATGCGCCCGAGCCCAAGTTTCTCTGACGTCATTTATATACGTCTACCAGTAGTGTCAAATAGAGATTTGAAAAAGTAATCATCTCTCACTGTTTCTCCCTTTCCATTACTTGATAATTTTAACATCGTGCACCCAGAATCTTTCTGGTTAATTTTTTCCCGCTTTAAGGAAAATGGATGTAGCTTTTTACAGGGCAGCCATTGGTCTTCCGATCGTTTGCGTGCTCACTCTCGGCCACCATTCCGACCTCATTCATTCCCGGTACAGTAAATGCGAGGGTAAATCTTATATTTTCTTCGCCCCGAGCCAAAGGGGTTCAGTCACCATAAAATAAAAAGAGAAAGTGTTGTTTTGTATTTTTTGTTCGCCTCAGCTTTTTATCGTTAGGTTTATATTTATTTTCAATGAATTATAAAAACTTGTGACCTGTAAAGCTTTTGATAAATTGAATAATTATAGACTACGATTTAACAGTAGTTGTAACAAAATTATTTATTTAAATAATTTTAACTAAACTAGTAATTCTAATATACTGGTGATGGTGATGGTATGTACACCACCTTAAAATCGTTCGTATACAGTATGTTTCGAATATAACACTTTTATTTTTAAACATCTACAATATGTTTATTTTTACCTACACCTTAGTTTATCCCCTACTAGATATAAATAATTACCTAAATCTGTAGCTAACTTGGAACAACTGTACCTAGTTCCCACAGTTCCCGTGTATTCCTAATACAGCTCCAATCTCCGGTGTATTAAAACTTATCGTAACGCAGAGCCGATATATTTAACGTTTTGGGTTGGCTTAGCTACCGATACATCTACACCGGATTAGGAACCTGATATTTTTAGAACGTGTAAGTTTCCCACTTTAGGATCTTACCTGAGATTCCGGTAGACTGTTTATTTATACCGCTAATGGATTATCTCAGTAAGTAGTTTTTGATCAGTGTATTTATAAAGTGTAAACGGTTTTATTTGTGTGTTACCTAGCTATTAAATTCTTCATACAAAAATCGATTCTTTCTTTGATGCCTTTGTGCGATTCCGACGACTTTAAGCATAACCTGCTTGGAAACTAAAATTGTAGAGTTTAGGAGTCTTGTGTTATCTCGTTCAAAGAGCTTTATACAATGATGAAAGTCTAGACACAAAATAAACCAACGAAGATTGATGAGGACATCTATCTTAGCTCAAAGAAACAATTTAGGCCTACCTTCAATAAAGTAAATCTAGAACAGGCAGTGAATAAATTAAACAACTGTATAAATGAAATGCTTCCTTTTATGAGGAAAATAGAAGTTATGAGTTACTATTAAAATAAAGTATACTTCTATACTACTCTTAATAGCCCTACGTAAGCTATTTACTTACTTGAAGCGACTCTTTTTGATATTTCAACAAAAAACTTCGGTAAGGTCGAAGAAAGATTTCTGTTACAAAGAAAACAATAACTGTTAACAAAAAGCTTTCTTAATGTTGGTCTGGGTCCTAAAAGTTACACGAATTTTATGTCTGGAAAGTACCCACTATATACGAATAGGACAAAGATCTGTTATAACTTTTATTAATCGAAATAATCAGCTATTTTTATCATTCGATTACTGTAACAAAAACAGGTTAGTGTATCGGTTTTGTGGAGATGTTTTCCTTCATCGTTGGTCAAATATACTCGTCACACTCCTAAAATGAAATAGTGTGAAGCATAAATCACTTATTTCCTTTTTAAAATATTTTACGAAATTACATCAGAGCATGTAGCATGTAGAGTAACAGCCATTTAGTGTGACCGTTGGTAATACAAGTCAAAGAACGTAGGTGTGACTCCTGGCACGCATTTAAGGCCATTAAATTTCCGGGCCGGGCTTCTCATCCGGTCTTCTTCTTAACTTCTTCGCTGACTACTTGCGGGATCGCAAACAGTTCGTCCGGCATGGCTGCTATGAGTCTAAAATCGCACAATAGGTTTTATAACAACTACAAGTCATTTACAAGATTGATTTTGATTAGTTATCGGATTAAATTTCGACTCTATCTAAGCAACTGCGAAAATTTCTGAACTAACATAAATTTAACAAGATATAGAGCTAAACACAAAGCATAGTTTCTAAACAAACAGAACTTCGCAACTTCCAAAAATAGTAATACCCAAGCAAGCATTATATTAAACAAGTTATCACAGTGAATCAAGTTATTACAAGTTTAGTTTCATTCGCTGCAAGCCATCTGAACTCGGTGTAAACGAACTAGCGGGGGAAGCTAGTAACGCACTGACTGTGTACCACGAAATCTTAAAAGGAGAGCACAAACCGTGGGAGAGAGACGCCGCTCTACATTGCCCTACACTACATAGAGCGTTGTCTCGCTTTCACAACAGCCACAGCCTTCGTTTAAGAAGGAGTAGTAGGCCCCCAGCTCACTAAAGGATATTATATCTAAAGTTCAGCAGTGAACATAACTACGTGCTTCGTACACGACTAGTTTAATTTACAAGTTTTTGTAATATCCCTCCTACTCTACTTTACTACTACCTACTGTCTGTGCATACTGAGTCTTGAGAGTTTCATATTTTATTTGTATGAAAGAATTTTGTTGATAATGTAAGAGATGTATATTTTACGAAGATATTGCGACTTGTTAGCCAAAAAGACAATAGAATTTTACAGAATTTTGTATACTATTATTTTACAGCCTAACTTTGTTTTAACTCTGTGATGGGTTTTAGTTTGACTTGTTAAAGTTAGCGGAGTAATGTATTTCACATTGAATGACTGACAATTTATTTATCCAATTCTGTAATAGGATTTCATAGGAGTAAACGACAGTAAATTTCTGGGACTTAATTTGTATATGTTTCAAACAAAAAGCTTTGTGAAGTTCCCAAAATAACCTAACTAATACTTTCTCCGCCTATATTGGGCCAATGTTTGTGTACTCCAATATTTCTTATAATTTATTCAGAGCCACCCTTTACCAACGTACAGTGGCGGCCGAAAAAATGACCAACAATTTTAATATTAAATAAAGAATCCATCGCGTTGAATAAATACTTGTTTTATAAATTTATTCGTTGCCGCGTAGAATTAATGTTTATTTGACGGTGATAGATTCAACTCAGTTCTGTTGACTTACTTGACACACGGTTTAATTTGTTTGTGTTAATAAATGAGAATGAGCACTATAAATAATTGCTTTAATTTATTGTTTTTAATGTCAGGTTAACGGTAAAATGAATACCATTTTCGGGTATTTGTTTGTTAACACCAATAAATTGTTTCTCTAGAACGTAAAATCAATCTTGGCACATGTGAAGATTACACTTACTCTGGGAACGTGTTTCTACCCGAGAATAGCAAATGAGGGCTTGTCTAGAACTCAGCCATATGAATATTTTATTTTTTCATGAATCAAATATGGAAATCAATGAATTAATTAGTTAAGTCTAGCGAGTCTTTTAGAAATTACAGGCTTTCTAAATTACATAATAGGCTACAAAAGTCAAGAAAAACTAAAAGGCCAACAACACAAAAGATCTTTTCGGTATTCAAGTAATACTTCTTAATAGGTACTTAGAAAGAAAAAGTAACAAATCAAACAATTTCTGAAATCCGATGCCAAAAAACCCAAAGTGGATTTACCTAATTCGTCACAAAACTCATTATTCGTTCGGCGTAACATAATTAACATCAAAGGAAACTGTACAAACGCAGTGAAATGTAAAAGAAAGGTCGTAATATGAGCCCGCAGCCACTTAAGTTTGAGGTTCAGAATGTAGACCAGCGATACGTCGTGGCAAAAGCAAGTCATTACGCGTAATGCTAAAATATCCTATTCCCGAGCTCCGCGTATTGAATACGCAACAATACGTTCCTTTCTCGCAATAAAGGTTTAATCCCCGGTGTATACTTTCCTTCGGCCTCTAGTGTACTTATGAGATCAAAAGAAATATTTGCTTTGCGCCATTTTTTTGTTTCGCCAGTGTACTGTACATGAGTAATGCATTAGTGTATGTAGTTTCGTGATAGCGCTATTTATGAGGTTATGTGTGAGGACTTTAAAACATATCTAGGGTGACAAAAAGTGTAGAAACAATATGAAAAGTTCTTGTTTTTGTGGCATGGTAACACCTCATACCAGACACAGAAAGCGCATTCATGATTTAAACAATTGTATTTTAGACCTCAACAGTATTGTTAATGACAGTGTACAGTGTCAAAAAAGGCTTGTTGACTGATGGATGCCTGGGCACTATCTCCAGAGACGCTCCCACACACTATCATTCATTCCACAATCTCACAAACCATGACCTTTCACTTTATTTTAAAATTCTATCTCTGATATACTTGATAAATAGTAAAACCGCATAAAAAATATCACTAAAACATTCACCAGCCATTTAACAGTAAATAAATCATTTATTACTTATTACCAGCCCATATTTTTTTCGTTAAGTCATTAATTAAATTAGTTTCGTCGATTTATCGCTGACGACAGCTGCCCTTAATCGGCTACGTGATTATTTTTAACCATTTTCTATAACGAAATCTTAATTGCTGAAATTGCCTCATTAATAACTTACGATAAAACAATTTAACGGCAGATTTTGGAGTTTACACTTGAACTTTGATGCTGTAAGCCCTTAAACCTTCGAGAGAGATTTAGAGGGATGACTTTGCAGAAATTTAAATAGAAATGAGGGGGCCTAAGTAGCTGTATTTTTTGTAATGTTCCAGCGGCTACAGTACGCTAGAATTAATGATGTTAGGTGTTGTGATTTCAGTAAAGGAGAGAAAAGTTTTATAAAATCTTTATGTGCGACTTTCTTTTACAGATGTTTATGAGAGAAAGATTTATGTAGCGCCAAGCGGTAACACATGTACACCGCACTTGGTACAAGAAGATTAGTAAAAAATAAAATGTGTATCTTGAAACATGTGCTAGCATGTACGCATAGCGGCATGCGTTGCAAGACATTACATATCGTCCCATTAGTAGAATAATGTTTTATCATCACATATAACAAAAATGATATTATGATAAATTCGTAATCGTAATGACGTAAGCTATCCAATGATATATTTTTTTATAATTTTCATTCATTATTTTAAGAGTTATAAAGTTCGAATAAAGTTTTTGCCACGCGGCATACCTACAATAACGTCGTACGAACACATGAAGCGATATTCTCCGTCCCGCTCTGGCGTTCCTCTGGTGTTCCTTCTCAACAACGCACATTATTCGACGGTACACAGACACAGTAGACAGTATTTAAGATCACATAAAACATTATTCTACCAAGTTGCCGCGTCGTATTAAACTTAAGTGTAATCCACTACAATACTTTACTGATAAGTTTCTAAACATGTTAATATACGATAAAACATATTTATTTTTTTCCCTAATTTTGTAGTTTCTTATGCACATATTATATTATACTACGCATAATTATATCTTCTTTTCGTCAGTATGTACACATGAAACATTATTCGACCAATTTTTTTTTTAAAGTGTGCGTCGTAAGCGCTTATGCTGCTTTTTTCTGTTAATTAGTTTTTCGTAAAACATTATTCGAAATCTAAAACGGTTATAAAATTATTAAATACACTTTTAATCGTACACAGCTATTCTTAATAACTAATTTTCACCTGAATGTACATAAATAACAATAAATTTTTAAATTCTAATGTCGTTTAAAAAAAAATAGGTCTAACTTCATAGTACACACAGCCGTGTGTGCTAAACATGATCAGTCTAAGCTGGCTGCGCGAAGGTTTCATAATACAACCAAACGCGAGACCAGCTGACACTGGTTCTAGACAGGTTGAACGGTAGCCGTCTGTACATTTGTAAAAGATTTTTTTTTTACATTTGCTAAGAAAAGCAACATGCTACCCTTTTGGGATGACACATCAAGTGATGTTCCTGACGATTCTACTTGTCGTGATGGATCAGCGGATCAATTAACGACTCTTACTGAACTGCGTCCAGTAACTCCGTTCCAACTTCAATCTGCATCCAGTTATGAAACATCACCTGCTGTCAGTATAGCAATGATTACAAGTATAGTATCAAAAATTTTTATGTTAAATATTGTACCACCCCCGTATCACACAAAGTGTTATAATGATTTTTGTCCAATATATTCAGAACAGTCAATTGAACATGACACAAGTTGTGATGAAATCATATTCCCCAGCAGTCGGCTAAAAAAACGCCACCCGCCAGTGAAACATTCAAGACAAAGGTATTTAAATAATATTGGCAAAAAGTATTGGATGAAACTGCAAATAATTCAGTGACGCAACAGAATGCACCCGTCATTGAATCTTGCTCAAGTCAGTTCAACACTGAGAGTACTGTGAAGGCAGTACACGCTCTTTCTGATCAAAGTCAATCGCTTCATTGTATAGATCGCTCCGTTTCTAATACTGCCATACCACTCCAATCACAAGTGCAAGCTATCGAAGAACCTTCGTCAGAAGGTCCTAATCCGTCTAACTCTATGAAGCCACAAGATTCTCCCATATCCCCATTGCTCAATCTTGTCCAACTCGGTCCAACACTGAGAATACTGTGATGGCATCTCCCGCTCCATCAGCCCAAAGTCAATCATTTTATTGTTCACATAGCTCTGTTTCTGAACTTGCAATACCACGCCAATCCAAAAACGCTGTCGCGATAATTGTGGATGTGTAGAATGTTATTCTTGTCACGTGTGGCGAGCTGTTTGAGAGTAGCGACACAACGCAACCTGAATGTCCCGGGGGGTCGCTTTATGAGGACTCCCAGCTCTTTAACTGGCTGGCTAGAGAGGGGTCGCTAGAGCTATACGCTCGGGGGTGGAAGTGTTTAAAGACGTAATAACAAGGAAACCAGCTCCGGATCTATGATCCGCGATGGCGAAATCGGTGTCGCACCTCTCTATACCCCTAGCCTTACTCTCTGGTGTTGCCCACCTGCTGCCTATCGTGGCGGTATAATAGGGGGGCCCATCTTTGAGCCGGCAAGTCACCGCCTGCCAATTTTATTGCATTACCATGTATTGAAAGGCAGGTGCCATAGTTTTTCATAGAGAAGGAAACATTTACGTTTAACAGGATTTGTTAAACGTTATCAATAGCCCAAATTAGTTTTATTTCTATAATATACAATAGTCTTGTAGCTACCTTGGGCCGTCCATATCTGTTCTTCCATAGAGCAGGGGTGGATAGCCCTTGGTAGATGCCCCATCACATTTTAGATTAAAGTTCTTAACAACATGCAGAGGCCTTCTCTGCATGTTGGACCTGTGTCCCCGTGTAAGCCTTTAAAAAGGACCGGGTTTTCTTACCCTGAAGGTAGCCCGTGAATTAAAAGAGATATAAATAATAATATTATGTTTAAGAAAATAAATGTGATATTATGCTAACTGAAACACGCTGAACTGAAGCTAGATTTTATTGTGATTTTAGAATTTTTTAAATTAGTACCTACATTCCTCAATATTTACTTTTTATTTTACAGCTTAATTTGTTAAATTTTATACAGATTATATTAAAGAATAACTTGTCAACTCATTGCTTTCCTTTGTTTAAAGATAAATTGGTAAGTACGACTAAACAAGACAAGTGTGTAGAAAATTCATTACTTGTAAAATTCACGTCATTACTTACGTTTATACCTACTTAACACGAGCGGAGCCACGCCGAGAAGCTAGTATTATATAAATCATCTTTACGAAAGACATTGACATAATTTTGGAATTCCGTAAAATATTGTTTCATATGCAGATATAACGTGACTAATTTGGTCAAATAACGTTCCATGTGCTCAAAAGACAGCTCTTGAACGGTTTTTGTTGGCAGTACAATGTTATGTATGCACATGCGACCCACTATCTACGCACAGGAGTAGTTTTAAGAATAAATAATTATAACAATAAAAGCTGTATTTATGTCTATGTACATTGTAAAAATATGAAATGGCTAACGTCTTCCATTAAAGAGTTAAGCCAAATAATGCACGCGCAAAACTTCAAATCGCTCTACTGAAAAGTAGACATTTTGCAGATAAAACATTGTTCTACTAATGGGACGATATCCTTTTTGCTAAGTTTAGTTATCTTGTACTTCGTATTTTGAGGCAATAAAAAAAGGTTTCATAACAATACGTAACAATGGGCGTAACAAACTCACGCACGACCCAAATTCTCGATATCGACAGTTGCATCCTCCAAACCGCGTGTGACCACAACTCGGCAGCTGCCAATTTTATAAACGGCACTGCATTTGGCAAGCCTGCGGCACTGCTTACCCGCACTGGCTGTAGCGACTATCCATCCGAACAGTTTTACGATCGGGAGTGCATGAGAATTGTTTCCAACTCCCTCCTGTTTAGGCTTTTATCACCAGTAAGTGAGCAGTGAACTCGCTGCCTGTTTTGGAATGAACGGGAATTTGCAGCCGGTTTGGGTATTAATAACTTTAAGACGAAGCGCTTGGCTTGGTTTATACGATTTGGTTAAGGAGTAATTGGTTTCTGGCTAAGTTCTGGAATAGGTTAATAAGATTGTGTGCGACATTTATATTGTATATTAAAATTTATTGTTGGCCGTTCATAAAAAATAAGACACTTTCGGATCTGGCAAAGATTCCAGTAAAACTTTTAGATGTATTCTTTTTCTGCTTTGGATCGGCACATAAAACTTGAGACCCAAGAAAAGACTTGTATACTTACAGTATAAGATCTTAACTTCTTCTTAAGTCTGTAATAAGTAATTACTTATTCAAACTTGTACGCTAGAGTTAAGTAGAGTTGCATGATACACTATGTCAAAAAAGTAATAAGGAGACTTAATTTTCTGAAATTTCATTAGGAACTGCGAAATAACTGCGCCGGAAACTTCATAATAACATAGTGAAGCCTTCAGAACGTAATATATTACTCATACATATAATTTTCTTCTTTGCCCCACATCGCTAAGGCTTGGCGCAAACGGGCCACCGACCACGACCACCGTCAGCTGTCGCGCGCTTCCGCCACTTTTGTAACAGTGTCAGAAGCGAGCGACAGCCACTGGTGTTCGGAAGCCGCCACATTTTAAAACCCGCTCTCTGCTGCGCAGTCTTACATTTAACTGCGCGGGGGGTGGAGCAATGCGACAGTGGTGAGTGTCGGCGTCTTGTGTGGCTCGTAGCGACCACAAGTAGCGAGTCGCGGACACTTTAGTAGCGAGTGGCCACCACCGGCTACACGTGTGCGGCGTGTCTATACAAAATATATGAAAAAGCGTGTTAAGTGGCTGTCGCTGGCCACCGGTGGCGGTGGTTGGTGGCCTGTTTGCGCCTAGCCTAATGACAATGTAGTCACCCATTTGCATGTCAGGCGAGTTATTATCTACTTCATCACTGTAACTGATTTATATGAAAACTCAAGGGCACTGCTGATAATAGTAATTAATGATTTTAGTTGTTACCTGTCATTAACATGACTTTCCCCTTACCTAGGCCTTATTTTTGGTTTGAATTTATGACTAAATTAGCTTTGTCCACCACCGCGTATGTGTAAGTAATAGCGACACATGTATCCTAACTCATCATCAAGTTTCATGACAACTGATTTAATAATATAGCCCAGATTGCAAAATAAACAGATGAGCAGAATATGAATAATACTCGAGTAACTTCTTGACATAAAATATTAATATAACTTTTTTATCACCATCAAGTCGGTTCGAGTTTTACCTTGTTTGATGAATGAAATCTGTCTTCACAGAACAGTAAGGCATAGAGAAGTGGAGCGAATTCGCGACATAAATCCGAACAGCCACAAAGCTTTGTGCGCACCCATTTATCAAAACTTCTTACGCAAAACGTTGAAGACATCCACGTTTTTCGTTGTTCCTAGGTTTCAGCTAAACTTGTTCCTAATCAAAGTTTTATTGAAATTTCGCTTTGGCTCACGATCTCGGGCGTGCGGTTGGCAGCCTGGCTCGTTATATAACTCGGAAATTCAAGTTTTATAGACAACACGACTTGGGAACTCCGTTTTCTTTGTTTTAAAACTCTAATCTAGGTTACCGTGTATGCAACGGTCTATATTTTATTAGCTAACTTTTATCTCTTTTAGTTTTGGGGAATGGATATAATATTGTGTTGTGTAAGATTCTGTGGTTGTAAGTGAGGTTTGAAAATGTTAAGTTTATATTTCGTGTACCTTGAACATAGTAGTTAGTTTGTTTCTGGGTAGTTTTTTTTTTCAAGAATGTAAGAATTTTATGTTTCAAGATTTTTAAAAGATTAAGGTAAAAAATAAATGAAATTAGAATATATCTCTTAAATAAAATCTTTTGCTAACTCTGAACACCTATGGTTTATGACAGAGTTACGACTGTACGAGTCAGCTGTTCCGAAGGCATATAAGCCTTCAGTTTAGCCTGTCCCAGAGACATATATGACGGCGAGACGGACAGGATAGGTATTGGCGGAGCGTTTAGATAGTCTTCATCAGCCATATTGTATGTCTTATCGAAATGAAACGCCGCTTGACTATTCTTTATTACGATTACATGCTCATTGTAACAAATTGTAGTAACACGTGCAAGACGAATACAGAGTACTTTGTGAAACGCGGCGAGTTCTGCACTTCCGTCCGTTCGCCTTCTGGGTTCACCTTCCAAGGCTCCACGGCTCCGCAGTACAGACCACACCCAAGTAATCCAACTGTCATACTTGACGTTCCACAAACAATCATCATATTATCGTCATCGGCATTACACTACGCAGGTACAATAGGTACCTATACGACCTCTCCGACATATATAACCTCGAGTCCTTATTAAGCAGGCCTTTTGAGCAGGGATGGCGTGTATTAGTCTAGGTCTACTTAATAATGCACGACTTAACCTTGAGTGAGGTGATATTTAACGGTGGCTCAGGTAAGTGGTGGCCTGTAACAACTGTTTCTGTACCTAATGCCAGTATTTGTAGTATTTGTTGAATTAAACTTGAGAATCGATTAGTTTAAGTCAGAGTTTTATGATACAAAAAAAAAACACAAAATTGCTTGATGAATAAAAACATTTGATGTCTTATTCTGTGCATTAATGACGCAGGAGTAAGGAACGATCTATGACACGTAGATTCGATTACATAAGTGCACTAAAACACTTGGAAAAAGATTGTGCAAAAAAGAAATAGAATTATACCCAGCAGTGGGTGATGATGATGGGTGATGACAATGAACAGGTTGTTATGACAATGATGAAGATTCTGCCTAATTTACCATGGATTCACATCAATACCTGTAAATTAAGCTGCACATAGACCACCAGGATAATAAAATATACCCATGGCATTATATAACCGATTAATAAACACCATCGCTAATTATGTTTGCTTTCATAATTTCCCGATTTTGTTCTACATATATACTTAACGAGGGTAAAAGTTATTAAGGGCCATGACCCGTCGTAATGAAACATCTCTTGATCAAAGAGGGGATTACGCATTTACTTACCTGACATGTTCCTTATACTTTTATTCATAAAAATAACATAGAAGAAATAATATTAACATTTTTGTTAGAAATATCTTTTTCAGCAAGTTGCTTGTGAAATTGTAAAGGTTTTTGATTTTAACGTAACATAAACCTACACGTTTTTACTACGCTTCAATTTTTGATGGATCCATCGATTTATGCTGTGGCTTTTCAATATAAAACTGACGTCAGATTTATATGTTAACTGAGTTTTATTCTAGGCGTAACGGACGGCCATGAAAAAACGTATAGTTTTTTTTAGAATAATAGTTTTAACAAAGGCTTTTTAGTACTTCATAATACGAAAAGGGTGTCAAGGAGTATACTAATTATATGGATATGATTTCCATTGTCAACCTGATTTTATAGCTTAAAACCAATTACGTGAATAAAGAAAAATATCCTAGTTCTCAGACAGCATTTTTTAATATGGTTTAATGTCAAGCCATCCTTTTAATATTATAAACAAACACCTCTTAATCTTAAAGTAATAGGGACTATATTAAATTATGTCCAGTGAAAACAAACTAATGGGACAAAAGTTCAGGGACGACGTCAATGTCTCGTTTCAACTTTCAAAAACTAATATACCGCGACCTCACTAATCATAATGTTGTTTGCTGTCACCTGAGTATTGCGCTGTCACTCCTAATAACACTAGTTTACCCAATTTCCTATCTTGTTTCCTCTACAGTAAAGTTCAAATTCATTTTTATCATCATTTTTGGACAATTTCTCGTTAACATTTTTCCCGTAATTTAATTAGCATGTTGATAAAATAGTGAGGTGCCACGTAATTGTTGTTAACGAGAGATGCGCCAAAAGTGCTAGTTTGAACTCCCTTCCCGGTGAAACAAAATTTAGTTTATATTTCTAGTTAATTAAAAGCCCGGGATTCGAGTTAGTTGAACACCTAAATAAATACAACTTTGTTCTGTCCATCAAAGTTCAAGCTTCATATTTTCACAGGATATAGAAATATAATTCCCGGCTTAAACTTTGACCTTCCGGGAAGTTTGAATAGGTTATGTTGAGGATAAGTTGGATAAACTAGCGATAACATAATATGTAAAAACAAAGGTGAGACCTCTTTTCCTGGTATTCTGATTAAGTGGACAGCCTGAGTAAAAACTGAAACCAGGAACTATCCTAGTTTCAGTTTTTACTCACACACTAAGGTACAACACGGAACTTAAGAAGATAATACTAATAATCGTACTGACTGTACTAAAATCCAGACTATGGTCAAAAAATTCAAACTATGGTCAGTTAGTACTAGAAAATAAAATAACATCCTCAAAATATAAAACACGTTTCTCCTAGAAACTTCAAGTCGTATTAATCTCACACCACATAAGCCTCGCCCCGGGATGCATTTTACACGTGCGCTAAGTGCTGCACTTATGCTAGTAACCGCAGTGTATATAAATATTGTAGGCGCACACAATTAACCTTTGGAGGCCGTCGCATGGTCGCTAAGGTACAGCCAGTTACTAAAGGCCAAAAAGGATACACCTGTTCACAATCAGAAATAATGCAAGTTGTATCTTCGACAAGAAAATAAAACCGGCCAAGTGCGAGTCGGATTCTCGCACGAAGGGCTCCATACTATAAGTGTCTACCTGTTACTGTTTTAATATTCAGCAAAACAAGACGAAGAAAAACACTTTTATGGTATGGGAACCCCTTTATTATTGTTTTTTAAGGTTTAATATTTGTTGTTATAGCGACAACGGAAATACATTATTTGTGAAAATATCAGTTTTTAAGCAATAACGATTTATGAGATAGAGCCTGGAGACAGACAGACAGACAGACAGTGGAGGCTTAGTACTAGGGTTCCGTTTTACCCTTAAGGTACGGAACCCTAACAACCTTTGGATTTGAAATCGATAGGAAACTTCCTGAATACCAATATACTGAAAGTATGAAAGTAATTGTGGGCAATTACTAAATTAAAGTTGTATCTATCTACTTTGTTGTTAACTGTACCAGTAAAGGTATACAGATCGATATTCAGGACAAAAAGGGGTAGGTGGCACGCAAACACTTGTGTTCGAAGTAATTAATTTGTTAATAGTAAGTATTTCCACAAATAGAAAATAAACGCTGTTGCTATGGCAATAGCAGAAATTATTGACGTTGAGAATTTATAAGTGCCATTAATAAAATGATCATTTAATTTTATAATACTTCAGAACGCTTTGGCAAAATGAGACGTAGCGGCACAGAGGTTGTGGAATAAAAAGAATGTGTAGAATTATATACCGGTTGTCACTGTGCATGTGAATTTTATAATATGTCTGTGAAACGTACATCGACATGAGGTTTAAATTAGGTTTTGAGTGGTATCACGTCAATTACCACTGTTGCACGACATGTCATGGGTTTGAGCCCCGCGTAGGGCAAACAATTTTGCGTTCCACAACTGCTTGTTCTGAGTCTGGACGTCTTTGTGCATGTGAAACCCCCCGCGATACAAGAATTTAATAAGTTAGTGCGGGAGTCGTTTAAAAAAAATACGAATACAGGGTGGTACAAACCTGTGATGGTGGTTCGAAGCGCTATTGAATTATTTTTTTTTTATTAACGATACATATCGCAACCACTACAGATGTTAATTGGCACTTTAAGTACCGTAGTCTCTTTCTAATCAACAATCTAAGCCGCTTACAGCTCGATCCTTTCAATCGATCTCAACGTGAATTGGTTTGATAAGGAAGGCCTCAACATGAAAACCTTTTCACGAATTTTAAAAGACAGGTCTTTTCGTATTGCCATTTGACGACTGATGTATTGAATGGATTTAAATATGTCTGTAATTGAAATGTGATTTTGTATGGCTAAAGTACATTAATACAGAAAGATATCGTACCTACCTCTCACCTAGTCGTATGTAATGACTGAAAATCCTGGTTCTAATTTGTGGCAACGAGACTCCCCGCCTTGTATTAGGAACCTGGGCAGAACATAGTTGTATTTAATGCCCCTTGCTCTAACACCAAAACCTAATTGAGGTGCTTTGTGATTGCTTGGTGATTATTTAATAACATTTCTTTAACAATAATGAATATTACACTACTTTCACACAGCGCCATCTAGTCTCAAACTAGGCATAGCTTGAATTATGAGTACTAGACAACTGATAAACATACTTATATACTTCTAAATACATACACAGTTTAGACAAATTATACCCAGACACTAAACAAATTAAATAATCGTGCTAACCACACAAACATTTGTCCTGGATGGGAATAGAATTCACGACCTCTGGTTAAGCATTCAGGACCACTAACCACTAGACCAACAGGCCTCTCATTTCATTCAGCAGAAATAACCAATTGTTTTTAGTCATATTATTTTATTTTGAGTGGCATCACATCAAGGATGTTTCTCGAAATGTGTTTACCTCATCTTTATCTAAAACCTTCAAGTGTAAACAAACAAGCGTAAATATTGCTTTTGTTACGTAAAATAATTCATTGTAAGCAATTAATGTTGTTAAACAATTATTAAATTCTTGGAAGGGTAACTTACCGCGGAATTATATTGTATACTAGCTGTGCCCGCGACTTCGTCCGCGTGGAATAATTATTTTGGGCATTATTTATTTTTGAGGACAATCTCCTTAGCTTTATAACTTACCAATTGGATCACAGTTTAAAGTATAAAAATGATGCGACCCACCTTGTTAGAAACAGGAGCTGCACGATAAGAATAAATATTTTGACAGAGGTCATTAAATGCAGGAAAATCTTAACACCGCGATTCAGAAATATGACGTCATCGTGACTGCACCATCTAGTATATCAAAACGGCAGTTTGTGGTGTTACTTTGGGCGTAGATAATAGATGGCGGTGGTAACTATTATTGACTATTATGGTATTTATGTTAGCCCTAGTTATTATTGACTATTATAGTATTTATGTTAGCCCGACCTTCGGCAATAATATAATGGTGTCAAATCTTAACACCGCGATTCAGAAAACGACGAAATTTGCACAACGCCATCTATTGGATTTAGAATTTATCTATCAACATTAGTTCTATTTTTTGTCATAAGATGTCGTTGCAAGTACTACACTGAATTGCGTAACGTAATTATTTTACTTCTTGAATTCACTTAATTAATCATATCTTTTGGTAGAGTGAACCGATTTTGATCAAACAAAGACTAAGTTATACCTCAAGTTGCGTATATTTTTTGTGTATAAACATTGTCTGCATTGAGTTCGTAGATTTTACGTGATGCGGGAGGGACTTTCACATCTCCTCCCTCCCCCCCTGTATCGGTTTCCGGGATGAAAAGTAGATATGATCCTTCCTCGGAGTAGGTGCTATAACCATACCAAGTTTCATCAAAATCCGTTCAGTAGTTTTTGCGTGATTCGCGTTCAAGATACAGACAGACAGACAGACAGACAGACAGACAAATTTTTTTTTAATTGCATTTTATACTTCAGTATCGATAATAGAACGCCCCCCACTCATTTTTTTTTAAATGTCTTCAATGTACAGAATTTGACCCCGACCATTTTTATTATAGTATAGATTAACGCTTGAATGCAGGAAATATTTAGTTTACAGTTTGGTAACCGCGGGCCTAAAGTCAACAAACAAAAAGTTGGCAAGTTCAGCAAGGCAAGTTTGTCTAAAAATAGATCGTCACTGTAAGACAATCATCTTAATGAAGGAAGTGAAGACCTACAATGTGCTACTGAGTAATAGGTTAGTAGGTATTTACAATAGGTAACATCTGATTACTAATGTCAACTCTCTCAAATAAATGAAGTTTTCAGTTCTCAAAAGTTCATAAAGGTTAGAATTTAAGCCAGCTTAATGAAATAAAATGTAGATACGAGTTTACAATACTAAGACTTGTCAATGGCAGGAATCGAAAACAAATAAATTTTAAGCGAAAAAAACTAAATTCACAAGTTTACTGCATAATATTTCGAAGGAGTAATAACCATCTCTTCCACGACCAGAGGGCATATCTTGTTACTTCTGTATCTCATAACATTAATAAAACATTCCGTACATATTGTACCGAACTGAATAAAAACTTTGAACTCAAACAATATTCTGCTTCATACATAATAAAAACTACTGGACTGTGAAACATTCAACTCTCACTCAACTACGTCGAAGAAAGTAAGGGATAGAGCTATACGAAGGGATAATTCTCTCTCGTTTTGTTTGATGTGGTGATTTTAACACTTCATAGAGCGTAGATCGTATCTTGGAAGGAAAACAAAGCAAAGACATGATAAGTGAATACATAAGTTATAAGGAATAGCCGGGAGCGCTTAAAGATTAACATCACAGTTGGTTAAGTGGACGCCTTGAGGAAAGAACAGCGCTCAAGTGATACTTGTAAATCGATGCAGGAATAAATGGAGTGGTTAAATTGATAAAGATACTTTTAAACATGCGCATATAATAAGATTGAATTTTACGATCAATGATTTAATTATGTCTCCTCATAAATTTAGATCGAAACAAAAGAAAGTATCGGGATGACAGCTATATTTTAATTAGATTAGAGGATTAGAACTGCAAATGTGAGTGTTTTTTTCTGACAAGAACAAGTCCCAACTTAAGCCTAATTGACAAAATGATTTCCCATGAACCAAATACTGAAGCATTTTTCTCAAACCTTGAAACACATGAACCTGCCTAACTAAAGTTCACAAACCATAACACGGCACCTCTGCGCCAATCAATCAAGCAAGAAACCCGTGTTCACATCCAACGCGGTTCCGCTGTTTACACCGGCGCCATAGGGAAAGGTACCAGTATTAATTCAACAACCCTAACGTATTGAATCCTGACCTTTGGACTTTAATAATTGTATTATACCCTTGAGAGGCTACAACAGGCTTGTTGTTAAATATGCATGTAAAGCCTAACAATAGGCTAAGTAGGTACACCTTCACCTCGCGTTCTCAATACTACGTCCTTGGCCGGCTTCGGCCATTTATTAGAACATTAAAAATTCGCTAGAGTCCGCACAAACATTATACCGAAGGCCTTACTATGGGATTTGCCAAATCGCGCTGTTGATAGTCGCAAATAGAATTTGGCAAGGACGCGGAGGTTTTGAATGTAAATACTAGTTTAAAGTTATGTTTGAATATGTGTAATTGAATGAGGTTTTCGTTTGTTTTTTCGTTTCTTTTTTAGAACGAAATAATTGATGAAAGTTATGAACACAGACCAACAATACAGTCTGTGTCGCAGTTTGTGCATTGAATGAGTCGTTTGGGAGGTTTTAAAAAGTAAATAAATTAAAAATTCCTTGCTAAAAACTATCGCGTTTAGCCTTTATCTGTACAAACTTTAAATATTTATTTTTCAAGAAGGGTCCTAAAATAACTATAGTCTTCTGTTCCACCCACGAAGAAGACATCAAAAATCCAATCATTATCAAGATACCAGTACTAGAATAACATATACCTTTCGCTTATGTTCTAATTGAGCTAGAAACTTGAAATTCAATAGAGTAATTAAATAGGAATCGATTACCCGTGACCACTATCTGCGTAAGTAAGGGTAGAGGGAGACAGGAGACCATTAATTACATTTAAAAAGGATAATAAATCACGTGCAATTAATCCTAGTTCGTTTTACATACGGAGGACCGCAGTGAAGCTGTGTCCGGGGTCATTAATATGTATCACAGGATATAAAATACTGGTTTGTCTAATTAGGATGAGATGGAGATTTTAATTTGTAATTGCATTGCGGCAAAATAATTGGTGTTATGATCTTGTCAGATATGCAGGCCGCACGTGGCCAGAAATCGCAAAAGACAGGGAGGTTTGGAAGAAGAAAGGGCAGACCTTTGCCCAGCCGTGGGGTCTTATACAGACTACATTAAAATACATTTATTAAAATTAGCAAATAGTCATTGTACGTATTTCATAGTAATTGTTGAGATGAGAGGTGATATTAAAATTGTAGGAACTAATAGAATGGGAGTAACGCAAGACTGCACCACGTGGTAAAGACCTGACAAGCAAAGGTAACGTTTCAGTGAGATGTTTTTGTATCACTGTCAAAATTATCATTTTGAAAATATCTTATGTTTTTGGTGTTTCGTTTGTAACGTAGGTTATATTGCTTTAAAGGAGGGATTAAATTAGTTGAAAACGGCTGAGAAGGAAGAAACAATATGAAAAAAATCCTGTCAAAATGACTGGAATAAAGGAATAACTCATTTTATTGAAAAACGACTGAAAAGGAGAAGAGGAAATATTAATTGAGAATGATAAAAAATACTATTATTCTGACGAAGGTATTATTCTAGTTACCATCGCTTTTCATTGTTACGGTTTATAAGTATTTTGTTTTTGTACATTTGCTGCGGATTATTAGCTTCTAGAAAATTGGTAGATAGACTTTTCCTATAAATGGTTCCTTTTCAGTGCAACAATATTCATTCAAAACCATTCGTTCGTACAGATACGAACAAATGTACAAACTAAGTACAAACTTATATTGTCTGTAAGATATACATACAATAGGAACTGTGACTGTTCTGAACTAAAATATGAGGACGGCTAGACTTATTTAGCTAATTTGAACTCGTGAAAATTTTGGAATCCCACAATATCTTCACAGTAGAGCTGCGAGTAACAACATGTAATGTAACATAATCTAAAGGCCGATGAAAAACTGACATAATTATTCCAAGTTACAGTAGAAAACAATTTCTGTACTAAGAAATCAATTTAATTCTAAATATCTTTAACTTTCAAATCAAACAACAGTACTATTTATTATAACATAAATTGAAAATCAAGTCCATTCAAAGTTCAATTTCAAAATGTTTACTCCCACGTCCATCCACGTTCACGATTCATGTTAACATTAACTTTGCCTTGACTAGTGAACGCCCACATCAAGTTCTATCAACATTCTATCAGGTCTGCTAAACATCTGACTTTTGAAGTCAAATGTTTAGGTAACATACCTTTCGGCGAGGGTGCTTTTTTTGACTCGAAATTGTCCTCTACAACTATTGTAATAACATGACATAACAATATGTTGCTAAGACAGTTATAGAGAAATTGTTATGTGAATTGACTTCTTTCAGAAAACGTATTAAAACAAATCACACGATATCTTTTAAGAGTTTCTACCGATTGTATCAATTTATATCGATTTAGAGCTATGATTAACTCGCAGTTATTTTACATATTTGTCTGAAAATCACGCATGAAAAATTTAAAATGTATTCAGGTACTATGAATATTGGAGATCCGTGATTAAAGTCCATGGGTTAATATGGCAATTAACATATTATTTTTTATCCATATCACAATCACTACATAGTATGAAACAAAGTCGTTTCCTGCTGTCTATCCGTGTGTATACTTATAATAATATCTTAAAAACACCGCAATGGATTTTAAAATGATTATGTTGCTAGATTATATTTTATAACACGGCTGCTGTTTCAATCATCTGTCATAGATGCTAGAGGCCAATGATGATGATGATGTTGCTAGAATCTTTTAAGATAATTTTTTGAATGTAGTATCACTATTACACTCGTGCGAAGATGGAACGGCTTGCTAGTATTTCTAAAACGAATATTATATAGGTATTCATAATGTTATGCGAACGAAACTTACATAACTAATAGTCCCGTATTTACGTAACTAATAATAAAAATGAGCGTATAGTTTACAAGTAGTAACATTTTTCGGGCCATTGCCTATGAGTGGGGTACTAAACAATCTCGAACGGTCCGGATATTACGCTTGTGTTTTGTTTCTACATACAAAACACACGCGTATTTCATTCTCAAATAAATGGCGTTTTGTCGCAGACTGATAGTTCTTGATACAAGGCATTGGGTTCCTGATGTGTGCGTGTTTGTGAATATTACGCGACGGCGATTTATATGCTTGGAATAAAATTAGTTCAGGTGGATGGAGTTTTTGATATATTATGTAGCAGTTTATGTCAGTTTGTATAAGTTAAAGGGAGGAAGTAAGATAATATGGTAGATATAAGAGGTAGGCAGATTTAGTAGCAGCTGCTGCAGGTCTTAATGAAGGTGGATAATGCAAGTGATATCGGAATCTCGGTGTAGGTGAAAAAAGGTGATGATAGTAGAGAAACAAAAATATGGACAGCACAACATAGTCACTGTTATTAATATAAGAAAATGATATCTTGATCTCAAAAAACTCTTTTTGAATTCGATATAGCACGAGATAAACATTATTTTTATTAAAATAATATTTAAGGCCAGTAGCAAAGAGTCTTCTCTTGACTCTTTAAAATTATAACAATAGGAACGAAGCTTACCGTGATAGCTACGTATCGAAAGACAATTTTTATTAATCGAACGTATGGAATATTAAATTAAGCAAACAAGTAACTATAAAAACAGAAATATAATCCAAATGGATTAATCTAGTTATTAAACCGGTACAAATAATGCTGTTTGATGAACACGAATTTATAAAATAAATATTGAAAAAATTAATAAAAACGAATAGAATAATAATTGATGACGTACTATAAATATTTGCCGAACTCAAAATAATTTTTAAAAGGCCGTAAATCAGTATTGAATTGATACCGGATATACTCAATACTGTACACACACATAAATATATTGCATAGATTCTAGTGTTGGTTTATAGATGGTAATAACAATCACTAAATATAAAAAGTAATAGAGGTTTACCAATTACTTTTTTAGTAGCTAGCTAGTTAAAACAAAATACTTTCTGAATTATCACAGAAAACCAGGACCTTTACTATTTTAAAGGTGAAAACACCCTGTTAAGTACAGGGTTTCTTCGCCTTTTTTTCTAAAATAATATGAAATTATAATAGTTTGCACTACTTGGTTTGTTATTTGTTTTAATTCGATTCATTGAGAGTATACGAAACGTAAAAAAAAAACTGAAGTAATTCTATAAAAAAAGAACTTTCAACCTATCACACTGAAAGCTATTAATAACTAATGTGTTTAAGTACTGATTGCCTCAAACAGATTGAGCCGATATCTACAAGATTATCGAAGCCACAGTTATCATTAATCATCCACAATACCTTTTATTTGTAAAAAGTGATTGATTAGTCTGTAAACCTATCTCAATTTATTAACCTGAATAACCATAATAGAGTACCTCAAATTATATAGAATTATGTATTTTTAAAAGGTACAGCGATCAATTTATTTTTTGTGTTGGACTAGCAGTCCATTTTTATAATTATTTCTTTCCTAATTTGAATTGTATACTAATTAATATAATTGACAATGTGAAGGGTTTTAATAATTTATAAATATCGGTACGCTAATCCTATTATTTAAATTATATCGCGTTCGCTTTCCCGATACTGAAAACAAATTACAAATAAAATGTGACGAATTGTTTTAATTAGAAACGCTCTGTCAACTCCAAAACTTAAAACGAAAACTCACCAACAAACATCCCCATTAATAACAACAACATTGTTAATAATTCACTTCACTGTTCTTCTGTCACATTATTTTAAACTAATAATTCACTGAAGTATAAACTTTAAGCCGTGTCACATTACTTCGGGTAACTCGCGAACGTGTTGGCTCGGAGCGCGGGGAGACGTGCGCCCGGCTCGCGCGTCACTTGTCAACTGCCTGATGTTCCATGATAAGATACAACGCGGGGTTGCTATTTGAAATTCGCGAATTCCTACAACTAATTTAATTTAGACAGAATCAAATTATTCTGTCGCGCGCTAATGTGGTGTGGTTTTAAATGGTTTCCTGCTCTTTAGAGTGATAAGGGTTTTAGTCTTAGTTTATATTTTGTTGTATTATATTTTTAATTTAATAATGAATAGTAGTAAAGTGATAGTAAATTTATTGCTTTCTTATTACGTGAGGGGCCGACTTTTTAAGTTATTCCGATTTTAAACAACTTTTATTGATTGAGAGTACATTATACTAGTTGCTAGCTCTCACTAAGCTATACGATCGCTACGCTTGCTACGTGCTTGTAGCATGGTTAAAAGTAATCTGAAAGGAGGAATTCAATAACTTTATTTTTCATTTGAAATAATTTACTTTATTTAATTTATTATACTTATACACTTTTCTCTGCGAGAAATCTAAACTTAAAACTTGAATATAACCGTGTATTTTTACATTGCTACGCCGTAGCCCAACCCAATGTTAATTGATACTGGTTTTACTCTGTAGGTGTTCCTCTATGAAATCCTCCTCCTGATGTCTAATTACCTTGATTCTCAGGAGTTTACCCCGACTCCTAGCAACACAGCTACCAGCCGGCCGGCCGGCGGGCGCGCGCATGCGTACTCCGCCGTGACATTTTTATGAAAACAATATGTTGACACTTTATTTTTGAACACAACCTGCGTTTAGACCACACAAACGTTTAATGTCAAAGGTTTAAGTTATGTAAATAAGGGTCGCATGGAATTACGCTTACATTTGTATAGTAAATTAGATTTATTATGATTTGTTTTGGTATGTGTGGAGTCTATTTTGTGAAGTCGGTATTCCGATGTTTATTAATTTGATTAAAAAATATATTCGTATGTATTATTTTTAATGGAATTACTTTTTTTTATCATATATATTGTTATAGGTGGACGAGGCTGAAATAGCTAAATATATTTAGCTAAACTAGCGCAAATATATTCAAAATAGATAAGATATATGTTACTATATAATATAAAAGACCAATACACACCAGTGAGCCAACTATTACTAAGAACTTATAAACTTAAAACCTAAGACCAAATTACTTAAACTGCATATTATTTTAGGCTTTGTTATCCATGCTTATCATATTTATAACCTGTTGAGCAGCTTACGCATTAGTTTGTAATGTAAAGGTGTACTTTTAACCCTTACAGCCCTTATTACCTCATCAGGACACAATGCTGCGTGCAGCTTAACTTGTCAACAATGGATAAGTGGAGGCAGAGTATGACAGCCTGGTACTACCGGAATGGATTTACAGTTTAAAATTTATAAAATAGTCCCGAATTACAACCAATTACAATTATTAGATTTTTTTGTAATAATTTAAATCGTAACATCGTATATGTATAAAGAAAAAAAGTTAAATGATTTATCTATATGGAGTTACTTTGTTGCAGCTTAAGACATTCAGAAAAGAAAATAGATTCTATTTCGTTTCGAGTTGGTGGCAACCCAAGTGGCTAATTCGTAGTTTAATAATGAATGGTTTCTTATCTTAGATACTTATACGTGACACTTGCGTCATCAATCGAATCTATTGATGAGTAAAACATGCACATACACACACATTAAAAACATAACAATCGTTTAATACCGTGGTCTACTAAACTTAATAAATCTCCACAAAATCCCAGCAGCAATCACACTACTCTCACACACCAAGAGATTAAACAATACACTATTATGCAAAGGTAAACTATATGGGAAAGAATCCAATCTGAAGTAAATTGAGCCGCGGTAATGACCGCCATAAAGGGAACGTGTGAACTCCACTCAACTAACTGAAGCCTGAATGTTATCATCAACTTAGTGATCTGGGAGGACAGAACCGATTTACTTGCAAGGTTTTTGTGGGCCTTGATCTGTGAAGGCTTATAAAGATTGCTGTTTGATTTAGAGGGTGTGAATATTGAAATACGGTTAAAAATCAAATCCCAGACTTGACTGAAACCTGCGAATCCTGGTTATTAATTATTACCCGATCTTTCCGATCCAACGATAATTAAGATAAGTGCGAATTTTAAGTCTGTAACTTGTCTACATCTACTGTCATCATCATCAACATGCGTAGTAGTAGACTGCAAGTCCACTGCTACACAGGCCTATCTTAAAGCAATAAGCTAGTCTATAAATGAGTACTACTGGGCAAATGACTCTTCTCAAATAAAACTACTCACCCACTGGTTGGCAAAATTTATTTCAGTTTCAGAATCTAGTTTCTTTTCACCGATTAGCAACGGCACCTCCCGGATATAAAAAGTAAAGTCACTTTGAATAAGTTGGATTCAAACTTATTTGAAATTAATTGCACATATACCTACACCATTATGCCATGCATTTAAAAGCGCAGATCGTCTAAATGTGTCAACAACCCATTTCTTTTATTTAGTTAAGAAGACACCTAGCGACATTTCAGTTAAATATAAAATCTACGTTAGATTTTAAACAAAAAAATATGTACAAAATATATCATTGTCTTTCATTACAAGTGTTTATTTGTTCAAGGATCGGTTAGTCTACAAATCAGTACTTTTAAATAACCAACACGAGCATTCCTCCACGCTCCATTCAGTGTTTTCATTAAAGCCACTTGTAAATACCGCCGTATAACAATACTGCATGAAAATAATACGCAAAGTCGAACAAACAAGCTGCCACGATAACTAAATTCACAATTTCAGAATCCAATCCACTTTGAATTAAGCCGTGCAATATTCCGAACACATTCTGTTTTTCCTTTAGCTCTCGTCTCGGAGCCACTTGCCTGCACTGATTGCATTTACCGTTCTCAGCATAATCACTTAGCGTGTGCATTTGATTGTAAAAAGGAAACTCCATCTCAATAGATTTTAAGCTCCCAAAAACGTTGATTGGTTCGTACTCGAGCACAGTCGAATGTTTTAATAAAATGCCTGGTTTTATTGAAGACTAGGAATAAAACTTCGATAGTTTAAGGCTTTATTTAGTACTGGTGATAGGTTCTCGCCTCGATACGGTTTGGGGAAAGGCTTGCATATTCATGATTGATTTCCGATGGTCGTGGTTTTGTGCTCACTTTTATCGAATTAAACGGAGAAGCTCGGGTAATGT
This sequence comes from Chrysodeixis includens, assembly GCA_941860345.1. NCBI lineage: Eukaryota > Metazoa > Arthropoda > Insecta > Lepidoptera > Noctuidae > Chrysodeixis > Chrysodeixis includens. Next base: position 877,632 of record OW796097.1, read on the forward strand.
TGTTTTGATGGGCGAGTTGGTCTGTCCGCGATACATTGGCGCTCAACGGTATATCAATACGGAATACTATTTCATAAGTTCGGCTGTTAATATTGGCATAAATGGTTTGGCTAACCAAAATTCGTGACGTAGTGTATTTAATTTGAAAATGTTTATTGCTTGTAACAGTGTTAGTTAAATTGTCAAAGTTAATGGTACATAGAAAACATGTATACTACAACTAATTTATAATTTTTATTTCAGGCAAATTCGTTTTAAATCCTTGTCAAGTATTTCATTTATTTGGCTAATATTTTGACGGATCTATTAAGCGTATTACACAGAAATATAAATTCTATATAGCTGTGTAAAATATACTTTAACATGATTCGCTTCACATAAAGATTGTTGCAGTAAAATGCAGAAAACAGTTTCTATCAATATAAATGGTGGCTTGTTTCCGATCGTCTGGCATCCATAATACATTTAATATGCAATATTTCACATTATCTAGGTCACAAACGATTTAAGGAAATTGCCAGGTCATTCTCCAAATTGACAGTCTTATTATATATTTAGCATTTTGTTATTTTTAATGTGAATTGGAGGCGTTAATTATATCGAGAATTTGTTTTTTTTTTCGTTTCGTACTCATTTTACTATTTGTGAGTAATGAGTAAACTAGTTTAATTTAAAAGTATCTCAATTTACTTGCAGAATGAGGGTTTTGTCTCAGGTGGCAAAGTTTCGTACTATTTAACAGTCAACGACGAATTTTCTTCAGATTTTCCTGAAAACTTTTTTTGTTATCGTTTTCGATTTTTTTTTGCATAAACTATCAATAAATTAAAAAAAAAATGATATAAATAATATCTTACAAGAAAGGTACACCCGGCTAGAGAACAAATAGACGGTTCAGGAAATAATAACAAAAGTCAGCTGGTATCACACGACCGCGAATAAATCATGATTAACGTAACATGGAACTATTAGATATTTCCTTCTCACTACATTACCTGTACATATTTGCTGTCTAATGACTGTCGTTTGTCAAAGAGAAAAATAATAAAAATCCTGCAGCTCTATTATTTTGTACCATATGACTATCAGACTATTCTGAAACTAAACTGATAATAAAACTTGAACTAGGTTTCTTTTCTTCAGTGCTTTGATTGAATTTCTTTTTCTGACATAAAAAAAAACACGATTTCACTATTATACCAAAAAACTAAGAACCTAATACAAAATCCTACGTAACTACAAGTATAAGAAAAGCCCTCAACTCGAACGTAAACCGAGGGAATCCGCTGAATAAGAATACCATGATTCCCTGCGGCTCAAGCGGCTATAAATAAAAAAATAACTCAATTTTGTCGCAGAATCCGCAATAATCGAGTATCTCTTAAGCCTCGTACGTCGAGATTATGCCCTTGTATTTGGCCTGAGAATTAAACCATAATATATTTTGGCCTCAGCTGTCAGCCATTCAAAAGAGAAAACTCCGCGATTTCTTCCGTTATTTGACTTTGCACTTAACATTGGAGCAATTTGAACAAAAAATATTACTTAAAGAACCTTTAATAGAACGGTTAAACTCGGTCAAGTGGGTATTCGGGTTATGTTGCTAAAGAGGTTTAGTGCGAGAAGAATGAAAACTTTTTAAGGTAGAGTTAGTGACTCGCTTCAATAGGCTGAACAAACTATGGAAATTATACAATAGAAAGCCTAGTACCGAGAATCTAGTGTAGGTTGAGGCTAGGTATCCATGACTTATGAAGAGTAGTTAAAATTTAGTTCTGAGTTTTAATTGTTATAACAAAATGAAGCCAATTCTCTACAATTTTTTTATAAATGGAAAAAAAATACTGGTTGTCTTTTATAAAAGCCATTTTCGATCACATTTATAATATTGAACTTGATATTGTACATGTAAATCAGAATTTAATATCAACGCTATTTCTCTGAACATAATTTAAAATACATTTTACTGTTACATAAATGAAATATCTCCGACACACCTTCACACAAAGACGTCTAACGTGCTAGAGCGAGATAAAAATATAATTTGCATGCAGTGTGTCTATTTATATGCAGATGCGCCAAGCCAATTATGCAGCGGACGATAATTCCCACTGGTGGGCAACAAAGATTGGATTTACGATGGTTAAGACTCGCAACGCGTGTAAAGAAATATGTAAAATGTTACTAATTTTAGATTATTCTCCTAGAAAATTTTTGTAACGCGAGATTTTTATATTTTTTGTGTATTTTTAAGATGAGAAGAAAAGCTTTGATATTTCTGCATATATGAAATTTCAGGATATTATAACTTGCTCTATTTTAAATAATCCCGTAAACCGTCTCAACCCCATAAATTAAAAAGAATAAAAAAACACAACCCTCCTTGTGGCACCGTTTGGTAAAAAATAACGAAGCATCTATAATGAAGAGAATTAATCTCTTTCGTTTGGCGGCTACACGAAACGTACAAGGTACTCGTATTACATGTTAGACAATGGACTACACTGTACAATGGTAACACGCGATCCAAAATATGCTATGTACGATTTATTTTTTTCCGGCTTTATGCATGTCTCTAACGTTTTATCATCTTGTATCTACTCTTTTTTACTGTAATAATATGTGATAAATAGATACAACTTGATACAAATAAGCGATAATTGTAAGGTTATTATTTTATTCTATGTTACTTAAAAAACAAATGAAAATGTTTCCTTATGATGACAATATTCTTGTTAATGGTGGTAGTCAATCATTGCTATAATTATAGTTATTACGCCAAGAGAAAAAAGAATGTATTTAATTTTAATGGACACCGTTTTCAATATGAACCCTGATTATAAATGGCTTGACAACTTAATATGATTAAGATCATCGCCATTTTATTAAGTTTTGTACTGTTCAGCTTAATCTTACAAAAAAGATCCAAAATTACAATTTATGACCCCCTGGCCAGTTTAGTATTCACCAACTGTCTGCTCTTCTAAGCCACCCCGTAGAAAATCTTTCACAAAAGAATCTTGATTAAATAATTCCTGTCACTCATATTATTTCGTAATCTTTTTACTCCTACTAAAACAGTTATTGGATTTTTTATACTAATCTGCGAGGTTAATAAGGTATTCTGTGGGATTTTAATAAAACGCTCGTGGCTAGGAAGTTTTAATTAAGTTTAAAAAGAAGGCGTCGCAACTTATGCTCTATTTGAAAGAAAAAGGAGAGCCACGGATTGAGGAAATGTTACTTGTCGGTAAGATAAAAAAACAGTGATGGCTTAGTGGTTTGACCGTTGGATAACCGTACAATAAGAAGAAGAATACTTTTCGGTCAGAAAACGTTACAATAATGTTTTTCACAAAAAAAATAATACATTTAAAATAAATAAAATCAAGTTCTGTATCCGGCTGTAGCAGAAATAATTTTCGCTATAGATAAGCTACACGCCAGGAACACATCAACACAGATAGGAACATGTTTATGTTAATACCTTCATAAGCCGTAAAAAATTGAAAATCTAAAATAAAATCTTTGAAACTATGTGGTACCTAAAAAGAGGTATACATTTTTCAGTGTCTAGAAAAGTTTCCACTAGCTTTCTACAATAGACCGTCTCGCCGAGAAACATTTTGATCCATCAAACATTGCTATCTAGAATGTATAATGGCTCCATTTAACTAAGCCTCCAGCCTAATGCTCGTTTTATTATTCCCAGATTTAATGTTTTAAAAATGTTATCGTCTAATCCGTTTTGTATTATCTAGGTTTGTTCGGATTTTAAGATTTAATTTTTTACTACTACATACTATAGCTAACTCTATAGAGTATTGTTAGAATTATTCAATCAGTAGAAATCTGTAAGGACCTAATATTTTAAAAAACTTATAAAGAAAATATATGATTAAAAGTTAGACTTTAGGCCTACCACCACGTTCCTTATATTGAACAACGTGATTTCTACCTTGATTATTCTTAACCAGTTAAATTTAAAAGACCGATTCAAAAAATAACTAAATAGTGTATAGAAAGAATAATATACCAATGCGATAAAGAAACTAGACTATAGTAAAAGACTAGGAGTGCCACGTGACCTAAAATCAAAATATCTAAGAACATTGTCAGAAGAGCACACATCATTATAAGTTTCTAACTGTGATATACGAGTAACCTCGAACAGGTATTACTTATCTAACGATAGCAAAGCAGCAATATTATTCATAATTTTTCATAAATTTCTATATTTAGTACTTAGTAGTGTATTATACACTACTACTAAATATAGAAATTTACTTTTTATATTTTTGAGATGAATTTGTTCTGTATAATTTTAAAATTATCACAGTCTGCAATTATCCACTTCTGGATCAAGACCTCTGTTTTTGCCAGTTTTGTCAGCAACAATTTTGCTATCGCCTTGCATTTCTAAGAGACGTAATACCTCAGCCGAATCGAAGTCTAAACTTATTCGCAGTGACGTTAGTTTGAGTTTTAAAAGCTGAGGCGAAGACCGCATCGTTTGTCCCCGCACCGGATGCCTCGGGAACCCGGCTTCTGAACTATGCACGTACTGTGACTTCAGTCCGGTTTATTGTGTGAATGTTTGAAACAACGGCTGTGAAGACGGCGGTAATGATTGTATATGTATAGAGAACCTGTCTGTACATACGAATGCTTTACTGCTGGGTAACGTTTCCCAAAATTAGGAAGGTTAAGTAAAATAGTGTTTTTCCAAAATAAATATGCGAACAACATTCTCTTACATTTCAATTACTTAAATAGTAATGGTTTTTATATCAGCTATTCTGCCTTGGGCAAGTATAAGTATAGAATGATACACTGAAATAAAGTTTTTTTTGGATGGACTTTATATAAAGGTACTCTAAAAGACCTTTTCTTGCAGTAAAGGAATTATGGATAGAGTAGTAATATTTAGTAGTTAGAGGCAAGGGAAGACTTTTGTTACTTAAGTCATTGGCGACGCGTGATTTGTTTGTCAGTTGTCATTTTGCTGTCATACACAATCATGTCTCACCCACTGTCGTTTTAAAGTTCATTTTATCTGCACTGATCGAACTATTTCTTCATAAAACTAGATACGCCCTTTTATCCGCTTAAACTCTATTAATTTATTTCCACACAAAATTTCCACCATTTAGTAACCAGTTGCTTCCACGAGTTTAGTTTCAAAGACGCCAAGGGTTGTCTCGCTAACTACAGCACACGCTAAACGGTTCCGTCGCTACACTTGTTAAACTCAGCTTTATTAAGAGCAACTTTTACTTCTAGGATTTTCTCGAGCTTATTATTAAAGTCGGGTCATAGAGTCTCGGCTAGCCATTCAGGGGTCAGTCCCCACATGAGACTGGATTTCTTTTCTTCTTTTTTTATTTTTGTCCTATGCTGTCAACTTACTTTATTGCAAATTTTCAAGGTTTTTTTTGTTTAACAGTCTTGTGAGATTATTGTTTTTGTTACATATATTGAAAGCTAATTAATTTTGCTTTATAAAAGTACTCTTTTGCACCTAAATCTTGCGTCTAGACAACATTCTCGCTATTGTGTTTTTAAGGATGTAACATATTTTTCTCAGATATCATCATCATCTTCCTGCCCTTATCCCATTTCACTTGGGGTCGGCGCAACACGTCTTCTAGACATGTTGCTTAAAGATTTGGCTATGGTTTTATAGTCGGCCGCCTGCCTGACACTAACCCTCTTTGGGAATGCGTTTGTTGATGGCTTACCCGCCACCATTCGGGTGACCCAAGGTGCTTGGTACAGTGCACTGGGTCCATTAGTCGCCTTTTACGACACCCAGTGGAAGATATGGGGTGGTGCTATTCTTTATATCCGGACACCACACGGAATAATCATTTTTAATTTTTTAATTTTCTCAGATAATCATTTTTAATTTTATTTTCCCTATATTTCCCTATTATTTACGATTTTCTACTCATAATATCTGATATCTTTTCTATAAACTGCAAAAAGAAAAAAAAACCTTTTCTACTTTTCAAGAGCTTTAATTTGTTTTCTCCCGTCACCATTAACGTCGATACAATAAATCACGGGCATCGAGTTCCGCCATTACCTATCTGTCGCTGACGATCCCCGCGGTACAGTGGTGCACAGATGCACACTTCATCTTTTACATAACAATTTTCGTATTCCCTTTGCGCGATACGTGCAACCGAACACTGCTAGTGGGTACAGGTGGTGACAAAATTGATTTAGTTCTTTATCTGTTTCGTGTTTTGCTGGATTTTATTTCGGATTTTGTTGAACTGCAAATTGGTTTCCGACATATTTGGTGCAGGCAAGGCAAAAGTTGTTTTCAAAGTTCAGGCTGAAGGTAAAAAACTCATGCGAAACCGAAAATTAAAAAATGGTTCTTTTCTGAACGAAAATAATAATATGTATGTCAAATGGTTTCTATTTACGAACAAGAATCTGAGTAAATTAAAAACAAGCCAAATTCAATTCTAAAAATAAATTTTAATTTAGAACCCAGTCCTATAACTCAGTCGCACCACTTAAGTTCGCGTTCAGATTTCTCACAAAACGAGAGCCGAAAGTTAAGCTCGAGTAATTCGTATAACTACTTCCATTTAGTTTATAATACCAGAAATCGTCATTCAGTACGAATATTAAAACATCTAAAACTTTAGCGCGCGCCAGTACGCTCGGGGCTGACTTGCCAAAGAACGCCAGTCGTCCGCTTTGACTCGCTTTCCGTATTAAATTAACTTTTGTTCTGCAGTGTACCGCGACTGCACGATTCGAACGATTCTATGTTTTCTGTTTTCGTGTAATGTTACATGTTAATGTTGAATTTTTATCAAAGTGTTTCAGAACGTTGTGAAATGTCATGGAACTGACGAAACAAAGCCTTAAAAGTTTCTACCTAGTCCGACATAGCGCTTGCTACTTTTTATCTGTCATTCAAAAGCAAGCATTTTATGTCATTGAAGCATTTTAGAATTCCGTTATTTCTCTTAAAATGTATAGAAGTTAGACAACGTTGATAAAAGCGAGAGGCATTAAATGAAACCACATATTCTGAATATCATTATAAGGCTACACAACAAAAATCAAATCAATGTAAGCAATATTTTTATAATAACTTTCGTGAGGATGATTCATACTTAAAACGTTATAACGGTTTACTCACGCGTATTAATCGGGATAGCCCGACTAGTTTCGGACCCAACCGGAGCCAACTAGATAACTATGCCTATAAAACTTAGTCACCTAATCAGGAAGATACAGTATGTTCAAACTAAAAAAATATCCTGTGACTAAACTATTGCTTACATTGATTTGATTTTTGTTGTGTAGCCTTATAATGATATACAGAATATGTGGTTTAATTTAATGCCTCTCGCTTTTATCAACGTTGTATATTATATAGTAGAAATTATTGTTGTCTGTCTATGTGATAAACGAATTTTCTCAAATCTATAAATTAAGTAAAAAAGACGACACCACAACTCAGATCACTACCTAGTCCAACTTACATTATTAACAAACCGTAAAGCAAAAAAACCGCAACCACTAAACCTCGGAAGCCTTCATAATTTGTTTTTATACGCAAAGTGAAACGTGTTAACAAGCTACAGCCACTAAAGAAAGCTATAAAGCCAACCGTCCAGAAAGAACTCTAACCCACATTGACACTAAAAAACAAAAAACATTCGGACCCCGATAAAAATGATGCTTAAAGAGTCACCTCCGTCCTCTACAATATTTAAACTAAGGTTAGGAACATAAAGATGGAACTTTACAGCGACACGCAACAGTTAATTTACCTACGAATTTAGAGCCCTTATAAATGTTCAATGTAACCTACTTTATTCAATGTTTCATCGAAAGACCTGAGTATAACATTTATGAATATGTCGAGATATTCCCAGAAATAATGATAAATATTCAAATAATAATATGCGATATTCAAAGCATAATATAATAATATGTGAAAAAATAAAACAAAATTGTCTTACTGGAATTCAATCATATAAAATTTTCTTATAGTAATAAAACTACGAGTGGTGAAAGTATTTTCTAAGAAATCTATTATGGAAATCAATAAACTGATTCTTAAAACATCTTCTGAAATCATTCAGTGATCAGTCTAAAACAAAAGGGTTGCCAGCTGGCATTATCGTCGTATTTCTTTAGCAACTGTACCATAACCGTAAAACCGGTATATGGTATTTTTATGAAGGCAACTGCTAAGACTTTGGAAATTGCTTCGAAGACATAAAAAGCGAGATAATCCAATATGATCCCACCAAAAGTCGCATTTGATGAGCTGCAACTTGAATTAAGCAAATGACTTATAGACCAAAGGGCCTTGATGTGGTTACCGAACTTTCGTCTTTTTATTCTATAATAAGACGAACCCATAGGTACACCAATTAAGTAAACGTTTGATGAGGTATGCCTCCTATAAAAACTATCAACTGTCTTTTCTACTCCATTGCCAAATTCATTCGGCCAAGTTTTCCACTCTGACACCAACTAAGCATCTATATCAGATCAGAAAGCCTTTCTTAGTTTGAAAGGCACCGCAGTCGCATCTGTCGTCCTCACGAAAGCCCCATAAATAAAGCAATTTACTGCAGCTGAGGATAATTCTAGCCTCAACTAAATAATAAAACCTTTTTTAGACTTCCCAAATCTTTCTGGTAAATAAAATGATTCTCGATAGGCTGGCAAATTGGTTGGTAATACTAATAATAAGACTTATACTGAACAAATAAAAAAATAATTAACTATCGTCCATATTATCCAAAACAAGCCATAACAGTCACATATGTTTGTTATCAATCTTCTAACCAAATAAAGATTCCGTATCGTTGGTTCAGTGTAACGAGGTTATGTAGTAAGCCAAATAAGGCGAACATAATAAAAGTGATTGTCTTACTGTAGCCTGATTTATATCCAATCTGAGGCTGTTCCGATACTTGCTTATTTATTCTATGAGTGGGCCGGAAGGGGCACTCGACCGGATGCGGTTGTTCGACGGTGGATGGTCGAAGTTGGGAGACAGAGCGAGTGTCAGCGGTTCTAGACGAAAAATATTTTGGTGGGAAAAGAGTTCAAGATACGTTTATGTAAAGTAATAACTCCATCATTACACAAAGTTGTTTCATCCAGTGAATGCTCATGTATGATCCTTTTATTCATGAGAAAAATTAACTAATCTTCAGTTCTTCTTCAGAGTCGCAAGTTCGAGTCCTGTCTGAGGTCTGAATTTTTTCATTGTGTTAGTATTTAATTATTTTCTTTTATTTTTGGAGGTAAATATTTTTAGCCACGGTTCGTACATAATATGTTGATGACCAGACAGAGTTTATATTATTCTATTAAAAAAGATGTTCTCTTATGACTTGTTCTGTGTATTGCTGGCAACATATATTATTTAGGGCGTACTTCCTGTGTCAGAAATATTGCTTTGGTACGCACAGCGTTTATTGGCGGCGCCGTCACTTTCCCTCACAACGACCTCAGCCCACACTACGTGCACCTGATTATATTCAGAGAATTATGTGACAAAATAAATGCAAGTAAGTTTCAATGTTATTAGTTGTATTTGTATAAAATATTTATTTGAAAATTCTCAAAACCTGATTGAGTTATTCAAACATATCTGAAATTCTAAATATAAAAACAAAAAAAAAGAGGTAAAGAACAGTCATTAAGAAAATTCAATACACATTCACGAAAGGACTAAATTGATACTCGTGTTTTGTTTCTTGACAAATTCACTAATGAACATATCCTTTTCTAGGACACTAGATCCTAGTGTACACCCATTTAAATGAAGGTTTTAATGAGGTCACCGTATTCAGCCGCTATCCTAGAGAAGGAAGCAGTCCCTCTCGACACATGTGTCAATAACTGGGTAATACGAGTGCAGCTCCTGAAAAGGCTTTGATTTTAATCGAAATTCTTTGTGTAGCTGCTGTTAGCTTTAGAAAGGGGAGTAGTAAACTTGTCTTTTAAATTTATTGTGTACAGTGCAGTGTGACAGAAATTATACTAAACAAAAAAATCTACAATTAAAACTAAACTTATAATATGTACTATAAGTATAACATACTTAAAAAGCGTCAAAAAATATGTCATCATCTCCGCCAATCGCTGGAAACGCGCCCAAGAGACTAGCGGCGTAAAAATGAAATTGAAATTATTTCTTTTGAATTATAATTGTCATTTTAAATTAATTTCTAGTGTTTTTAACTTTTATAAAGCTCGACGTAGGCTAAACATTATCATGCATTGGACCAATGAGGAAGGACATTATAGCCAAGATAAGTCGCGAAGATGGTTGTCATCCTTGATGGTTGTCAAAATCAGATATAAAATGCGGTTGATTTTGATTTTTTGATTTTGTTAGATATTTCAAAAGATAATTTGAAAGACGCAGTGCAAGACTAACACCCAACATTAAGATCTTTTACAAATTTTCTAAAACCGACATCCTAGTTGATTTTGCTTCTGATATCTTTAAATACTACATCAGTTCTACGAAGTCTTATACGGTTAAAGTAGTTGTATATACTGTGGGTAATCGGCTCATAGCTTTTAGTCATGTTACAAGCTTCCCTACAATGCCTGCGGGACACGTGTGGAAGTACCCGAAGTAAGCTTACGATTTAACGAATTTACAAGCTCATTAAAATTGGCTTACTTGAGAGAAAGTATGTAAGTAAATTTTGTATTTCCTTTTAAGCCGTTGTATGGCACTAGTCGTTAAAAGTCGGTAATTTTTAAAGGACACTTATTTGATAGTTATTTAATACGTTCTGAGCTTCATTTTTTTATTTACTTCATCCTTTCTTAAGTGTAATCGTCCCACTGGATACATGCTTTCTTAATATGAAAACAAAATGGTTCCACCGCACTCAGGTGCCACATTCGCGGCCGTTACCAACCCAAACTAATTCCTAACTTGCTGGGAATTTTTTATTCTATTACCAAATCCCTTAATCGGTTCGTGGGTGGGGGAAAGTTCTCCCCTTGAGGGCCAATCATCCCCAGTTAGAGCAGTTATCGTTTCTGCGGCTCCTCTAAATGCTATTATTACTTCGGCTTTTACGCGTTGAATTATTCTTTCGTTGCCAAGTTTTTGAGTCAACAGACGGATTACAGAGTTGCGGCAGTTTTCACGAATTATTTTTGTGGTTTGCGTCGCTTTAATGCTTTGCTGAAATGTTTGATCAATTCTGGTGTGTTTCATTTTGGATACTTTTGATAAAAGTTAATTCGATGTTGTTAATAAAAATATCGAATAAAGTTTTGAAAATATTTCGAACTATTAAATTACTTGTTTTAGTAGGAAACTCAATAATTCAATAGCATTATACTTTAAAACTAGGTTAATGATCCATCAGTATCGACTTCATTATATTCCGAGTTAATTGATAAACAATACATTATGTGGGGCCGGATTATCTAAATAATTGAGTCGGTTAGTCCAAATCTGTCGAAACCCTAATTGGTAGCTAAACTTATGGAAACTTCGACTGTATTGTATTTCAGCAGAAAATCACGATTATTCTGTGAATGGTATTGTCTAAATAACTGGGATTGTATTGCCACAGTTATTATATTTAGAAGCGTAATAATTAAGAACGAAAGTAAACTTAATAAAAGTATGTTTCCTTCAACAAATCATTAACAATTTATCGATTTAATAACTTTGATTAGAGTCAAAATATTTCTTTTAATCTACTGATTGAAATTAAACAATTTGATTCATCGATAAATGTTATCTATTTTACACGTTTTTTTCGTTAGGACCGACGACAGTTCGACTATCGGATTTTGTGATAATTTATTGTCATGTGGCCAAACTGTCCCAAAGCGCGGCTAAAACATTGAAGTGGTTATAAATGAAATCGAAAATATCGTATTATTCAATTATTCTTTTACTCCATCATTAGTCACCGAGAAAACAAAAAATGGGTGTGCCTTCAAAGACATAATTTTAATAGCTACATTTTTATGAATAATAAATCAAACAAGTCAGTCGTACAATGCATAATGCTAGTCAAAAGCTTGCATAACGTTCGGAACGAGCCAAATGTATCCGAAAATAATGAACAGTTTCCGATATCGTTTGCTGAAATGTTCCCGTTTCTGTTTAAAGTATCATTTAACAGCACTCTCTGTGAAGCCGGCCTGACAGCCTCCACCGAACACGAAATAACGCTATAAATATTTATTAATACTTTCGGAACCGGTCAACCTAATTTTATTGTGACAATTGAAGATTTTATATCGTATCGCACAAAAGCCAGCCGCAAATATAAAATATTCCCTTTTTTAGTTCCATAAATCTGCCATTTGGTTGATGTTCAACGGATTACTTATTTCGGTTTAAAATTCACGATACATTTTCTCTGACGTTTTAAGTATAATGCTTTGGTTGAGTGCTCGAAAAAATGTAAAAGGTCGGATTTAGACATTGTCATCGGGGATCCCATGAATCCAGCTGAACAAAAAGGGGTAAAACGCTCCATCAGCGCGAATTTAAAGAATTTCCCCGACTATAATCCTGAGTGAAAGTAAGCTTATTTTTAAGCCGGCGCCGGGTGGGCCCCGTTGATAATTTCACTCAAACTGCGTTTATGAAAGGCGTTTATTATTTCATATTTGTGAAGGAAAATAGTACGAAGTAATATCAGTGAAAGGAGTTTTAAGTAATATGGGGTTTTAGGTCAAGGTTCTTTAGTTTGTCCAATGTTTATTTATCGATTTTAGTACAAATATTTGTTTCATTAGTTAAGTATATAAATATTGCACAAATGTGAAGGATAAATTTATTAGGGTGCTTATCGTAATTTGTTTTTGTTAATAAGTTACAACGGAGAGCTTTTTAACTCTTGGTAACCTACGTCGGGTAAAAATACCTTTGAAGTAAGGAGTTTGGTTGTTTTAAATCACTGTTACTAATTTCAATAAACAGATTTGATGATGATAACACAAAATAACCGACAATACGAGTACATCAACCTCATTACTTACAACAGCAGTCCAAGTCTAGTTATTGTTATAAAAAGACCTTACAAAGAAATTGTTTGCTAGATTGCCTATTTTATTAGTTGTTTTTTTATATTCCTTAGTTGAACACAATGGAGGCACAACAATAAGGGTAGAACAAAATATATAAGATGGTGAAGGTGGACAAAAGGCTGCATTCACGAAACAGGTTTTAGTGAATACTTTCATTGTGGAACGACGCAAATATAACGATAACAAAGTTGAAACGTAACGTTATTTATAATGGAGCACGTCAGCACTGGACGGGCTGTTCCCTTTTCAATTATTTCTGAATCAAAACGAGGAATGAATGGAAATAGCAAATGCATGACTAGCTAGACTGCTGATAAAATCTACGGAATAATAATTGTAATTAACCTCGTTTGATGCCATTGTGTTTTTCTTTTCTTTTGTAAAAAAAAAACGAATACAAAACAGATTTTTTGAAATTATAGTGAAATACGGAACCACCGAATTTAAAGCTACTTCGATGGTAATATTTATTAGAACTAGCTAATATTATATTTAAAAGGTTGACAATTATGGGGTCCCCAAAACCCTCGACAACAAATAAAACACCGCTCTCATATTCACGACAGTCATCTACGCCATCCCCTCGAAAATTGTTTTTGAACATTTTAACAAAACACATCCGTTCCGCCCTTATCAGCATACGTCTTCCCTTAGACCGTCTCTCAGAGCTGTCATGGCCGACCATCAATCTTATCGGCGAATATTCCCTGATTCCCTTCCTAACGGCATTGAAAAAATATGCCACACGAATTTATATTTGCATCGTAGGTGAGAGCAGTGATGGGGTAGAACGGGAATTGTGGATTTTTTTAGTGGGTATAAGAAATGTTGGGATTATGAGAGTAAAACGTGAGGATTTTATTACATGCAGTTTTATTTTTTTATAATGTGGAATTAAATTAATGGTTTTCATAAAAAAAGTCTAAGATATGTTTAAATCGAAAAGCAGAATATTTTGTTTGTAAAAATATCGACCGCAAAGCTACAATTTCATTGAGTGCTTTTTAAGAAACGTTTAAGAAAACTCAAGATTGAATTTCTCAATCCCGTAATACCGGTGTAGCACCTTGCAATCTCTAGCGGTGACGTCACAATGTGTCGGAACAGCGCGACGCGGTTGACAAGCGCTTAATCAAGATGGCCGGAATTCCCGCGTTTTTTCCTGAATTAACAATGTCGGCGGTAGTTCGAGACACGCGTTCGGTAATTACTTGTAGATTTAAATGCAAAGTTGTGAAATTGGATCGTATTTACAATTTATGTGGAGCAATCATGAATTTTTATGCTGATCTTTTTGTTTACTTATTAATAAATCGATCTCCAAATATTCCATATTGGAATCGTCATATTTTTAACTGTTGAAAAATGTATAAGGACGAGGTCAGTAAGAATACATTTAAAAACCTCGGAATAACAAACGAGGTAAAACAATATCGAGATTACATTGGTTACCTTGATTTCACCCTCGTGCAAAGCTGTTATCACGGTTGTAGCCTCCCCTCATATGATCAGAGATTAAGGTTAGCCTCAGCACACCTCTACTCTTCGGGGTAACATTGGGATTCGCCAACATTTTGATAGCTTGCGTTAAAATTATTCGTGTTAGCCCCACGGGACATATATCCATTGACGTTTCTATTTCTCGGAGTTCGGAGATTGGCATCTTGGCTGAGAATGTGGGACATTCGCCGCCTCATCGCTTTACAGATGACACGTTACGCTGAGGTATGAGATTTTATTTTTAGCACGAAGACTTGGACCGAATATTGCTGTTAAAAATATAAAAATCTGAATTTAATCAGTGTAAACTGCAAAATAATTTTATTTTACATAAACTTATAACAACTACATAAATTTTTCATTTGCCTCCTTATAAGTGATAGCAATGAATGTAAAAAAAATGGTAGTCTGCACCCGAGAAGACCAAGCTGATAAAAAAAAACAAAACACAGTAAGGTATTAGGACAAAATTCCATTCGCAAGTGGAAATATCCTGAAAAAGAACACGGAGCTAATTCCCATCGCGCCGTTATCATGTGCGGGATGAGGGAATAATGGTATCAACGAAGGGTGATTCAAACTGCGGGCGCGACCGGAGCCGGCAAGATACGGCCAGAGATTAGCCGGCTGAAGGGAAAATACTAATACTGCACGACTAAAAAACGAAATACGAACATTTCTGGTCCTGTTACATTTCACCAGTATAATTGGAGTAGCTTTCGGGAGCTTTCGAGATTACCTCGATTTTTGTTTCAACATTCCGAATAATGACATGACATGGTTCGAGTGTGCATTCTTTTATTCAAATTCGCAATTTGAACTCTATGCGCTTGGCATACTGGAGCTTGACACAAGAGAAAATAAAAAGAAAATTCTTTTTCGTTTGAAAAGTAAATTTCTTTATTTTTAAATAGCACAAGGAAAAAGGTTTTTCAAATGATGTTACCGTTGTAATCCGTCAAGCGCATCCAGCCAGTCCTAATGGGAGCCAGTTGGCTCGCTAATCTTTTGCGACGGTATTAATTATTTCCAAATTAGAACGCTATTAATGTGGTTAGCAGGCTAATGGATGAATTTCGATTTTCGGAAATAGCTGGGATTTAGTAATAGAATGTAGAAAATTTTATAGAACATTTATGATTTATCGTTACAAATTAAAATCGTCTAGTTACATAGCTACTGGGAAAAAATTACGATAAAAATATTTTAAAAAATAATTACGAAAAAAATTGGGTATTTTCATCAGCCAAACTTTTCCCTTTACTCCTAGCTTTATGTAATCAGTAATCACGGCCAAAAAAATATTACTTTTTTCCCTTGATCCTTGCATACGATGACACAAGCAATCAGGTCATCTAGCTTGTAATCGGCCTTCAACACACAATTACTGCGGGAAGTCATTACGCACTTAGGGCAGCACGGAAGCTCCGCTTGGCATGGGGTGCTAATGGGCGTCACATCTCCGCTCCTAGCCTATAAGAATGTGGCGAGAGAATCCACTGAATTCAATTGTTTATTTCTAAGTAAATTTATGGAGCAATGGTCGTGAAGAATGATGCTTTTCTTTTTCAATGATATTTTTTTTGATACCGCACTATACCGTATGTGTTCCTGAAAAGTATGTTAATATAACATAAGCGACTCATCTCGCTTGTTGGTTTTATGTCTCTTATTTTTTATTATAAAAATGTTACCTCGTTTATTCGGACAAGATCATTAAAATCAATACTCTTCCCAATAGCAATCAAAATATTTGTATTTCTTTCAAATAAATTGTAATGCAGACATAATATAAACAAACCTCCCCAAAATATCAAACCATCAGTAAGACAGGCAAGTATCAGTTTCCAAGTATTCGAGCGTTCATTAGCGCAGCGCAGCAGTCTCTCAAACACCTCGCGGTTACCTCAGCTAGTACTGAACTTTGTGCGTCTCTGCTAACGCGACCACCGTTATTTAACTTTAAATTGTGTAGCTTAAGTATCAGGTTTTCGCTGAAGATTCGGTTCGTGGTTAGGACTTGTGCATAAGGAGTAAAGGAGTAAATTAAAACTTAGTTTTGCGTGTTTTGGGAGGTTCTTTTGACTGGTATTATTTTTGAAAATCGTGGTAAAAGGTGTACTTTATGAAATAAAAGCATTAAATAATACTTTTAGATTTCGGTCTTTGCAGATCTTAATCCTGATGGGTACTTAGATAGGCACTATTTATTGATTAAGGCTTTAAAAGGCTGTATTTTGAAATAGGTAAACTGATAAGTATATTACATTATTTACTTGCTCAAAATATCATCATAAACTTCCCTTTCTCCAAGTAAGTATTGATATCAGAACTGTTGCTAACATGAACCGCTTTGTAACAAACTTCAAGCAATCCGTTTAAAGTTTATTTTGTTTCGCTTGCGTATAATTAATGTTCCGTAATAGGTACGTTTCCGACCGTCTCGTTTGTTCATCAATAATGTTTGGAGTTATTGTCAGATGGCAATGGCGGACAGATTGAAATTATGTTTGTACATTTCCTTTACCTTTCAAATTGAATCATTGTCTGACTTTCGGTTTTGGTTATGGTGAATTTCGAAGCGATCAATGCTCGTTCCTTCTTAGTATGATAGGCTTTGCTTAGCTGTGGGATGTATTACAGTCTGTATTATGATTACGGTTACTACTGGAGATGCCTTCTGTCTTTGCATTAGGCCTTACAAGGAGGCGTATTGAGACCAGTATCGTGATTAGTAGGTATTATACTGGAATAGCTATCGAATTTGCTTTATGTCATTAAGTTAGGTAATTTCAGATAATGCAATAAATCAGTGGATATTGTCTTAGTATGGGCTACAATACATAACATCGATTGCTCGTGAGAAACTGCCTTAGAGGATTATTTGTAATACAGTAATATTCTACATACTGCTATCTGCTAGCTGTATCCAATATTCACAGAAATTATGTTTCCTTTAAATCGAATTCAACATAAAGTCAGTCAATTCAAGTGTCTGCGAAAGCAATTTTGCTGCTCTTTTTACTCGTTTCGTATTAAATATTTTATCGCAATGGTCGTTAAAGCAAAAGGAATAAATAAAAGAGCATGCATGTTATAGCATCCAAGTCTACTGGAGCCTCATTTCTGTTCGTGTATTACAAGTTTTTTTGTTCGCGGCTCATCCAACTTCCGATGAGACTGGTTGGAGCTTCACTGTTAACGGGTTTTATACTAAAACAATTTTTGCTAGTTAAAACTGGAATTAAGCAGGATTGTCTGAAACATTTTATTTTCTGTAATTTTTTTAATTAAAATATAAATGACATTTTAATGCATTTTTTTTATGTAATCTGTTTTGTATTTGGGATAAAACAATTCGACTTACATAATATATCATACTTTATTACCTTCAGGCTAGTCTACCACTCAGTTTCGATAATTTCAAGAAAACCCCAACATTCACAACAAAAATAAGTAGCAATATTTACGCCAACATTCACACCGCACCCAAACCTACCTCGCTAAGGGAAATACACGTTAAAAACGCGGATTAATGAGCTGCGGGATCGGAATCGTCGGCACGAGACGAATCTGGCAACGCGTATTCAATGATTGTGATAAATGTGCGCGTGTATCGCTCTCCCGGGGAACGCGGAGACACGGGGAAACTGGGTATTATTGGGATTAGAAGCTAATAATATTAGTATAATGATGGGCCTGTTGGTCTAGTGACGAGCCCTGACTGCTATGCCACAGGTCGCTGGTTCGATCCCCACCTGGAAAAAATGTTTGTGTGATAAGCACGATCATTTGTTCTGTTTTTGGGTGTAATTTATCTATAATATGTATGTATGTAGAAGTGTGATTATCATTTGTCTAGTACACGTAATACAAGCTTAGTTGGATGCTAGATGGCGTTGTGTGAAAATCGTGAAATACGTACGTGCGTAGTATTTTTTAGATACGAGTAGAAAATAAGTCTACGAAAAGAGCCAATATACTGTAAAAAGCAGGGTAAATTAGTTTCGCAGTAAGAAAAACTATCTAGT
Organism: Chrysodeixis includens; assembly: GCA_941860345.1. Taxonomy (NCBI): domain Eukaryota; kingdom Metazoa; phylum Arthropoda; class Insecta; order Lepidoptera; family Noctuidae; genus Chrysodeixis; species Chrysodeixis includens. The sequence continues at coordinate 896,243 of OW796097.1, forward strand.
CTGATGAAAGATATTCTTTAGAAATCTTAACTGCAATTTTTGATCTGCTTGTAACTGATGAAACGCATCTTGTAAATGGTAATGAGCTATAGAATAAAGACGACGCACCACGTGACGCCGGCGGCGGCGCCGCGGTGTAGACTAGACTGACTTCTTTAGTACTGAGGATATGATAGGCCATGTTGTTCTAAAATAAGTACAATAAGTTTTCATTTACATGAACAGAGAGGGGATTAACCGATAAAATAATGGAATAATGACCAGACGACATAAAAAAAGATAGCTGAAGTAGGATTTATCCAAAGGGCATAAAGAGTAGAAGAAAATTACATGAACAATGGGAGGCCTATGCCCAACAGTGGGTTATTCATGGCTGATGATGATGATCAAGTAAACGTATATTACTTTCTTGCATACTTGTCATTTTTCATCTTTTTTGTCAAGATTTCTAAGCTCTTTAGCTCTAGTGTTATCTTTATTACTTTACAGTATTGACACTGAAGTATGATGCCCATTCCTCTTACTTTTAAACGAACTACGTAATAGATGCTTTGCTGAGATGCTGAGAATCTTGCTCGTTTGAGACTTGCATTAAATTCGAACTTTCAAGATCTTAAGGAACTGATACTAATAGATATTGGCTTTGAGAAATTGAAGATTTTTCAATTCAAACTGAGATCAATCAAAAAAATGCACCTTCTTATGATGAACAAAAAGGGTGCGATTTACAAATTTAGTTAATGATAATATTTGATTATTATTGTTTAATTGATTTTGATTTCTTTTTATTTTGATTTAAGTACTCTAAGGGTCTAAAACTCTTTTTCCAGATCTGACTAGCTATTCTTGGTTATTTTTTTCAACTTAAATTTTAAATTGATACATTTATTACTTCATGCATGAATGAGCAACAATAAAATATTAAGACGTTGTCTGGTTCAAAGAACTTGAAACTATAATAATAATATTGCATCAAATAACAATTCAGTTTGAGTTCTGTCTCGCCTGTTTCATTGCTAGTTATATTTTGAGTTCCATTTATGTTTATGTTACGATCAGCATAAAAGTTTTGATAGCAACAGATACTTCTTCATATACGTAGTTTGATATTAACTGTTTTCACTAAGGATTGGTAGTCTGATGCCGAGGTAGTTAAAGAGGTACTTTCTATAAGTATACAAGCTACTTGAAGATAAATAGACAAATTTATAACTTGTGCGATTGGCATGGTAACCGTAAAATTGGTCATATATCGTTCCGATTTATTTAGTGCGTAAAATAAAGGAAGTATTTAAAGACTTAATAAAATGGAGGAAGCGGAGATAAAGTTTTCACTCAAATTTATTAAAATAGGAGTCACTTACGACGCACTGTTTGTTTTACAACTATCAAGTTTTACGACTGAATACAGTTTTATTGACTTACTAAAACTTACTACTTGAAATATTACTTTTATTTATTTAGACTTGTCTAATCTTCTTCAGATTCAGTACCACCTTATATCAGTAAAAAAGTACAAATAAGAAGTCATGTAGGTAATTTTATCCTTATAAAAATATACATGCGCGGACAAAAGCTTCACTCTAACAACTCCTACACAGTACACAGAACAATAAGTTGCATATTAAGTCCGCAAGCCTTTGGATTATAGTTTTACCACAGCGGCACTAATGTCTCTCTAACAGAGTTATAGAGGCCGTTCTAAGGACGGCCACACACGCTTGATTGGAAACTCACGCTTTTGTCGCGTAATCTATTCGTTCACCTATTTCGTGTACAACGCACCTAATATATGACGCCAATATTCTAAACCGCCTTTGTTGTTTTAAATTATGTTTAACTAAACAAAAAGGTTTTATTGCTATTTATGTTGGGGTACTTTGTACAAAAATTATACTAATGTGTACCGTGCTTGGCATTAAAATTTAATGGTATGGAAATTACGTATTTCACATAATAAATATTAGGAAAAATATGTGTGTATCCGTTTCTGTGGTTTATTATTATTGTTCTTTTTATATATATTTTGACGGTCAGTTTAATTACCACCCGGCTGAACTTAATTCTTATTTTTAAGTCCATATGGCATGTATTCTCCTGACTGTGTTCCTTAATAAGATTATCCCGCCGGACGCCGGATGCCGGACAACTAGTAAGACGTAATTAGGTTAAGCAATAAGTAGAGTACCAGGATACCAGGAAACTAATAGAGTAGCACAAGAAATAAGTAAGAAATTAATTTATTGCAACTCGAGAGAGACTTAAAATGTTCTTAATAAAGTCGGCTTCGAGACGTAGGTAAAGTTGTTCTTTGATGTCCAATAACGGATACTAAAACGTTCATATTCCATTACCACATTTTGAGCGGGAATTTATACGCGTCTATAAAATTGTATGCAAATTAGTTCGGAATTACTCCCGCTGAGAAAGTTATAAAGCAGTCGGGATTATGCATGTTGCGCTTATTATTCTACATGGAATGGAATTCTAGCTAGTATTTTACAGTTTTGGCTTTTAATAGAACTTAATGTACGCTAATTTTAAATTAGGGACAGTTTGCCCTAAATTCGGTCGGCGAATTGGTGGAGCGAAGTGGACTTACAATGTGATAACTAGCAGGTTTGTGGACAACAACATTGTGGACAACTATGTATATGATAGACAGTACGTTTCTGGAAATGTTTGAAGACTAAAATAAAAAAAAATGTTAAGTATAATAATGTTAGTAAACTATCGATCGCGGCCGAAATAAAATACCATTTTGCAAACGAAAATTAAATATCCAGACATTTAAAGGCAAACATTTTTTACTTAACGTTTGAGTACTATCGAAATAATGTGATCATGAATTTTAATTACAAGCTCTAGGTTTCTTTTAAAGTAAAAATCGTAAACGAATAACATTGGAATTATTTAGGTCTCAGTTTAGTCTAGGCCATGAGGTTTGCCTGGATTTTTATTTTGTACTTAAGCGACAAGGAGATTAAAATCCTTTTTTCTTTTTTGTGACGATGTTAGAGCTTAAGAGCTATGATTACTTTTATGCTAGTCATTATAAATACTAAGATGATTTGATAAGTAAGACAATGTAATTTTAGTATGGTTAGGTACATGGTTTATATAATTACAGAAAAAGTCTAATAATGGACCTCATAGACCACACCCGTCAATACATGACGAGTTTTTATCGAAATGCGAGTTAAAACCAATTTACTATTTAAGCTCTTATAATAGTTCTTCGTATGACTTAAGGAAATTTTGCTGTTGGTACTTTCTGAATCTATACTTACGTATAAGTACCTTGGTGTTTACATAGAAACAACAATATAACAAAACAATTTTACAAAAAAAATCCCACATATTTATGTGCCTAGAATTTATGCTACAACTTTAATATTTCTTCCTATTCCAGAGTATTTTTTATCCACACACAGCTCAATACAAACCGTTCTCCAAAATAAATAAACCTCAGCAAACAGTTTTATAAGTGGATCCATGATCCCCTCATTACCGAGTCGAGTTATGTGCGAGACGTTCATTACGCGAGGCGCGTCATCCATTGCGCGTTCGGCTCGGGATTAAAAGATAGAAAAAGGTGAAAAATTACGGGACGCACCGTCGGAGATTACCAGCTAGATTACCTTCGTGTCATTTATCAACTTCATCTGGGGCTCCTGAAGCTTTGTGTGGCGCGAAGGTAATTTCGGACGCAAAGGTATTGTTTATTAAAGATAGGTAAAAGTGATGTAGCTACTTCATCCTAAAATAGACGTACTGCCTCAACTGCCTGTTGCCGAAGTGAAGAGGGTTGGTTTTTAGTTTCAGGGGCATATTATGTTGGGCCGTTCTATGACTTCAAAACGACATTGCGTGGGCAACCTTGGCGCCCACTCAAAAGGTTAACATACAAGTCATGATGATACAAAATGGGATAGCTTTAAACCTTTTATCCTTTATTTATCAGATGTCTGTGCATTACGATTTCGTAATGCATAGTTTTGAGGAAACTCCCCTGAAAAAAAATCTGAGTATTCTTAATTGCCTTTATATTACATCTGCCTGTAACTTGCGGCATACCCCGAGGCCGCCCGTGACAGTGCCGCTAGGGTGAGTAAACATCCCGATAACTAATACTTGCCCGCGAATATTTGACACGAAGAAAAACTATTCTAATTCAATCCCAACCTCACCGATTCCTACATTTTCTATTTTCTTGTCCGTTATTTACAAGGCCACAAAAGTAATTTAACAAAATGTCTTCTGTTTCGCCGAAAAGACATTGAACCGGATTACTGTTTTGTTAATCTTTTGAATAACGATTTGGGCGCGAAAATTGGTGGAAATATTTTATAAAATAAATTTAAATAGAAGACGGATTTTAAATGGGAAACATTTATTCAGTAGTTAATTAAATAATGTGTATGTTCAGCATAGTTTCTATCGAACATTAAATATTACTGTTGAAAAAATGTTAAAAAATAAAATTATCCTTTCAATTTATTCCATTTAGGTTTGGTATCAAATTCATTACCATTATTCTAGCCAGTACCTATTCTTAAAACAAATACTTATCTTTTTCAAACAGATTTAGTATCTTTTTCCAATTTAATATGTGTTAAATAAAATTAAAATGAGAAAATAAGCTAACATATCCTGTTCCCAGCTAGAAGTTAGTTGTAAAAGTTCCGCTAATCCGGTTTGTTAAGCAAAGCCCTCTGTCTATTCTCAAAGGCTTAGCGAATGTTTGCAGCTATCGTGTCATTAAAATTTAATAAAATTATAACTTAGCTCTACTTTATTTTGAGATGAAACTAAATTTTATTTTCATGCTATGAAGGATTTGGGGTAGGTCTTTGCTCAGCAGTGGGACACAATAGGCTAGGAAAAAATATGTTACGGTTCATGTAACTCTACCGGCAAAAAAAGGTTGTGGTAATTGTAAAAAATTGACTCACCATGGTTATCGGTGAAAGTCGGAAACATTAGTTTAACGTAATAAACTATATTAAGCAAATAAACTATAGATGTGACGTAAATTTATACTGTTTTTTTATAGACTAAGGTATGTGGTAACTCTACGATTTTGTCGTGAGTTTTGTTTCGTAACTAAATAAAGTGAACCTACATGTCAGTATATTAATATGACGTTTTTATGAATATACAATATCGCACACAATCTCATCTCTGTGGAGTGGTTATCGAAGAGTTCGTTAGTGTTAGTTTTTTTTTAATAAAGTATTTGGTACAGTCAGCAAACGTCTTTGGTAAGTTATAATGATTTATGGACATTAAAAGTTTAATTACTTTTGTTAAGATTTCTTGAAAATGTGGTTTTCTATATCCATTGTTTTTGCTGAGTACAAGAATTTACCAAATAACAAACGTCATCCTAAGTCTAAAAATCAGACTTGAAAACGAAACCAAAAGTCCCGTTTATTTATTTTTTGTATGTGCATTGGATTTATCAGATAATATATGTTTGCTGTTTTCAATTCACATAACTAACTAAATATGAGCCATTACATTGGACAAAAATGCACTAATAGCGATCAAACTTCCTAAAATTGACTTTCGAACCAGAAGTATTTTTCCTGAATCGTTTCTCGAATGTTCTTTTTGCTACCGCTACCGGTCCCAGTGACATCTATCCGGAGCAATTAAAAGTGACAGTAACGAGCGTGTACACTCGTCATAATTCGAGGACCTTGTTACTTTACTACTATTTTATATTTTCCATCCTGTGATGACGGATTTAATGATTTTTTTATATTATATCATCTTACTTCGAGATGGCTATCCGTAATTGTCATTTTATCTCTGTATCTGCATCCAAAAAAAAACATGTTTCTTTAATTACACATACGAATGTACGAAAAATAAACGACTTACATCGGGCGATGATAAGATAACATTTTATTAAAATAATATACAACAAATTCGACAACAGTTTCCAACCAATTTTGTAAATATAACTGAATGTGTATGTAAGGTTAGTTGTCAAATATGGTTAAGTTATGAGAAGTCTAGCATGGTCTGTGTTTGACCAAAAGACCCTTACAAAAAATAAAAACATAAAATTGTGTATGCAATATAAAAGACTCCAGCCGTACATGAAGTATTTTTCAGAAGATGTAAGGGTTGTGTTCCGAAATGAGCAGGGTATAAGCCGCCATGAAACTGCATCGCCTACTTATGTGAAGTCTTATCCCTTCTCAGGTAACGCGAGACGTGTCGACATATTAGCGAAAAGGGTAGACGTGCAGGGCTTTTAATGTCTCTTGTGAATGTTGCGGTAAATACGGTGGATCTCTCTGGTGGACCCCTCTCTGAAAGTGTGATCTTAAATTCTTAAGGAACACTTGAAATTTTCTATCTTATTTTTAAGAACAATGTATCCTAAAATAAATTAAAAACAATTAAGTATGCATGAGTCCTATTGAAATCCCACTTTAATGTACATGCAAATGATGGGTTGGCTATAATTTTTTTTTGTGTGTGTTTTTTTAAGATTAGTGATATGTAAAACGATATTGACCCAAGAGAACAAGCTCTAATAATACATTTTATCATTCTTTTTTAACGTAACAGAAACATAGTTTTAAGTGAGCATCCTTAAAAACGTGTGTTACGCAACTTCCACATACTTACATGAGGCGCAGAATATATTTTTTGTACAGTCTCCGCGCTCCTTAAAGCCTGACATTTGACGGGCGTTGTAAGCGGTTTACATGCAAATTAGTTTGCATTGGCCTGGGAGCTTGTTAACTGTAACAAGACAGATATTTTGGCTGTCACTTATTTTGCGTGTCGATTAGGGCCTAAATTAACGGTTATGACTACTGGATATGAGCATAGATGAGTGTTGAGTGTTTAGGTTTACAAACAAACTTATAAGGCCAGATTTACGCTGTGATAAATCGAGTAAACATTTCTTTGATGTGACAGTTTTCTACTTCTTCTACTATCTAGAAAGCAAAATACAGGGTTATTGTTATTATGGTGTCTATACGGTACTTAAAGAGTCCTATTTCTTTCAGTCCATACTAGTTTACTGTTCGCTGTTATGGGATTCGCAAAGGACATACAGTTCACTTTGAGAGATCTGTGAATCCTGTGGACTGATTAACATTACTACAAGTGCTAAAGGTGATCAAATCGCTCATACAGTATTTGAATCTTTATAATCATAAGTTGCTAAGCTAAATAATCACTTCATATTCGTCTTTTGTGCAGTTAGTTATCACGACGTGGATGCATGTTTCAACAAAGATAATCTTATTTTTGATCTTCATCAAATTGATAATGGCCATAATTGTATTTTAATTGATATTTAAAAAACAGGTTTTTTTTCCATAAAAGTTACGATAAATCGTTGTTGTTAATGTAAGAACACAAATAATAATATTAAAATTCAATAAACATTTACTTGGAGTAATTATTCGGGGCGGTCAAAGTTTCTATATTACATACTTTCGTACGTCAAAGTGTGAAACTGAGGTCGCAGAGATTATTATTTTTATCAGAGTTTATTATTGCTGATAACACGGATATATCTTTGATGAAGTTGCAAGTGTATTTTTGGTACGTTATATAATAAAATGAGTAGGTACCGCATCAACCATCTAACTATTACGATAAAACGAATGAAGTCTTCTCGCTTGGTAACTAATAAGCCGTAGGCACTTTTGATAAAAAAAATCACCGCCTCCGTAGAATAAAGCTGCAACTGCTCTTGCGGTTTTACTTTTACAATATTTGTATTTTTAAATACCTAAATTATACGTTGTCGTGGTGCAATAAACTAATAAGGGACAACCGTTTGCATGTTTGTCATTAGCACCAGCCGTGGTGAGCCGAGCAACCACATTACCTTGACTTGGTTTAAAGATATTGTCATTGGTGCCTTTCTGATCATCGTCCCCAACTTCCTAATGAAGAATGGGATTTTCTATTCGGTGAAGTCTTAGAATTATGGATTGTGTAAAATGTACTTTTTGCGTTTGCTGTCTTATTTTTCGAGATAGCAAAATAATCTTTTAGTTTTTTTTTTTTTTTGTATAGGCTCGACTTTTATCTTATCTTGCAAATTATTGCAGTATTCAATCATTTTGCACAAATCAGTAGTACGACTCAAGCGTTACTGTTGACAACATGGCTGCAGATATGTCAAACAAAGTAGTAGTTATAACTGGTGGAGGTGGTGGAATTGGTTCCACAATTGCTGACAAATATCTTGAACAGGGAGCTAAAATTGTAATTATAATTGATAATGACGAGAAGAATGGAGTCAACACCACAAAAGAATTAACAACAAAATATGGTGAGAATAAAGCTATATTCATCAAATGTGATTTACTTTCCAACTTGGAAGAAGTTACAAAAAATATTTTTGACAATTATGTCGTCGATATCCTTGTCAATAACGCTGGAGTTTTTAATGAGACTAAGCTAAGGCTAACTATTGACGTCAATGTAACTGCTCTTATTGAATGCAGTTTGAAGTTTTTTGAGCATATGAGAAAAGATAAGGGAGGAAAAGGAGGCACCATTATCAACTTGGCATCGATATATGGCTACAGAGTTGTTTCATACATTTCCATCTACCAAGCTTCAAAATTCGCCGTCATGGGATTTACGAGGTCTTTAGGTCATACAAATAATTTCTCAAGAACTGGTGTAAAAGTAGTCGCGATCTGTCCTGGATTTACTGAGACTAAGATGACTGCTGACGCCGCACTGACTACAACAGACCTGGGCCAATTGGAGGAATTTCAGGAGTTTATAAAAAAAGAAATATGGCAGAAGGCAGAAGCGGTGGGTGATGCTGCTGTGGATGTGCTACATGCTGAAAGTGGGACTGCTTGGCTGATCGAGGGAGGAAAACCTATTGTAGAAGTAAAATAATAGACACATAACGTTGTGTCTCGGAAACATGGTGTGAATGTAACGCGATGATACACGGATATGAAATCAAGAATATTATATTTAAGAAATTTATCTTTTGTTTTTTATTTCTTATGGTGTTAAATTGCCCTTACATTACTTACAAACTACTAGAAATTGATGGGTAAATTAACTCAAAGTAATTGAAATGAAATATAAATATCTTTGGTCTTAAAAACGAAACGACATTTTAATGGTACATAAACTGCGACTTTTCTATAAATATACGTGTTACAAAGACGATTTATTAATTACTGAATAAAATTTTATATTATGTAATTATTCAGTCACAAAAATTATAAAATTCAGTATTTTTTAGGCCCTACAAGGTCAATGATAAGTTATAATTATCTTTCGTTTTTCATGTTTAGAAAATCTCTTGATAAGCTGTACTTACTGATACAGAATTCATTGTCTCAGTTGCAACAAGCAAATATAAACAATTAAAATAAAAATAAGATTGATAATGAACTGATAAAAATAATACTGACTGATAAATCGAGTAAATATTTTGAGTACAACATAGTTCATTTGCACCTGTTTGAGAAATAGAAAATAAATAAGCTAGCTTCATTAATAAAGTAAGTATTATTGTAGAGAAAACAGAGAAAACTCAACTATGGCAAAAGAAAGATGAAGTGGGAGGGGCTCCTGTCGTATCTTACAATGTAGTGAACGTGCTTCTGCTTGACTGATCGAAGCATCAAAACCTCGATATTGTCTTAATTTTAAGTAACTTTTAAACTGCATATATCTTAATTTATCACCATTTAATTTGAGATTACATAATCCTGCAGATAAGTGTCTCAAATTTTGCACACCATTACTTAATAACACCTTTGTACAAACGGTTATCAAGATGCGATTGTACATTTTACTATAGCTGATGATACCACTATAGTTAATTACTTTACAAGTTTCTTTGTCGCACTTTATAGAGCAAACCTCTGGTTTTGTTTGTAATATCATGTAAAATTCTATGCATTTTTCTAATTATTTAAAATGCTACTGACAAACGGTAATGAAAAACATCATGCAGGCAACCTGGATTTCAATCCAATAGAATCTGAAATTGCTAACCCGCAGTAAGCTATGCTCAAACCTTCCCTATACGAAAAGAAGCCTGTTTCTGTGCCCAGCAGGATACATTTTTGGGTTGGTATTATTATTATTTCAGACTACACTTTTTATTATAATTTAGTGACATCCTTTTTTCAAGAACTCAAAACACCATCTATTTAATACTTAATTAAATTTTGTCAATACATAAAAAAAACATGTCTTCTACCTATTTGGTGCAGTAATTTGTTAACGAACCTACAACAGATTTTATGACTCTTATAAAATGTTCTATGTACTTTCAGTTTTGTTCTGCAGATAAGGTGAATTACGGCTATTATTTTATCTTGTAGGTGTTTGACCGTTTAATTATCTTACACACAGCTATTGTTTTAGTTTTCTATGCAGGAGTCAGTAGTGCGATTGCAGCTGTGATACGGTTGACACCATGGCTACAGATCTGACAAACAAAGTAGTCGTTGTAACTGGTGGCGCTGATGGGATCGGTTACGCAATAGCTGATAAATATCTTGCGCAGGGAGCTCAAATAACTATTTTACTTGACATTAACGAGCAGAGAGGACCCGAGGCTGCAAAAAAATTGACATCAAAATACGGTGAGAACAAAGCTGTGTTTATTAAATGTGATTTAACTACCGACTTGGCAGATGTTTCAAAAAAGATTTTTGATAATTATAAAGTGGACGTTCTAGTCAATAACGCTGGAATTTATAATGAGAATAAACTAAAGTTAACTATTGATGTCAATGTCACTGCTGTTATTGATTGGGGTCTACATTTTTGGCAACACATGAGAAAAGACAAAGGTGGCAATGGTGGGACAATGATAAATATAGCTTCAATATATGGCTTCAGAGTTGATCAATTTATGCCTATATATCAAGCTACAAAATTTGCCGTTATGGGATTCACAAGATCTTTGGGTCACACAGCTAATTTTATGAGATCTGGTGTAAGAGTAGTAGCGATCTGTCCTGGATATACTAAAACCAAGCTGGAAGCCATATTTTCTACAAATGACTTGGGTCAAACTGAGGAATTTCATGAATTTTTGAGCACTCAATTATGGCAGGAGGCAGAAGCGGTGGGTGATGCAGCTGTGGAAGTCTTTCAACGTGCTACTAGTGGATCTGCTTGGCTAATCGAAGGAGCAAAGCCTATTGAAGAAACCAAGTTGTACATCAGAAACGCTAAGAGAAACAAGTATTTGAAACAATGACGCTAAGTGTTTATCAAGGACATTTTTTTTTCGTCTTACGTCTGTGAAACTCCAGTTTATGTAGAGATTATGTTGATAAAAAAAAATCAAGAACAAGTTTATCGGTCACGAGGCTTTTGCTGTGCAATTATCTCTGACCCATGCAATCTCAGTAAGGAATTACTTATCTTTTGTTGCTTATAAACAATGAAGAAAGTCTGATAACCTGCTTACATGAAAATTTTGTAATATTGTCAAGATGTATTAAACAGACCATTATAGACAATTCAAAATAAAACGGCAAATAAAGGAATATAAATTCCCAAATCATGAATATTGAATGTAGTATCCACTTCCTCACGTTTGTTTCCCATCATAAAATAAAGCGTTGCGCATGAGTGAAAAATCAGAATAATTAAATTCTATCTAATAGCAAACTAGGTACTATTGCAGACTTTTACGAATTTACTGATACTTTGTTCTGTCGTAGAAATTTTCTCATGGAATATATTAAACTCTGGACAAAACCAGAGCTAGTGCTTAGATAAATTATTATAATTTTCCTGTTATTTTCTTATCTAATTATGATGCTTATTAAATAACAAAATATATTTATTGACGTATTATTAATAATACATTGTTTCTATCTCATTTATCAATATGCAATTTTATTTTAATGTAGTTATAATCAAATAATGTATAAATATAGATATACAGTATATAAAATATGATAAGAAATAATTGCTTGTTTGTCAGACTTATCACATCCAGTGTGCATGAGATCCTCTTATATATTTTGAAATCTGTTTAAAAGCTTTTAGTAGTGTTACTGCATCTGAACACTATGGCCGCAGACCTAACAGATAAAGTGGTGGTGATAACCGGCGGAGCTGAAGGAATCGGTTTCGAAATAGCTGACAAGTATCTTCAGAAAGGAGCAAAAATAACTATTCTACTGGATATTAATGAAAAACTTGGAGAAGAAGCCGTCAAAAAACTTACAACTAAACACGGTAAAAACAAGGCTTTATTTATTAAATGTGATGTAACCGCTGACGAAGAAAAGGTGTCGAAAAAGATATTTGATAATTATAAAGTGGACGTTCTCGTCAATAATGCTGGAATCCTGAACGAACGGCTTTTAAAAAAGACAATAGACATCAACGTAACCGCCGTCATTGAATGGGGGCTAGATTTTTGGCAACACATGAGAAAAGACAAAGGTGGCAATGGCGGTACAATTATTAACTTAGCTTCAATATATGGTTACAGAGTTGATCAATTTTTGCCCATCTATCAAGCTTCAAAATTCGCAGTTATGGGATTCACGAAATCTTTGGGTCACGTAGCTAATTTCAAGAGATCTGGTGTCAGAGTGGTAGCGATCTGTCCCGGATTCACTGAAACAAAGTTGACTGATCAGCCACCAACACGGGATATGGGTCAAACTGAGGAATTTGGCCAATTCTTGAAAGCCCAAGACTGGCAAAAGGTCGAAGCAGTAGGTAACGCCGCAGTCGAAGTCTTCCAAAGAGCTGGAAGTGGCTCTGCGTGGCTCATTGAGGGCGGTAAACCTATTGTTGAAGTATGTAAATAAGACTCAGGTCCATCACAAATGTTGTATCTCGAATCGTTATGTTGTTATTACTTTTTAATAAATATTAAATTCTACGTATTTCCTTCTGCATGTTTTATTTTGTGGCAAATGTAAATGTTTATTGACTTTATTATTATAATATTCCTGCTAAAATACTACTGTAAGCCATAAGTTTCATTGCTTTACTTGTGCGAATATATTATGAAACTAATTAGCCTTTAGCCGGCGTACTTCAAGACATTATTCTTAAAGTTTCCAAACAAGCATTTGTTGTTTATGTGACGTTTAATGAGAGCCATTGTATGACGTCAGGTGGAGGGCTGGGGGAGTAGCTAAAAGCTTTGCAACATTAGTTCCCATCAACTGCGCAACAGACTTAGCGGACACTGATGCACACGGGATTTAAATAGCAAGAGCCTTTTAGGAAACAAACAAATTTTCCTGGAACTGACTTCAGGTTTAAATGTCCAAAAAACTCTGAGCCGGCAATCTGTTGTTTATTCAAACCTTTGCCACGGATTTCATAGAGCTTATCCTTTGCTCAAAGCATCACACTTTCCAGGAAAAAAGCGACTTATACCGTTTCCTAGATATCCAGTCACCCTGACATGCATCGGTTTTACATTCAAGCTTTATGTAATCTCTGATGGCTTTCCGGATCGCTCAGCGTTTTATGCTCACGTGTGTAGCCGGGGTCCCGCGTCGTAAACCGGCTGTTCCCACAAAGTTGTTCTTACACTTTTATTATTCTATGTTTGTGTGCTACTTGAGGATTTCCACCGTAATACTAAACTTACGGGATTTTAAAACATCGCGAGGCATTAAGATTTTCCGGAATGGTTGGCGGTTCCGCTTTATGTAGGGAATTATGGGATGTAGCGATGTAGGTACTGCATTTATCTATTAAATATCAATATTTTATCCACGCCAAAATTTAGAGAAATGTACTGTTTATCTCCAAGTACTTAATAGTTGTAACAAATAACTCTACACGTGTAACTAATACTAATCAACTGATAACAAAACAATGAAGCTCCGAAACCATTAAATCGATCACCACATCAATAAGGGATCTAGAAGAAAAACTCAATAAAGTAAATGGAGAATAAATAAAGCACCTAATTTAATTAGTGGAGCAATATACAAAGTTTATCTCGGCAGTTTGGTGGCTAAGACGCCGCGCATCTAATGAGGCTTGAGATAGATGCTCATTGAACTTGGCAACACTACGGCCACGATTAAGCACCCTTAGCGCCTTATTGACGACGCCCTTACAGTCCAATGTGCTCCGTTTGTTGTGTTCGAGATGTTCCTAGTTCAAATGTGGGCGTCGCGTTATTTCGAATATCGGAACTTTCTTATCTTCTTCTTCAAAACTTTTACGTAGTTGTAACTAATTTTAAAGTTGTCCATTCAAGCTCGACGATGTCGATGTTAACATAATGACAAAGTTTAATTGTAAATGACAACAGTTCAAGCATCTTTACAAGCACATACGTAGAACTAGAGCAATAAATTTCCTTTAAAAATGTAACATTTTTAACCCGTAGCAGTCGACGCTGGTTCAGCGCGACATGCACAAGCTGACATTTGCCGCGAATTTGTGTTTGTCGAAAGCGAGCGAGTGAAATAAACACGCCGTAACGTTGCGAGTTACGAGATCCAGATAAGTACGAATTGAGAAGTATTAGGAGTTATGTGATAGTTTACTGTATAGAATTTGTTGTTTTCAAAGTTAAATACCTAGTTGAAAAATGTCTTTTTCTCAAAAATAAAACACTTGTAAGGCTATCTAACCTGATCTAACCTAACTCATACAGAGTTATTTTGCAAATAAAAATCAATTTCTTTAAATACAAGAGAAATGCTATGATTTATGACATTTCTCTACACTTAGTTACTCAGTTCTAGTACCGCTAATTTGAAAAACTATATCTTTTAGAAGCACCAAACCATAATCGGTTTAAACAGTTCCCAACTTGTACCATATTCAACTTCGCATCAACCCGAATGACGCGCGTCAGTCTGTCCCTGACATCACCCACGTGATTAATAATCTGTCACAGCCTAGTAACATGCTGTGTAACAACCTCCACATCGCAAACGAACCCCGCACACACAACACTCAAACACTCCAGTAGAACAACAAAAATGGTCAGTTTACATTAGACTGTGGCACCGTTTGTAATACGTAGACATGTTGAGAGTCAGTAATGTAGAGGGATCATAAATTGTGTCGCAGGTGCGAACTTATTTAGATATACTTTTCCCAGTGGCCGTGTTAATATTAGATTTGTGAAGTTACAAAATATGGTTTATTTATGCTCCAATATAGGAGGATTTATGAACTATGAATATTTATTTGCTTTACATAGATATTGCGTAAAGTTAACTCGAATAATACCTACAATTAATGGTCGTATCACCAATGAATGTAAAGTTTGATACTTGAGGAAAGTAAAATACAATTGCAGTCATTTTGTGCCAGCGAAACTTACTTGAGAAAAGATGTTATCAGCGCACTCTATGGACAACCAATGGAACATTATCCTAGAGTCGGAGGGTAAGTTTGATGGTGCTTTGATGATCAGCTATTGATAGTAGTTTCGAAGCTGAAGTTCTTGAAAATCACGAATTATTAAAATATATAAGGAAGAAAATATAATTGAAGTCTCCGAATATTCGGACCAACATATTATTATCAGTTGCCTAGTTAGTTCCACAAATATGACATAGATGGCGTTATTCCGTGTACTTCAATCGAGCAGAACTAAGTAGGTATACCAACGTCAAATTAGCAACTTAAATAAGGGATAAGTCACGTACACGACCTCTGTTATACCTAAAATAAAAAAGAGTATTGTTAAAACTGTACCGAACAGCCAGAAACTATACATAATGTTAGCGGGATAAAAACAAATGAATAATGCTACTACAACGGAAACTAATCCACATCATAAAGGGGGAAAATTTCAATCCTCAAATTATAATTAGTACCATGTCCATCACAAATTGATACGTTTTTAGTATTTTAGGTTGAGGATACACTTTGTCGTAAAGAAAAGCTTCATTGTCATTGTTATGTAAAACATGTACTACGGCACTATTGAAACGAACTTACTTTAAATTCCTCGGCAGTTCTTATAGAAAAAACAAAACAATAGCCTTTGCCTAGGAGTACAACGTAAAAATGCAAGTATGTAACAAACAGAATCAATATCTCCACGAGTTCCGTAATTGACCGGGATAATTAACCGGAGTAATTAACCGATTAATGAATACAACCAAGCGGTCAAGTGATACAAACGCAGATGCACGACAAACCAACATTTAATAATAAACATTTGGAGATTTGTGAAGGCAACAAGTAAAAGACAAAATATAAAAAAAAAATGTCTTTATTTTTAAAGTCAGTCAAAAATATACGTAACTTACTCTAATAAAATTATAAACATTTTTTGTTTATATGCTAATCACTATTTCAAGTCCTTATAGAAACAAATTAAAATTAAGGTTTAGTGTACAGTTAATAAATTCTAATTATTTCTAATACTCTTTATCAAATATTTGGTAGCCATGATTATTAACGAGTTATCAGTTTGACTATTTTGGATAAATACTAGATCTAAAGAATAAACTTTAAGCTCTTCCTTCTTTCTTCTGGTCTACTGATTTCTACTAATGTTTATAAACTTTCGCGAATTGTACACATATTTTAGACAACATACGGGTCTTATTCACGATATAATTCGATATTTCTTTTCTCCCAACATTTCGGCCGAGTTGCACCGACCGTGGTCACCGTGGTCTCAGTCCACATCGAATATATCGCGAATAAGACCCGTTTGTTGTCTACTGATTTCTGCTTCAGTCTACTCCACTCTACTCTCGAAGTCTGAACCGCAGCCAGTGTCCGCCCTGCAGCCGGATGTTGAAGCTGTCCGTGGAGAGCTCAGCAGGAATGCAAGTCTTCTCACTGGGAGACAACACCATCTGACGCAGCACTTGGTACGTCATCACTTTCAACTCACAGAGTGCAAATCTTGAACCTGAAATTAAAACAAAATCTATAATTATGTTTGTTGTACAAACAACTTTTAGAACTCCCGGGCTATGTCGAGGGAGGATAATATTTGATTAATTATTTTTAATTCGCAGATAATATTTGCACGCAGGAATCGAATCGTGCCAGTCGTTTGACTTAGGTCACTGTACGAGAGTACAAATTTGTTCATCGTATTGTCACACGTCTTAGGAACGTGTGCGGCTGTCTTGGAAGTGGCTTTACTGCTGCTCCTGACCTCGAAACTTGTAAACGTACTGCGTCATTTCACTTATCCTTCTAATATCGACCAGGATGGGCCTCGATATGACCAACGACACGAGAACAATTCAACTACTTACTACGCATATAAACTTCCGACGGTGAATTACGCGCCTCATATTCCAAAAATAAATTTTCGGTTATACCCGTGTCCTGTAATTACTAATTGACTCAGCTAGAGGGGTCAATAAGGTGTGCCATTTTGGCCATCCGTTTTATTTGAACGTAATGTAAGCAATCATCTACATACGGAAATGGCACGAAATTGGCATGATACCATGTGGTATTACGATTTACGAAATTAGAGCTATTTGAAGAAGCCAAATTTTTTACATTTTGAAAAGATCGAATGTGGAAATTACTGTATTGCTAATGATTTTATTTAACGCTTCACTCACGCGTATTTATCGGGATAGCCCGACTAGTAGACTGCACTGCCACCGACTTAGCTTCTTCCGAGTAAACTTTAGTCTAAAAAGGTTTATTTATCTACTCAAACATACCAATACAATTTCTAGGTCCAAATCCAAAGGGCATGTATGCAAGCGGCTGGATCTTGTGCTTGTTCTCTTCAGAGAATCGTTCAGGGTCAAACTTCTCAGGATTCGGGAAGAACTCAGGATCATGGTGGAAGGCGAAGGTCGGTATCATAACGCCTGTGCCCTTGCGCAACTACGGACAAAAAACTAGGCTTAAATTTCTCACATAAGACAATACAAATAGAGATAGAATTCTTGATACGTTTTATGTCGAAAAATTCCTCGTAATCCTATCTAATACTCTAGTCGTTATTGTCACAAAACAAAAATGTTCCACCTTTGAAAACTCTCATGAGCGACACTTAGTACATAAATTATGTAAATAGAATAAAAGCATAAATGTGTTTAGTGCTTAAAGCGGTTAATGATATGGTTTCTTAAATGATATTGAACGAGTAAATACGTAATTAAGAGGATACCTAGTCTTAAGAGGATCTACCTCATACATTACTATTTTATTTGTAAACAACAAAGCAAATAAAATACTTACAATGAAATCTCTATCTGCCTTGTCGTTAGGTCTGCCAAGATTGTAGTCTTTATTGCAGACGCGGTCCATAGCAACAGCTGGAGGCCACCTTCTTAATAATTCTGCAAAATTCAGGAAACAGTCATTGAAGTTTATGAAGAAGCAGAGACGTTAAAATTATTGTCATTATATTTATAAAGGACCTTCCACTTGACCGTAGATAATTGGACCAGAAAGATAATGGTTGACTAAGCGCCGAAATGCGGAAAAAGAACAAAGAAAAAAAAGAGCAAGAAGTACACAATAATAAATTTAATATCATTACCTGAGACCACCATATCCATATAAGTCATATTCTGTATAGAAGTGAAGTCGAATTTGCCGCCGTTCTTAATGTCATGCTCTTTAATCTCTTGAGCCAGGCGCTCCTGAACATCAGGGTTAACAGCCAGTTCATACAGTAGGAAAGACATTGTAGAAGAAACGGATTCAAATCCTGCCACGAAAAATAGAACTGCTTGTGCTATTAAGTCATCATCGTGCCATACTGCGAAAGAGAAAAGAATAAAAATATGAATGTATGGTCTTGAAACAGAATAATCGAAAAAAAATCTTTAATTTGCTTTGAAATGTAATATACCTCTGTTCAATTCCTTTTGTCCAACTGAAGATTCTTCAACGGTTGCAAATCCAGCAGCTGTGTCATTGGGTTTAACATCTTCATGAGATAGTTTTCCTGTTAAAAAGTTTCTTAGAAGTCAAAAAAATAAAACCTTAATTGTTTACTACAGATTGATATCAATCAAATCCTCATTCTTCAACAGTTTACACGAATGGTTACCTTTTTTAGCTTCCATTAGCAGATGAATCATATCAGGTCTTATGATATGCCGCAGTTCACGATCCTTCATTGTGTCCAAGACCAAGTTTCTGAAGAAGTTCCGAGGACCTTCTGATATCATTTCCCATTTCAGAAACTGCAGGGAAAAAAGGGTAATTGCCATAATCAATACATTTAAATATTTACTTTCAATATTTTATAGAATTGAATGAATAATTACAGAGATTGTTATATTTTGCCTAGTAACAAGTGTTACTACTAAATTATGACAAAACGTTTCAGAAGGGTTTTATGGCTGCAAAAAGTGTTACTTGCGAGATGACGTCAGGAAGAAGAAGACATGCTGCGCCGACCCGAAACAATAATTGGGATAAGGGCAGGAGAATGATGATGATTTCAGAAAGGTTTTTCGTAATCATGCTCACCTTGATGACTTTCGGCATGTTGACTAGCAGAAAGAACATGATCATTTGTCGGAAGTTAAAGTTCGTGGCCTCTTTGCCCATCGTGTAGAATTGGTTGTCCACTTCGGTGTGAGAGTTTACTTTCAAACCGAAGGCGCAGGACGCTATGACGTCATTCGAATACCGTGTTGTCAGATCTTTGCAATCTACGTCTAGGTAGCCATCTACAAAAAGAATAACTTAATCAATACAAACAGATTTAATACATTTACGATCTCTTATTTATTAAAAGGAGTTTTTTTTATCATTTCCCTTTTATTGGTATGACTCTTTCTGGTTTTAGTCAGTCTTAATTTGTGAGATTCATAAAAATAGTCTTCAAAAGTAAGCTTACCTTTAGAAGCTTTGATATTTCTTTTCAAAATTTCTGTCATTTGATCTCCAACATCTACCATGAATGGAATCATCAAACGTATCTTAGAACTCGTAAACGCTGGACTCAATGTCGAACGCATGTCCTTCCATTCCTGACCTATAATAAAACGTAACGCATTTGTTTCAATTTGTGTTAACGAACATTGAAATCTAAACTCCACAGTTAAAGTTTGTATTAAGTTGAAAGCTATTCTGTGATAAAAATGAAGGTCATCATTCGACAACATTCGACACGTGTAACGATTTATATTTACATAATTATGATTACGATTTGGGGCTTCTAATCACATAAACAAAAGTGAGTAAACTTTACTCTATGTTTACACGCGTCTAGTGATATGACCTTGAATAGTTATTCTTATTAGATAACATTCATGTACTTTATAGCAGCGTTAGATTCCTCAAAATCAATAAATCAATGTCTTGAGATCATATCTTACTATTCTAACCTTTCAAGAAGAACAAGCTCCTTCCGAAGACAGAGTCTGACCCCAGCGTCCGGTGGTCCAGGAAATACTCGAAGTCCTTCACAGTAATTCTCTTAATCAGCTCTATGTCCCGGATCATTACCATCTCATTCAAGAATTCGAATCTTCCCACAAATCTGTAGCAATTAGAATTGTTTTGAATGATAAGAAACTTCCTGACTCATCCGGTAAAAATGTAAAAAAATAATGTTTTTGTTTAGACTGGCGATAGCTTTTATCAGAATGTATGGCTTTATCATTGTTTGTTGTTTAGTTAGCATTGCTTGTTTGTTTGTCCTGTTTGATAAGTCTGTAATCTGTTCCTCGATGAGTCGTAGGTGGCACAGGATCTAAAGTACCAGTTTGTATAAAGTTCCGTACAACTGCTCCTTCCTTTTGTTTTGAAACATGTTGCTCGCAACTTTGATGTTCTAAAATTTTAGAGTAAATACAAATGTTTTGTTACATCAAAATTGCTAACAGGTGCGCAACAAATGTTAAACAATATGGGATTTCTTGGTAACTTTAATGTAATACGAAAGAACCCACTGAACTTATTTTAAGGACATAAATAGCCATTCGAAAACAGTAAAATAAGAATTGATGCCATTAACTGTTAACATTTGTATCGTAGTAATTGTCTAAAAAATGTACTTTCTTATAACTATTGCAAATTTCATAAAAATAAATCTAATACGAAAAACTCACCTTTCGTCCGGGAAAGTTTTGTACAAATTAAGCACATCATAAGCGAAGTGTTCCCTGCGGAATAGGATCCGGCCCATGTTGCCTAGCAACGGCACCGGCCTGAGGAACTTGACGCCATGCCGCGAGAACCTGGAGTACACCTGGCGCAGGTACAGCACCAGCACCGCGATCAGCACCACCACCCACACCAAGAAGATTATCATTTTCTGGAACGATAAGTTTGTTTAGGAAATTTTCAATATTTGCTTTGTACTACACACTTGTACCATCATCTTATAATAATTCCAATGACAGAAGATTTTTAATATCCTCAAGCCATTGAAAAAAAAAACATGTTTTAGTTTGAGTCAATGTTTCCCGAAAAATACTTAAGATAATTTTGAATATAGTTAATATTGATGAGGGATGAGGGTTAATATTGATACAAACACCTGACAATACGGTATTTTTTATAACTATATGCAAAATATATATTATGTATAGTAAATGTAATATTTTAAGTGAAAATAGAAGTTTGCAATTTTGTCTGTAGGATATTGATGATTTAGAAATTATTTTCAATCTATGATTACAAGGAAGAATAATTATAATCTGCTAATTACTGAATTATCTGTTTAAACAAAGTTCAAGATATTTATCTTTAGTTAAGTTTTTTTTTTTGTTTGGTTGTAATTAAAGTAACTTTTTTCAACAATAATTTAATTTATATTGATTAAAGATAATAATTTTATCAGGAAAAAATATTCATATTAATTATTAAAATATATCATAATTAGAAAGTTTGAAATTAATATAAATAGCTTACTATACGTTGAGCACTGGGTGAGTTAACATATGTATATCAAAAACAACACTGGGTATAAACAAAATACAACGTGTGGATCTGTTCGAGGACAGACAGAGTATGAGAAGACACCCGAGCAACACAGCAGAGACTTTATCTTTACAATGTTACAAATTGGAAATTAATGATAAAGCTCACTACAAACATATGAGAGCCAAGTTCCGTACGCGTTTAGAATACCGCGGTTCTCGACTTTGCTCAGTATTTTTTTTAGATCTGTCATTTTATTCGCTATAAATGATTTTTTATTTAATAATGATAATATATGATCTTACAATTGTCGTTCAGTTGGAAATTGTTCCTCTAATTTTTTTACGCGGCTGTTGCTTAGCTAGATTTTTTCTCTTGAACTTGGCTAAACACACTGCCGCTTGTCTATATCAAGCATCCGTAGTGCAATGTTTATTACATTAAAGGCACTAGCGATTGTTTCATTCACAAACCATCCTCCTGAAATATTTTATTAATGGGAAAACAGACAGACAGACGCGTGTAGAGCCTTGTTTTGTAATATTGGAGAATAGTACGTTATTACCCTTCAAATAATTATAAGTGACTGCGAGATATTCATATTTAGATCGTTTATTGCATTCCATAATGTACATTATGTAAAGAATATTGAATTATTGTTACAATTATGGACCCTGATGGGCACAACAAGGTAGTTAGAAGAGAGCTTCTTCTCTTCTAACTATCTTGTTTGCGTTGTATGCGTTTATAATATTAATTGTAGATTATTTGGATATGTAATACAAATTAGGTAAGTATTTGCTACGTACTATAATTTAGATAAGTGACATCGATTCTAAAAATAGATGATTCTATAGATATGCAGAATTAATAACATTGTTTGTTATAGTCGTCACCTACCGTGAGTAAAAGTAAGACACCACCGCCGATCAATTGAAAATCGGCACACACATCTAGTACTTACTATTAGAAAAAATATTGTTTACCAAGTTACACTTAAAACAGTTAGTGAGTAACGTTTTCTTATCATCCTTTATACAATACCTAAGGGTTATTGTCCTATAAACGATAGTCTAGGAATTCATCAAGTAAAACTTGTAATGTTCTATTTATTGTCCTTAACTATACCTAGTTAGATATTTAACAAAATAATATTAGTTTCCGTCAAATAGATTAATTTCCAAAAATCATTTCATAATTTTGCACGAATATATTTTCGCACCAATGATGGTTAATCGTATGAAAGTGGAGGCTTGTGTCGTCACTTCTCAATAAAAAGTGCATTGAGACGTCTTAATTCTATTATAGTAAAGAGGAATTTGTACACACAAAACAATTCCTGTAAAATTAAAGGGAGGAATTATAACAAATTTTGTTTATAACTTTTAGTTCAACAAACTTAGGAGGAAGTGAACATTAAATTTGTTGATTAGAATTAATGGGACACTTAAAAAAAAAACAATAACATTCGTAGTCATGCTTTTGTTTATGTAGATAAAGAGGTCAGATAGAGAGCTGGAGTATGTTGAATAATTGTTATTGAATTCGCAAATAAAGAGTTCGGTCTTTATTATAGGTATTGGTTGGTATTGGATATAGAATCTAGACGGACGGCGATCGCGTTACCTCGTCACATTTTGGATATTTTTGCGTCCTAAATACAACCTGTCAAAAGGTTAGTCCTGAGACTGACAGAGTATTAGCATGAAAACTATAGGTAATTTTACTGCATTACAAAATATCTCTCTCCTAAGTGGCGCATTGCCGTAGTGGAGGTGGTCAAAACATAGGTTTACATTTTTTACTGTTCCCCTGCTAAACTAACAAATACCTAAGTCATCATTATTACGACCCAAATTATATTATAAATTGCTGTAATGTTGCTTTAATCTCATTCAACATTATTATTGCCTTGAAACCGATCTTTGTAAACTAAAAGCTATTTTTTATTCCGTTTTTTATTTGGTACCCGCAAAAACAAGATAAAAATTTAAATTATTTGAAACAAACAAGAAATATAATAAGACAATTTGATAAGGTGCTTAGAGTAGCTACTCGTATGTAGGCATTGCTTTTGTGATAATTTACGAATTGTAGTTTAGAGCCGACAAATATTTTGTATTGATTCTTAATTTGTTGGCCTATTATGTAATAGAGCCTATTGTGCTGTGAGCACGCAATGTTCACCTGACATAACATGGTACATCCTTTTTTTCTACTTTTTGCTTTCCGGAGTGAAACTCTAATGACTTCAAGCCACGCCGAGGGCACGGCATAGGGATTTGTCAGACTCGCAACGACTAAAAACACCCAAGGCCCCTTCTATTGCCAAAACCAGAGTCGCGTGATCGCTTGCGCATGCTCTGCGTAGCTCTGACAAAACATCCTACATCCTGCCTTCAAGCGCTGCTACTATAGCAATGACATTGGGTCATATTTATTTTCGTTCTCAGTTTTACTAAGTACTATCAGCACCTAAAATCTTAGTAATCAGATCACATACGTTAAAATCCATTATTCTATAGCTGTAACATACATGTTGTTGTTAAGACAGCAACGTTGATGAAGCTTCGCATGTACTCGGCAACTTTGTAGCAACATGTGACGATCTACAAGCGTGGCAACGTTGCGCCACAGAATGGCGTCTTCATTTAAACAGGCGCCAAGCAAGTTATGGATACTACTTTATTTAGTTATACTCAATTCACGACTTTGCCAGCAGAGCAACTTCATATTCTTCTTGTTTCCAAGCATAAAAGTACACCTTTTTAACGTTATTTACACCACCACTAAATACATCGCTAAGTATTTTCTTGGAGTCTTAGAAAGTTTCTATTCAACATTGTGTTAGGCACAACACAAGACTACCAGAGTGGTAGAGTCTGATGTCGTGTTATCAACGAGTTTTAAACAAAATGAACGCGTTTGCTATTCAACATGTTGCGAGTTGAATGTTGCCTAGTGGATACAGGGCTTTAGTCAATCAGTATGATTAGTCGCAATTACACCTCTGACTGTGACCTTGAGATAATGTGTTTACCATGTGACGGCTCGGTGGCGCTAGACTGGTTTTTAAAATTCAATAATATTTTTGTTTACACCTGACTTGCGAATTATTTATCAGCGTTTTACGATTTACTAATCGTAGTAACTGTGTGTACTCAATAAACACCAGTTATCATGGTTTGTTTATTTTCATAGAATATTTTTATTTTAAAGAGTTGTCATACCTATACTGAGTAAATTTTAGGTCAGGTTCCTTAGACAAATAGCTGTGTTATATAATATTGCATACGTACGTACGAGTATGTATCGATATTAGATCTCTAACCATCATCTTTAGATCATATTTTATTTTGCAGTCTGAAACAATGCCAAGTGACGTAGATTTTATCATTGTTTTAATTTTATTAGCTTTACATAAATGTAAATAAATAAATATGTATCGTAAAATAAATGTAAAGTCCCGTCTATGTACGTACTGCAATGTGACTGGCATTGCAGTACGTTGATGTTATATCATGTGGGATCTCGTATGTGGCTGATAAATAGATACTCTGTTGTCTATTACAGATATTGTGGGAGTAAGTACTACTTATCTTTGTGTTTTATCAAAATCGTTCATTATTTATTTTATGTTGGTATGCTACAATTCTTGGTAAGCACCTTTTTGTTTTAATCATTTAATGAAATGATGGTCGTGGACCAATCTAGGTACCAGTCGATGAGCCTTTTAAATTTAACACCCCAAACATCCGAGAACAACTGAGAAGGAAAAATTTGTGAGGAAACCTGAATGCCAAATATTCGAATCCAGCGTAGACAACCCGCAATGGTGATCAATTGTTAATTCTTCTCTATAAGTGTAGTACAGAGATCTTTGCCCGCCAATGGAAAATTTAGAAGGTGATATTATAATTATTTGATGAAAATCAACTTTTTGGTTTTTATTACAGTATTTTTTTATTTTGAGTACGATATCATCACTCAGTAGTGCCTAAATTACTTATAAAGGATACTTTTTATCAACTATTCATATTACAATTATGGGAAAAATATTATGAAACTATAGATAAGTACTTATTAATTAAAAATGTTTGTTCATCCTTAAGTTATAAGATACAAATTTCAATTTCAAAATATTAAAAATTCTGTTGAATGTTTACAAACTTTCACACTCAATAAAGCTATTAATAAACATGACAACTACATACTTGCAATTGTTTTACTTAGTTCTTGTCTAAACTGGTATAGTGAGATCGTAGATTTGTGAATTACCTTAAAACAGTATCATGCGAACCAATTTTTCTAAGCAATTTCGCTGTATATTAATAGTAAAGCTTCACTGACTTTGGAGTTCTTCAAGGGGATGTGCTTGGATCAACACAAAAAAAATAAACCTCGTTTAATTTTAATTTTTACTATCATAAAGTGGATTACACATTGTTATAATGATGATAGAAAAGTTTGGCATTTGCGTTGTGTAATATAACATTTTAATAATCTCAATAATTATCTTCGACATAAAAATATCACATCAGTTTTGAAACTTAATTAAAGCTTTGAAACAAGTAATTCTTAAAACTAGTCGAATATAATAATATATGACTATGATAAACTTAATAACTTGCCAAAATATTATATTATTATCACAAAAAAATATTTGATATTCTTCATTTTTATCACCTCTTAACTTAGACCCTTAAAATAGCCACATGAATAATAATTCTAGTTTTTAACTAGTATAAGACTTATGTTCTTAATTGGAAGTCAAGCCAATGTCCTCCTTTCAGCTTTATGTTGAAGGTCTCCTTGCATAACTCTGCGGGTATACACGTCCTTGCGCTAGGCGAGAGTACAAAGTGCTGAAGAATCTGGTAAGTCATCACTTTTATCTCGCAAAGAGCAAATCTCGACCCTAAAATTATAAACAAATATTATTTTTGCACCAAATTTTTCGAACTTGGCGTCAAATTTGAAACTGTTTGAAAACTAATATTTTCTTCTCCCAGGATTCTTAATAATGATGTGGATCTTATTCTTACCTATACAATTTCTGGGCCCAGAACCAAAAGGCATGTAAACGAACGGTGAAATATTATGCTTGTTTTCTTCGGAGAACCTCTCAGGGTCGAATTTGGTAGGATTTGGGAACAATTTAGGGTCCCGGTGGAAGGCATAAACTGGTATTGAAATACCCGTACCTTTCTTGATCTGGAGACGATAAAATGTTATTAACATCGGTTTTAGCATTGAATTATTTTAAATTAAATGTTTTTTTTTAATCACTTACAACAAAATCACGTTCAGCACTCTCATTAGGTTTTCCCATATTGTAGTCCTTAATGCAAATCCTGTCTAAGGCAATTCCAGGGGGCCACATTCTCAGAAGCTCTGTAAAAAGATACCAATAGTTAGGTAAAATTCTACATTAGTAAATATTAGTAAATATGTTTCTCATTATTGTCTTTCTTACCTGAGACAACCATATCCATGTAGACCATATTCTGTATGGAATTGAAGTCTATCTTTCCATCGTTCTTAGCGTCGACTTCCTTGATCTCCTGTGCTAAGCGTTCTTGGACTTCAGGGTTGATAGCCAGCTCATAAAGTAGGAATGACATCCCAGACGATACAGTTTCGAACCCGGCAACAAAGAACAATACTGCTTGAGCTATTAGGTCGTGGTCGGTCCACACTGCAAAAAAGTATCACAAATTGTCATAATTTTAATTTTCTATATAGTACCTTTTTTAAGTATTACAGCATCGCATAAATACTAGTCGAGTCGTAATGTATCACAATTTATTTAGTATTTAATTAAGTACAATTGTCACGTTGTTACACACGTTTTTCTCATACATTCTCACATCACGTCTCATTGTAATGTATCTACAATTAAACATTAACACTAGCGTTTGTATTGAGTTACTTGTACATGTAATTTAATATTTCTACGTTGTAACGTCGAGGTTGCGAGCTCTTCGATTTTTATTAAAAACATCCGGCTGGCTGACCACTAACTTGTGTCGGTAGTTATCTAAATTTTTTGCATGTTGACATGTAATGATACTCAAATGTCATTCAAAATACAAACCGGTAATAGAATACTTTTTAGGAAATAATTATGTTGTCCAAACATGGCAAATTATATAGCTGTTGCAGAAAATAGTTTAGTAATTACGGACAATTTGACAAATGGATACTATTTCATACCTCTATTAATTTTTGTCTGTCCAACCGAAGATTCTTCTACTGTTGCGAATCCTGCAGCTGTGTCTTTGATTTTCACTTCTTCATGGGTTAATTTTCCTAGAAGAATAATAGGATTTGTAAAATGGTCTCTGTTAGACATACTAGTAACACAGCGTAAAAAGTATCATCCATAGAAAATAATAAATCTTGGTTTTTGGGAATTTTGCACCAAAAATGAGTAAAACAATAGTCAAATTGAAAATCCCATTTACTTTACTAGCCATCTTCTTAAGTATGTCGACAATTTGACATCGTGATTTACCAGCTTAACAAAAAATGGATTTTTACCTTTCTTTGCTTCCATAAGCAAGTGAATCATATCTGGTCGGATTATGTTGCGTTCTTCCCGCTCTCTCATTGTGTCCATAAACAAATCTTTGAAGAACTCTTTTCCTTCTTTTGTAAGGAAGTCAAATTTCAAAAGCTGAAAAACAATATTCATTTTAGACTAAATAGCAGTTCTAAAATGACAACAAATATGAATATACCGTTTGATTGAGAGGTTCATGCATTTTTTGTAAATTTGTAAACCCTTACAATGTGTTATTTATATTTGAATATATTTCATACCGGTCTATCAAACAATATTTCAATTGGAAAGTTTCCTATACGTAAGTGGTTTAAACTATTGTATGTATAGTAGGTACCAGCGCGTGATGGCAGATAAATGCTCTGATTGCAGGACGTGTGTCGCAGCGTAATCTGTATCTATCGTTGTACATACACGTGACCTTGCATCCATATAACATTGTTATTTACTGCCAGCATCGTTGTCAACAACAATATCATGTGGATAAGCTAGTCAAAAATATCAATGTACACATTGAAATTCGCTCGAACCTAACTAAAACGAATATCCTATTATTTTATCTTTTTAATACTGTTTACCTTCAATTATCATTTTATGATGGAGCATTATCATAATGTATCAGGAAACTATGATGAAAGATAGGTACATAAAAACTGATTTACACGACTTTGATTTTATCAATTCATATCTATTTCTTTGTTTGTAGGTACACAATTTACAAACAGGAACCTGAAAGTTCTACAATTATTTCAAAAGTTCATATGAGTCTTTATAATATAATTTACTATCACTAACCCTGGCTAGCCGCGGAAGATTCATTAAGAAGAAGAACGACAAAATCTGTTTGAATGTGAATGTAGATATCTTCTTGCCCATAACGTAGAAGCTGTTCTCTGTGTCATGGTGAGAGTCTACCTTCAACCCAAAGGCACAAGTGGCGACCACGTCGTTCGCAAACCTTGTCGTCATGTCCTTGACGTCTACTTCTAACTTATTCGCTGCAACGGTAAACAATATTGAATTATAACCTACCTAATTTACTTCATTAATATTACAGCAAATGTTGCAAGTTTTCTTACAATTCGAATTCTTCAGTTGTTGTTTGAGTGCCATTATCATCTGGTCACCGACCTCCACCATGAAAGGCACCATCAAACGGATTTTGGAGCTCGTGAATGCTGGACTCAATGTTGATCTCATGTCCTTCCATTCCTGACCTACAAATCATAGTATTCGATTAAAATATTTAATATCAATAATCTTAATATTAGTAAATTAATAATTATTATCCAGGAATTAGTACTTGATAATCGGTTAAGTGTGAAATAAAGATGTTAAGAGACTTACCCTTCATAGAGAACAAGTTACGAGCAAAATATGAGTCGCTGTTGCTGAAAATGGACCGATGGTCCAGGAAGTGTTCAAAATCCTTGACTGTTATCTTTTTAACCAGCTCAATATCATTAACCATGACAATCGAGTTGGAGAATTCGTATCGGACAATGAACCTTTAACAAAAACACGTAAGATTACAAATTGGATTGTCTACGAGTATGTTTAATTTTTTGCAAGGTTTTTTCATCATATCTGAAAAGTAATTCAGTTCATACGAATACCCACCTTTCTTTACAATATTTAACATAGACATCTTGTATTACATCAATCATGTGCTTCCTGCGCAGAAGCACCTCAGCCATGTTCCCTATTATGGGCAGTGGCATGTCGAACTTGACTCCATAGCGAGAGTATCTGGAGAAAACCTGACTAAGGTACTGCACCAGCACGAGGAACACCACGATCCCCACCAAATAGATAATCATGATCTGAAAACAAATATCAATCTTTTAGAGAGGACAAAATTGAAATAAGATTCACTGTTACTAAAATTGACTTTTAAGCACCTTGCCAAAAATCCTTTCTTTTATGCGATATAAATACATACAAACATCTAAATTGAGATCCATCTGATTAAGATGTCGGTTCAAAAGGTAGATTAATTTTTGGTATTACAATGTTTTTCATGTAAAAGGAATGATATGATTGAAAAAGTGTGACGTCTGATAGAGTAGAACGGAAGAAAAAAACGTGTTGCGGTGATCCCAAGTATAATGTGATACGGGTTGGAAGATGATGGTTGCATTGTTTTTCATAACAACATAGCTAGCTGAACACACGCATGTCTTGTGACGTACCACGTGCTTAGTGCCTTTATCTAAATTAGTGCGATTTTATTTGAGTGGTCACTCAGTGTTAGATACATATCAAGTAATTTAAAATATGCTCTATTGTTATTGTTCAATAATTATACACTGATTTATCTATAAGTACTTTAGCGGTAAGTACATGCACGTGTCCTAAATCGATTGTATGTGATTATACTTTAGCACTTGAACATCTATTATCTTTTAAATTCCACAAAAGAGGACATAGTGCAATGAATTCTAATTTTATCAAATCAAACTTTGTAAATAACTAGTTTTTTCCCGCGGTTGCGCTCGCGTGGAAGTCCGTTGTAGCCGCAAAGCGTTAACCTTGGTTTTTGCAGTCAAATCAAAAGTAGCTTATGTAGACGTCAGCTAATTCCACACTGAACTTTATGTAAAAAGTAAACTTACTAACTTTCGCGTTTATAATATTAGTAGAATATTCTGTCTTTATACCTATCATCATAATATTACATTATCCAATTCAAATAAAATGACTTTTATTCTACGGAAGAACATTAAAATCGTGACTTTAATTATTACATTAAACGTGTTATTTCAGGCGGTAATAATAATGCTCTGGACTAAGTAACGGTCACAGCGGTCATATCAATCAAGGCTTATTAGACACATGTTATAATTGCTCAAAAGAGTTCATCATACACAAGAATTAACTCATATTGCTGTAAGAAACCGGTCCATTGCGAGGGGACAAGAAAAAAGGGGAATCGCTATAAAAACACAGCATTCATCATTTGAAGCCGTCAATCACACAATACTTTATAGCTGTCTTTATAAAGCATGTTGTATAAGAATAAAGTTCATCACAACTCGATAAGATTACAAAGAGGTCGGTGGCCTACTGCTAGGTAAATGATGGTTTGTTCTTTGCACAAACATAAGTTTAACGATCTCTCTAAAGGCTATTCATTATTGTTTCTTTTATACTAATATCAATAAGATGTACGAGCTTGTACGATGTAGAGGATCACCTCTATATCAAAAAAATACCACGTTATTTCAAAATATCAAAGATAACATTAACAATAAAAATTCCTTCCAACGAAGATGGCACGAGTTGCCTACTTTTATGCAGTAAATGTCACTCCTATTTACGATGATCGGCTTCCAATGTTCACTGATAGTAATAATGTAATAATCATTAATGTTATGTATGATCGATCATTGCAATCTTATCATGTTTTACGTAGGGTAAAAATATTTGTTTAATCAAAAATGCCATCTGATTGGCCTTACGTAATATCAGCATTAAATATTAATTTCATTATTGTGGCTAGTACGTATAACTTTTTAGCTTGATAAAGTGAGCAGAACTGTACTTCAACCGTTCAGCATTACTTAAGTGCCTTAGCTGTAGAGAACAAACAGCTTAATAAGCTTTCGGAGCTTGTACCACCACCAATTAAAATAAAATATATCCCAATAATATGTTAATATATTGCGTAATATATTACAGCTGTTGTGAAAGAGAGACGCTCCTATAGGCAGCGTAGTGCTCTAGTATGCTTTCACAAGTGAAATAACATTTCTTACAAACGAGGTGGTAACCTCCCTGGTCATAAACAACCCCATAAACATTCATTGCAATCAAGTTTTCCGAGTACTTTTATAAATGCCTTTTATAAATGTATGTTTGCCTTTGGAAAGCGTTTACGTCACTTATCGCGACTTAACTGAGTACGAGGACTTCCCCGAACGACAATTTTATTTTGATTTGTTGCTAATGCCTAACTTTGTACGGACATTTATTAAAGTGATAATTAGTATATGGTATTATATCAAAGCTTACTTATCTCAAAAAAAAACAGCTCAAAAAGGCAATAAACCAATTTGTAAATGTTAATCTGTACTACTTCATCTCCTTTTTCCAAAAAAAAAAAACAACAAAAAGTTAGGTACCTTCTACAATCGGGTTGATAACCTCTATTGTTTGTTTAACATTATATTGTCACTTTATGTTATGAAATCTCTGGTAATTAAACACGTTATTAATGCTAATTAGGCACCGCCTTATCAAATTTTCACATACGAGTACTCCTAATAATCTTTAAGCAACTTTACTATTTAATGGCAGATAGATGTTTTAAATATTGTGAAACAAATTATAAGACATCTCGATTGCCGTGGCATAACTAATTATTATCCAAGCGGTACCTACTTATTAACTAATTCAATTTATCTACTCATTTAAATTTAGACACGAGGAATATCTCACGGAAATATTCTAAAAAGACGTCAAAAGCTCCATATTCTTTTATTCAATCTCTTATAAATCGGCGTAGATTATCGAGGTACATAAGTTCTAGTATTTCTTGTTCTTATGCCCCTCCGTACCGAGTCCCCAAGAGAGGAATTACCAATTGTAATGCAATAAAATTTAACTCTTTATCGCGACGTCCGAAGTATGAGCAACAAGGTTACACGCAACTTTAAGTGACACTAATTCCCCGAAACAGTTTCCTTTGTAAATGCGCAACGGAAAATGGCAAAATTGCTACTATTGCTAGCTAACATTTTAAATTCGTTGGCGCCATACGTTGGAATATACTTCTCGTTTACATAACATATAATGTGTTCGCGTAGTCACAAAACTTGTTACACGAAACGTACTAGAAACCAGTTTTATTACGCTACAAGCAACAAATACAACAAACAAAAACACATCACCTTGATAAGTACAAAAAATACAAACAATAATATACGTAAATAATATAACAAACAAATTACTTACGAATTTATCGCTGTACTGTCAATAGTCACAATATTTACGATTGTAAAACACAAAACTAGGCTTTTATTAGCGGTTAGTCAACAAGCGTTGTGCCCGAGCCGCGGGCAGACGGTGTCTGAGTCGAGCGTAGGGAACTACGAAGATAAAACATACTCGTTATCTCTTTACTCGCGAATCTGCCTTGACTAGTTACATTGTTTTGACGCATGAAACAAAACAATAACACCTTTTCGGTAAATACTAATCTAATTATTTAAGATATCTAATAATGTATTTTTGTTTATAGAATTTAGTGATTTTTGCAATTTGAAACGTAGTTTCTATTTTTAACTTTTATCGTAAACACGGATGTTTCGATTACTTTTGCAATAGAGAGAAATAAAGTGAATTTGATGAGATTATTAAGGGGTTCTTTTCGGAACAAAGGAACTGATTATTTACATATATTCTACAACATGCGCACAACGCCATCTAGTCGCAAGATAAGCATACTAAGTAGCTGTGTAGGCAATCGATAAACATACTAATTTATTTCTCCCATACATAATATACTAATTTATTTCACAACAAATTCACACAAACATACTAATTTATTTCTCGTACCCATAGATAAATTACAACCATACAGAACAAATGATCATGCTCATTGAATCACACAAACATTATTTTGTTCTGGGTGGATCCAACCCATGACCTCTGGTATAGCATTCAGAGCCACTAACCACAGGCCAGTCGGAGAAAGAAACAAAGTGAATTAAAAGAGATTATAATTAAGAGGTTTTGTTCAAAACAAAGAAACTGATTGTTAACCTATTTATTTTTTATAGTACATAAAAAATACAGTCATTGAAAAGTTAATGTAATTTAGAATTACACAGTTTTTTTTTTTAAATCGAATTTAAAACAGCTGCTCTTTAATAAAAATAGGTTTATTTTTTTCAATAAATGCAATTTTACAGTTACTACCGAATGCACCCGTTTTCCTTGTACCTTGATAACCAATTACTCATAAGTACTTGACTGGTCAAGTGTGTTTATGTTGCGTGTCATGTTGAAATTTGCTCCTGCGCTATCAGTAATCATTGTGCAATATATCTTTAATACCTTATATGGTTGTGATTGCCCTCGGAGACAATCACAACTATATAAGGTATTAAAGATATAAAAAGATAGTATTAAAACAGAGGGCGTTACAAACACCGCTGACGTGGAAAGGAGAGGCCGCTCTACAACGTGTAGTGTGCTATCTCGTTTTCACAATCGCAATAATAATACTTTAAGATTTGATGGTAAACCCCCTGAATTGGTTAGGTTTTGTGGAGCGGTTATGTTCATTGAACAGGAAATTTTGAAAGAAAGTATTTTCAATTCACTTAAAGCTCTCTCTCTCCCTCCCTCGCTCCCTCTTTTGTAGTGAGTTAAAAAATACTTTCTTTTTTCAATTCGGCATGACTTCATACATGCAAAGGAACGCCTGAAATACTATTTTTATAATATAATGTTTTGTTATGTGTATTTTCTTGTAGTTACTTAGCAGTAAAGTTTTATGAAATGTTATGTTTTATAAATAAGTTCGGACTTCGGTAAATTTCTTTGAAATGCATAATCTAAAAAAAAATTACTTAGTTTAATTTCATTTTTACATTTTAAATCTAGTCGGAAACGTTACAATAGGTATTTTATGTATTTCTTTTAAGAGAAAATACTAAAACTTCACGTCTTAATTATTTTATTATTATTTATTGATCTTTTTTTCTTAAAGGTAAGTATCTTATAAGCTAAGCCCCACAAAACCGGAGCAATGGTTTGACTGTGGGGTCAACAAATCTCTTAAAATTATAATTAAAAAGTACTTATAATTAAATATTATATTGATACTGTATCTTACACTTATATAAAACTTAAAACAATTCTTAATAAATGACTATAATTTACATTTAAACCTATTTGAATTTGTTTCACTCTTTATGTATACGGTAGACGGTAGACGATTCAATAGGTATGGTGTTCTTTTGTTTAATGTCCTGTCAGCAAAATAATTGGTGACTCTAGGTACATTGAGTCAGCAGCCATAGATTGTGTATTATGGTTGTTCTTTACTTAAGAGTTATGCTTTTTGCTTACGGTGATGGTAAACAAGTACGATGTATACTACTATGTTAATGACACCTATGTTCTGTCATCAGATTCTCTACAGAATTCTTTTGAAATCAGTTAAAGGGTTTAGATTGAGTCTCAAATTGTATTATATACTGTTAGAGGAAAAATACGGCAGCCTATAAAAGGAGGACGCTTGACAGTGCGCGTCATTATTTTTCATCGGCCGGCAAGTCAAGAAGCTCTGCCCGAATTTCGAATCTCTGTCATTTCTGTGTTTTTTCGTCGTTTCTTGTCGTTTTTTGTCGTTTCTCTGTTTTTTCTTCACCCAACCCGATGGAAGAGATCTTGAGGAGGCTGCGCGTGGCAAGGACGCCGACGCCGAGCCTGGACACCACCAACATGGGTTCAACGCAGTCTGAAAACGTGGTGACGAACGCTGCAGAGCGTCTTTTGACCGCTATCAACTGTGCTCAGGTCAGATCCAACCGATATTTTGTCTCTGATTTTGATCCGAGTGTTCATGATTTCGACACGTGGTGTGATGAAGTTGAAAAAAAAAAAGATGGTCAGGTTAGGCCGAGTAGTTATAAGATTGATGCATTAGTTAAATCACCTCAACCCAGTAATGTCAAACAGGTCCGCCAATTTCTTGGTCTTGTGGAAGGGTGAATGGACACCCGATACTTGTGCTGCTTTTTTCGAAGGTGTTTGTACAATTTGCTTTATGGTTGTTTTGCTAAGCTTATGTACTTGTACACGGGATTATGTACCAGTCAAGCCATGTGGGCTTATTGATCTTAGCGATGCTAAGTGTCTTGAGTGTGTTGTGTGTAGTGTTCAGTGGAACAGACCCATGTAAATCCGGTGCGCCAAGGTATTGGGGTGACCCTGACACTGGTGGTATCGGGGTGAGTCGTGGCGCAACCGACAACAGACCTGTGTAAATCCAGCCGTCAATAGGATTTGTCAGTCGTTCGTGTTGTTAGATGTTTGTCATTCGTCAGTCGTTCATTTGTCAGTCGTTCGTGTTGTTAGATGCTTTTATGCACTATATGAATTAAAACCCCACTGTTTACAATGTAAATGAACATGTTTCTTAGACTGTGTGTTTCTTCACAGAAACCGATTAGATTAGTTAGATGATGATGGCGTCGAGCAACCGTTGGACGCCGAGGGTGTTGCTGGACCATCCTCGAGTTCCTGCTGAGGGCTTCGAGCACGCAGCCCCGTCAGGAGAGGCCGTGTTAGAGGAAAAATACGGCAGCCTATAAAAGGAGGACGCTTGACAGTGCGCGTCATTATTTTTCATCGGCCGGCAAGTCAAGAAGCTCTGCCCGAATTTCGAATCTCTGTCATTTCTGTCAATGATTATTTTCAAATATTAAAATTCTTTGGTGGTTTGGTATTTAATTTCAATTTGTAACAATACAATGAATTATTTGAACTGGTGAAATTTACGTTCAAATTAAAAGATATCTATTAATAGTCAGCCAACCAAAAACCCGGCATTACGTAAGACAAATTAACTAGCACCTATATTTTACTGTACCTATTAAATAACCAAAATAAGCGATATTTTAATAAAACTAGAATTATTTTGAAGCTTAAATCGCTTGAAAACGTTTCAGCAAAAAATTGGATCAGTAACGATTTTCCAGTCTCTTGATAGTCAATTTGAGAACCTATCAAAAATAAATTTTCATAGACTCATGTCATTTTAAATGAAAATGTTTTTATTATATCAAAATGACTCTAGCTCGACGGTTCCAAAATGTTCTTTCTATGGAGAAGAACCGACAAGAAACTCCATAGGTCCGTCTTGAAGCCTCACTCTCTGCACTCAAAAGCTGTCCAGTCACCGCCTTTGATCCTCAAGTTTATATTGTCTTTCGATATTACTGGAGGGATCAAAGTCTTCGCGCAAGGAGAAATCACGAAGTGCTGCAAAATCTGGTACGTCATGATCTTCAACTCACACAGGGCAAATCTTGAACCTGAAATTGTTTTAATGGTTTTAGTTTCGATATTATAGGCGTTCATTTTGTTAATCACCAATAAATAAATTGAATATGCTAATGGTTATTTAGAATCGTACGGACATTATTTTACAATATTTATTAAAAGACTTTCACTAAGAAATTTAATCTTTGTGTCGTGAGGTGTTTTACATTCAATTCTCTTACACAAAGTCACTCAGACTCACACAGGAAATGTATTAGTCTTGCTAGTTATTAGTCTCGCACAAATTCTTGTCCTACGCGGGGATTGAAGCCGCTCTTAAATGAGGTTGTTTTTTTCTAAGTGTGTTCTTAAATATGTCCGAAATCAATAATTACAATTTAAACAAAATGCACTGCCAGCTCAATATATAAGTGTATACAGTTATAGAAATAGCATATACCATACCTATACAATTCCTAGGTCCAAGTCCAAAAGGCATGTAAGCAAACGACGGTATCTTATGCTTGTTCTCATCGGAGAACCGCTCGGGGTCAAACTGCTCAGGGTTGGGGTAGTACGCAGGGTCTCGGTGGAATGCATACACCGGTACAGAAACTCCTGTGCCACTTTTAACCTGTAAAATTATAAACGTCATGCATTAATTTCTGCTATGTGGTATCAAATCGATAATTGGATCTTTGACTAAAAAAATCTTATTAGTCCGTCAGATAGATGTCCAAAACGCCGCATACAAGGTCACTTCCATACGTTTCACCACCTTTTTTGCGTTTTATCTTTGTATTTTTTTATTGATTTATAAAAATACGTGTCCAATATTTTTTTGAAATCTACCTGACGGACTAATTAGTTTGGTTTAGTCAAATAACCTATTGTTTAACTTGATTCACTTACAATAAAGTCCTTGTCTGCGGTCTTGTTCGGTTTTCCTATGTTGTAGTCTTTGGCACAATACCTATCCAAGTTGGCTACTGGTGGCCACATTCTGAGCACCTCTGTAAATAAGTATTATATTATACGTAAAATTACTGTCCCTTAAATGTTTCATGGTATTTGAACCACAATTTAACCGTTATTAAGATCGTGAAATCAGGAAATTTTGTAAAACGG
This sequence comes from Chrysodeixis includens, assembly GCA_941860345.1. Classification (NCBI taxonomy): domain Eukaryota; kingdom Metazoa; phylum Arthropoda; class Insecta; order Lepidoptera; family Noctuidae; genus Chrysodeixis; species Chrysodeixis includens. Next base: position 934,752 of record OW796097.1, read on the forward strand.
TGTATAGACCATATTATCATTGTAAAGACTAGCAAGTTAAATTCTCTGTTCAAGAAATATCCTATCATACTGAAATATTGTCCTTACCTGTGATCACCATGTCTAAATACTCCATTTTCTGTATGGCCTCGAAGTCCAACTTGCCGCCGTTCTTTGCGTCAGTCTCCTTGATTTCTTGCGCCAGTCGTTCTTGGACGTCCGGGTTGCGAGCCATCTCGTACATAAGAAACGTCATTGTAGTAGATATTGTTTCAAAACCAGCGATAAAGAACACCACCGCTTGAGCGACCAGGTCTCTCTCAGCCCACACTGCAACGTGTTACAACAAAATATTCGTGTTAATTATAGAAAAAATATGTTAAGAGCAACAATTCTAAATGTGTTAAATAAAACTTGTATTCATTGTCCATAAGACTTTGATTTAACGTAACACTTTTTTTTTTGGAAAGAGGGGGAATCCTCATAGAAACCCCGGGGAGAGCTTCAGGTAGTATCAGACTCTTACTGACTAAACCTAAACCGCTGTGCTAAGACATCCACGTTTTGGTGTCGGTGCATGGCAGCGCATAGCATTACTTCACGCACCGACCGCGGGTTGCCGCCGGTCAGTTGGGAGCCGACAGGAAAAGATTTAACTTATCCCTGGGTAATTGTAAGTGTTAAAGAAACATGAATGGTTTGAATACAACATTACATACCTTTGTTTATTTGTTTTCGTCCAATTGAAGATTCCTCGACTGTAGCAAATCCAACACTTTCATCAGACTTAGTATCTTCATGTTTGAGCTTACCTAAAATATTGGTTTAGTGAGATTACATTTATTACTATTGCTAAGTTTTAAATGTTATTGGGAACTTACTGTTATTATATGGGAAATAAATTAATAACAATGATTTCGTACCTTTGTTGGCTTCCACTAGCAGATGAATTAAATCAGGTCTAATAGTACTTTGCGCTTCACGGTCCTTAATCGTACGTGAAAAGATGTTTGAAAAAAAGCGATCAGCTTTTGAAAAATCGAACTGAATCAACTGAAATATAAAAGAAATGACTTATAAGAGGCACAAAGAAACAAATTGCATTTGCAATTCGATGTTATATCGATTAGACCAAAGATTAGATTTAAAAATACTTGCCTTAGAGAGGGATGGAAAATTAAAGGAAAGTAATAAAAGCACGTTATCACGAAAAGAGAAGGAAGCTAATGCTTTTCCATTGGTGAAAAACTCGTTGACGGCGTTGGTATGGGAGTCAACTTTCAACCCAAAGGCGCAAGTGGCGATCACGTCGTTAGCGTAGCGCGCAGTCAAGTCTCTTACGTTTATTTCTAACTTGCCGGCTGAAAAAGGCATGTACTTAGTTAGTTATTTGTAACAATTATTGCTTTTTTTTAGTTTGGGGACGGTGAAGAGAGCTTCCCTACTCACTTTTAGAGCCTTTCATTTTTTCTTTAAGTGACAGAAGCATCTGATCGCCGACCTCCACCATGAACGGCACCATCAAACGAATCTTGGAGCTCGTGAACGCTGGACTCAATGTTGATCTCATGTCCTTCCAATCCTGACCTGTATAAGGAGAATATTAACATCTATGTTATGTGCATTTGTAACCCAGACGTCTCTCTTTTTAATAAGATTTTAGAGGTCGTGATATTACCTGTCATCATTGCCACTGACCGCGCTAGGCCTATGTCAAGGTCGTCGTTCCTTTTTCGGCGATCGGGGAAGTTGTCGAAGTCTTTGACAACAATTTTCTTCACAAGCTCTACGTCGCGAACTTCCACTATTGGTGCAATAAATTCAAATCGGCCATAAAATCTGCCAAAGAAAATTTTAGTCTTATATCGAAAAATTCGATTGTGTATTGTTATTACTTAACACTTTAAAATGAGTACAATTGTCTGCTTACCGTTCACTCGAGAATTTGTTGTACATTTCTACTAATTGTTCACTATGCGCGGTGATACGCAAAAGGGTCTTAGCCGTGTTGCCGAGTAAGGGGACCGGTGTGACGTACTTAACGCCATAGCGACGGAACCTGTAGGTCTGCAGAAGGTACTGCCCCAAGACGAGGCAGACCACAGTTGCCAACAGATAGAAAATCATGATCTGAAACAAAGTGACACTGATCAAGAAGACGGTAATAGTAATAATATCACTCTATTATTGTCCCAGTGCTGGGCACAGGCCTCTCCCGTTACAGGATAGGTTAGAACTGCGATGGGTAATAAATGCTCAATGCTGCAGATTCCAATATTTGGAATCCAGGTTTCTTCCCAGTGTATCCCTTCAGATTCAGTGGTGTTCCAGAAAGTACACATAACTTTGTTAAAATAATCACCATAAAATAGTTGTGTAGTTCAATAAATCATTCGTATGAATTAAAAAACTTTTAAAAAATCTTACCTGAACAAGAATAACTAAATTTAAGTTTATCTTTACAGGAGAGACTATCTTAAATAGAACTGGTCGAACAAAACATTGTAATATATACGCAATCTTGTTATCTAATGCTAAGATTATCTCATTAAATTGAACAGCGTATATTGCAAGTTGTCATGAGTCTGTTAAAATAACAACGAGTAAATGGCGCTTAATTTGGTAAAAAACTTTAATAATCGTAAATACGTAACACGTAAACAATCTGGGCTAAAATTAAAAATGTTCTGCTGCTGGGCTTTCTATATTTGTTGTAATATATTATGACTAGCTTTCCGCTCGCGGCGTCGCCCACGTGTAATTTGGGATTGTGGCGTTTTTTAATGATCTCGACAGGACTTTCTTTCATAGGCTAAAAAATTGTTACAATTTTGAATTAGCTTGAGTAACTCAGGGATGATGAAGCTTTCTAATGGTGAATATTTGAAAACGATAAGTAGTCGTCGTAAACGTCGATTACGTTATATAACAAAAAGTAAAGCGAATCAAAAACATCGTCTAGAAAAATTAAAAGTATCAGTTGATCTCCCCCCCCCCCCCTCCGCCCGTTAAGGGCTTGCTACTCCAAAAATCCCTTCTTACTGCTCACTTGTGTTACTAAAGGAAGCCTTGTTCAAAATATCAGACTTATATTATATACCGAGAGGTTTCGGCTGTGCGTTAATCAATCAGTCACCAAATCACACCCGCGAAATCACGATTGGAGGGTAGTTTGGAAAAACTTACATTACCAAACTTATTTACTTGCCTATGTATATATATATATACGTTTTCGTGTCAATTTTCAAGTTTATAAACCTAAGGAATAACATTTTTCATAGAAACGTTTTTACCCCTTTTCGCCCCCTTGGGGGTACAATTTCCAAAAATATTTTTTTAATGCTCACTCCCGTCAGTAAAGGAAGCTTTTTTCAAAATATTAGACTCCTACACCAAGCGGTTATGGCTGCGCGAAAGTCAATCAGTCACCCAATCGCAACCCCCTAAATCACTATTGGAGGGTAGTTTGGAAAAAAATATAATGCCAAACTTATTTACTTGACCATATACGTGATTGTGCTAAGTTTCAAGTTTATAAACCCAAGGAATAAGATTTTTCATAGAAACGTTATGACCCCTTTTTACCCCCTTAGGGGTTGAATTTCCAAAAATCCTTTCTTAGTGCACCCCTACATATCACAAGGAACCTACATGCCAAATTTCGGCTTTCTACGACCAGTAGTTTCGGCTGTACGTTGTCTGTCAGTCAGTCAGTCAGTCAGTCAGTCAGTCAGTCAGTCAGTCAGTCAGTAACGGAAGAGTTTTATATATATAGATGATGATGTAATATTTAAAAATAAAAGAAAATGACAACATTACTTAACATTTATTATTTATATTATGTCTCTTTTAATTTACGGGATAACTTTAAGGAAAGATACCCGGTCCTTTTTAAAAGGCTTACACGGGGTACAGGTACAACATGCAGACGCCTTGTCGAGAGCTTTAATCTTTAATGTGATGGGGCATCTACTAAGGGCCATCCACCACTGCTCTATAGAAGAACAAACATGGACGACCCAAGGTAGCTACAAAACTATTGTAAATTATCGATAAACGAATTTGGACTATGGAGAGGATATGTTAGATGCGTTTCCTTCTCTAACTATGGCAAACCTTTCAATACATAAAAATGCTATTAAATTGGCAGGTGGTGACTAGCAGGCTCAAAGATGGCCCCCTGTTATACCGCCACGATAGAATATATGCTATGTATGCTCCTACATAGACCTTCAGATACATTTATTTATCTGAAGGTCTATGTAGGATTGAAAAACCCCAAGGATTGAAAAAGCATGCTAATATGCCCATCAGGTATCAGGTCTTGCGTCATCCCCATGATGAGGTAACGACTGGCCCCGAGGGGTAATTATATTATTATTAACCTTTAAATTGCATACAATAAAATTCTTTTTACAGAGTACGTGACAAAAATGTCTTTAAACTTTCGCGACTTCGTCGTCTTCCTGCCCTTAACCCATTTTACGTGGGGTCGGCGCAACACGTTTTTTTCTTCCATTCTCCTCTATTCGATGTCAAACAATCATTTACTCTTTTTTCATTCATATCGTTCCTCATACAATCCATCCATCTTTTCTTTGGCCTTTCCCTTCCTCTCCATCCATCTTTTCATCATCATTCAAACTTTCGCGACTTATACACATATTTTAGACAAAAAACGGGTCTTATTCACGATGTAATTCGACACCTATTTTGTCCCGACGGCGACATTTCGGCTGAATTGTACCAACTGCGGTCATGGGTAGGCTGAATTATATCATACAATTATTGTGATAACTCTTTGACCACCCTGTATATTATTATTTACTGTTTCATACATTTCAGCGTTTATTATTCAAGAAAAATGCTGCGACATCGTGATAAATAATGACCGCGAAACACTCGTGATATTTGCGTAATCAATAAGTTCGATATGTAATATGTATTACCTGAATAAATTATACGTATTTTTATTCAATTTCTTTTCTTTGCATTCGACGTGACAAGCTGAAGATAGGGATATGTCACTCTTGTACCGACTAAAAGTACCCCAGCCCAGTTTTTGCATTTGCGAGACCCGCGGAATCACTTGTGCGTGCAGAGCGCGGCATAAAAGTTACACCTACCCAATGGCATGAAAAAGGTTCCAACAAAAGCTGCTGCTTGTAGAAAATTTCAGAAAAGCCATAAAAAAGCAGCCATTAGTGGATATCTCATAAAGTTTGTGCAAGAAAAGTTGCACTTTTTGACAGTTCTCATGAAAGGTAACAAGTGTGAAAGGTTATAATATAACGTTTCTATTATCTTTCATTTAAATGATCATGCATGATCTAACTATACAACGTTGATAAAAGCGAGAGGCATTAAATGAAGCCACATATTCTGTATATCATTATAAGGCTACACAACAAAAATCAAATCAATGTAAGCAATATTTTTATAATAACTTTCGTGAGGATGATTCATACTTAAAACGTTATAACGGTTTACTCACGCGTATTTATCGGGATAGCCCGACTAGTTTCGGACCCAACCGGAGCCAACTAGATAACTATGCCTATAAAACTTAATCACCTAATCAGGAAGATACAGCATGTTCAAACTAAAAAAAAACTAAAAAAATATCCTGTGACTAAACTATTGCTTACATTGATTTGATTTTTGTTGTGTAGCCTTATAATGATATACAGAATATGTGGTTTCATTTAATGCCTCTCGCTTTTATCAACGTTGTATAACAAAAAACAATATGTCATAATACTTAAAATAAATTAATTATCTTCTTAATGACTAAAGCGTTACGTAATAAAAACAATGTTCTATTAGTGGCCACTAATGTGTGTTGTGGATTATCAGCCATCATTAAAAAGGCTTTGGATCAAGCTTTTAAATAGTAGTTCAAGTTTTTGAATAATTGAAATTTACGATGTATATTTTTTTCACTGCTGGACTTGCATGAATATTTAATAGATAGTCCAAAAGAAGCAAGTAACCAGCTGTATGTTACCAATTCGTATGCTAACAGCTGGTTAGCATACGAATCGGTCGAATATGATTCGTTTAATTTTAGTAAACATATATAGCTTCCGTGCTCATCTTGGCAGGTGACATTGCCATGCCCCCAATATATAAGTATTGTTTTGTTAAAAACAATACTATGACAATTTTCCTCATAGTTTTGGTAAAGAATAGTCATCATATAGATAGGACAAATTAATCTTCCCCTTTCCAGATATTGTAATAAAATTCAGGATGACGATGTAGTTATAATTAAACAATGACTAAGTAACAATGACTTACAATCTATCTATTATATAAAGGCATATCGGTTGTCTAACTGTAAATCAATTACAATGAGTCCGATTAAGTTCATGTCGATTTAGATATATTTGTGGAAGTTAAGGAAAATACTGAAAACAACTGTTGAATTTTCTAAAATATTGTGTTACAAACTGTTCGTAGTTGTGAAACCTAGTCGTCATCTTCCTGCCTTCATCTCATTTTACTTGAGTACACCAACCATAAGTAACATTTTTTTTTTCTTTTATTCCCTGTCAAACGTCACACTATAATTTACTCGTTTTTTATTTTTATCATTCCTTATACACTCCATTAGTCTCTTAAGAAATGAAAAAAAAAAAAATTTGATTGTCAAATACTTACATATGTCGTTCAGGAATTTGTCTGTTGTGTAGCTATAAGTAATATGAACTCTTTGGAAATAGAAACAGTGTCAAAGCATCATTTGGCTGTCGTCAGAAAACCGCAAAAACACAAAAAAAAACATGATATATTACAGAGCTTTACATTGATAAGTAGATAGTTATAAACTTAGTCACGTTGTCGATTTGGTATCTAGTCATATCTAATAATATGACCTTGATTATATCAGCAAAGTCATATATATAAAAATCTAAATGATTATTCCTGTCTAGAAATAATCATTTACGCTATCTGTCTAGATAGCCCAAAATTGATTTATCGGGTAGAAATTCATATAAAAGTGGTGAAGTTTAGATTCAAGAGTCATTATTTCCAACGGTGTTATACACTAAACACTAGCTGCTTAGTGTATAACCAGTCGACATCTGTGATATTTTCAAATACAGAAATGTTTTTCGATAATTATTGTTATTGTTGGATTTTTTTATATTATGTCAGTTTAAATTACCTAATTAATTAATGGAGCCTTTATTGGGTTATCAAAAATGTACAACTCAAAGAATCAAACCAACAGAAGTTGCGTGACGTAACTAATTGTCACAATGTCACCAGCAGATGTAGAAATACGGTAGTATGATAGCTAAGTTCCAATGTTACTATAATAATTTTCGTGAGGATGATTCATACTTAAATTATATAACGGTTTACTCACGCGTAAATAAATATCCGAAAATCAGGCTATGCCGATAACGGCATAGCCTGATTTTCTGATAGTTATAGTTTCGGACCCAACCGGAGTCCTTAATCATGAGCTGACGCGGCGGCGGGGTCGCGAATTCGACTTTTGATAATAATTAAGGACTCCGGTTTACTCACGCGTATTTCTTACGCGTGAGTAAACCGTTATTTCGTTTAAGTAAGTTCTATTGTAGCGTAGTCGATACAGTCAAAGTATTCAATGTAGTTTAATTCAAACAAATTCAATGTATTTTTTTAGTCAGTTTTGTACAGCCAAAAGTTACATTAATACATAAAAAAAGTGCGTGGTAAGGCAACACGACCGGATATGCAATGTTATACACATTGCTTTAAGGGTTGCTTGTTATAAAATCATCTAAAATTGACATCTAACTACTTTAGTAAGAAACCTAAAAACTCCTTTTTTTAACAATGTGAGTGCTATGAACTTGGCGGAGCCGGGCCGCGGCAATATGGCCCCAGGTTGCATTAGTACGATAAAATTATCAAACATTGTAAACAGCGGTATAATAAACTGTAATATTGATTAAAATGTAGTAAAATATATCAAAATTAAGTTAATTTTTATGTCTTTCTTATTTCAAATAAATTTTCAATGGATAGAGGTGGCATGCACTTTGATACAAGATTACAAAGGAATCAAAATCGTATTGTATAAGTATAGTAATATAAAGTTTCTCAGTTTCAATTAATCTTCGTTTTCTCTTCGTCTTCGTTCTTTCAATATGTCTTATCAATATGTGTGCACAGTTTAATGCATCACAGTTAAAGCTACAATAATATAAAATTACATTTTAAAACAGTTAAGTAGTAGTCTCCTCTTAACAGAAGGCTTACGTCGCTTTTTAAGTTAAGCTCTTGAAGTTCTGCAAGAGAAACGTTGCTCTTTACTGTCAGCTTCAAAACTGCAACAATCAAAATGGTGGTGGCAGGTCTCCTACGATCAACTACAATGCTGTGTTGAGTTGCTAAGTGCATGGTCAATCATTAGGATAAGATCATAGGTATGATCAAGCCATACCCCAGTAAGTAGTACTTTTTTTTTTGTTTTCAGGGGTAAAATGCTACAGACTTCAATCCTGGCCGAGAGCACAGCCTGGGGATATGTCAAACTCACACCGACTAAAAAGACCCTGAACCCTGTTCTAAAATTAAGACCGGTCATCGCATGAAATATTTTATGTTATAACAGGAAAAAGAAAATCAAAAACCGGTTCTTATCTCGGTCTCGTCTCAAAATTAAGCTTTACATTTATTAAACTTGTCAAAAAATTTAATGAAAAAGCCAACAATGAGTGTGTGAATGTTAAAAAAAATATTTATTTATTTATATTACTGAACAAAAATGCAGCTAACAGTAGCGATAGCAGCAGTAATAATAGAACACAAAAAAATACTTTAATCTGGGTACTATCGCAGACAACGCCGCCTTCCCTCCTACTGATGACTAGCGAGTCGCTTTGCGTCGCTTGCGCCTAAGCCACGCCTCCTCCACGCTGATTGTAATGTAAGATAGCTCTATCTCTTACCAGTGCACACCACACTACCTACGTTAGGTACATAAAATGTCGAACCCCTATCAGTAATTGTTGTTTTTTTTTGTTTTATCTTTTGTACTAGGTTTTCACCTACGAAATTGCCGTTTTGGCAAAGAACAGAATCACATATTATTAATAGACAACCAATATTTAGCTTTTTGTAAATAATTTCAGATTTATATTGGTTTCGAATTTAAGTATGTGCTTAAAATACTGGTATTAATTTGTTTCACACAATACCTCGAAAGATTATTAACATACATATACGGCGAAGCTACCATAACAAAATAAGGGTAGGTTTTTTATTCCAACGATTCCATTCTAGAAATGTAACCTTCAGAGCAAACCCTTTGACAAAGGGGGACCTTTGATCAAAATGAAGAATTAAAACTGATGCTTTAAATGCTTTTGCTTTCGCAAGCTATATGAGAAAAATCAGGTGGCTTTGGTGTTAGTAATAAAACTATTTTAATTGACTTGCATTTTATAAAATAAGAAAATGCTTGAAAATTGAGTTAGGCACAGCAACAAACTCGCGTCGAGTACTGCGTTACCTCCCTTAACCGTCACAATAACGAGGGTATATTAAGTCGTATTGACACTTGTGATGAAAAATAGATCTTGTATGACAATCGTAAATGCTCATCACCGTAGCCAGAGTCACGCAGAGCATGCGCGAGAGATCCCGTAACTCTGGCTTAAATAGTAGAAGGGGCCTGGGGTGTTTTTAGTAGGTGGGGGTCCGACATATCCTCACGCCGTGCCATCTGCGTGGGTTGAAGTCATTAACATTTCACCCCGGGAATACAAAAAGTTAAACGAACAATTCACTGCAAACGAAAGTCGACCCAAAATTAGGTTCTGGTAATTATCTGTCTATGCCCTGTACTTGTGTCATCCAACACAGCTGCCTCAGTTCTGGTCAGACGATGAGCTAGATGTGAAACAAACGAGACTGGTCAATCTCTGCAGTACATCGGAACGACACTGAACCTTATGTTGCACAGGACGTGGTCGCACAATTAAAGGAGTTACGATATTAGTATTTTACGGCACCAATCATACTCCCTGGATCTTGCACTAAGAGAATATCATATATTTTTTACTTGAACATTGTTTAAATAAGAAAAAGCGACAATTCTGACAAGAAGTTTAAAAAGACTGTCAGAGGTTTTATCGATCCTAGCACACAGATATTTTTTTTGCAAATAATTATAAATTACCCTTAAAATGCTGTAAGTCCATACTAAAACAAAAATAGTTTTACTTTTTCCGTATTAAACTCCAAGTTTATAATTTAAAGACATAATATAAAGCTTTGAATGCCAGAACTTATTATGTACTCAAAGGCTCACGTAGCACATAAAGTCCTACGATTTTACTTCTTTTTAATGAAACTGTGACACATTACTTAATGGTCAATTATCTTTTTTTATTACTGCCACTGATTAACGGTTTCATATGAAATAGTAATTTTACAGTAATTTGCAACGGCCGAGAACAACAATTTTTATGTGTACCAACTACCTCTTTTTCTTCTACTGCGACAGCAGAATGTTTATGTTTTTTTCTAGAAAGTCCATTATTTTGGCAAGAGCAAAATGGCTATACTGTTTTAGTTTTATGAGAAGGAAGGAGGAATGAATTAATGTCTCTTCTCACCGATGTCGGCCACGACGGCTAGTGTTACGTGTTAGTAGTTAGTGCGCTCTCTGTTCTTTTACTCTCATAGCCCGATGGGACAGCAATACGACACGACCAGAGAGAGATCAGGCACAGGACCCACATATTTACGCGCCTTTTAAAACACGGAAGCTGTGACATTTATTTCAAACCCGCACGCAACATTCGAAAAGTCAGTGCGCCCCTTGGGGATTGAACTCGAGACCTTTGACTTGACTGTGCTATAGTCTTACCACTAGGCTATCACAGCTTCATCAGGATATTTTTTTATAAGTTGCTTATATGTACATATATAGGCCTATCAGGAATATAGGCAACATATAAAAAAATGGCTGCAAAAAGTAACTCCCGGAACTCTCAAACTTAAGTAGGCTTAAGTACCTAAAAAGCATTTTCTTCTTTGTGACGCAGTTGGATAAAAATAATACATTTAATATCAGCAATCGGTTTCTTTGTTTAAAGATATTAATAATAACACGATACATCATTGATTGTTTAATGCAACTTCAGGTGACTATGTTAATTGCTTAGACAATCCAATCAGATAATTAAAGACATCGCGACAAGATTATGCCTTGTTATTTGTAAAGAAAACATTACAACACTTAAAGTAATCTTCTGATTACTTTCTGGGAAGTCCCAGCTTAATTGTATGAACTTACGTCAATTTGGAATTCTAGTAGCAATCAGTGAAGAATGGCTAAAACCAGTGGAACGTCTTCATCTAACTATAGCCAGGAGCACGGGGCTTGCTGTCACATTCATTGCGCCCCAGGCAACGACAAGATTATAAGGTATATTGGAAGTAAGCATGACTAATGAATGTACTAATACCATTATCGTTTCATACATTCTTGCAACTGTTTTTCAAATACCTACGCTGACACAACAGGTCATCCCTACGTCGTTGAAGACAATACAGTTTCGTTTTAGTTGGAAGACACTTGCTTAATTAAATTTCTAGATTTTTTTTTGTATGTTTTGTAATGTAATTTCCGTGTGGTGTTCGGATATAAAGAATAGCACCACCCCATATCCTCCACTGGGTGTCGTAAAAGGCGACTAATGGACCTTAAGACCCAGTGCACTGTACCAAGCACCTCGGGTCACCCAAATGCTGGCGGGTAAACAACCAACAATCGTATTCCCAAAGAGGGTTAGTGTCAGGCAGGCGGCCGACTATAAAACCATAGGCAAAACTTTAAGCAACATGTCTAGAAGACGTGTTGCGCCGACCTCAAGTGAAATGGGATAAGGGCAGGAAGATGATGATTTTTTGTATGTGTAGGATGAGACGGACAGGGTACGTATTGGCGGAGCGTTTAAGATGGTCTTCATCAGCCATATTGAATGTCTTGTTGAAATAAAGTCTTCGTTACATCGCTTGATTGTTTATTACGATTACATGATTAATTTAACAAAATGTAATAACACGTGGAAGATGATAACAGATTCCTTTGTGAAACGCGGCGAGCTCTGTACTTCCATCCGTTCGCCATCAGGGTTCATCTTCCAAGAATCCTCTTCACGGCTTAGCACAGACCTCACCCAAGCAATCCCAGTCGCCTGACTCCGCAACTGTCATAATTTACGTTCCACAAACAATCTCATATTGTCGCTGGCATCGGCGTTACCCCACGCAGGTACGATAGGTAGGTATACGACCTCTCCGACATATATTTTGTACCTACGTACACATATTATAGTTAGTATGTTTTACCAAATACAAAACAAAGCGCTCTCTATTTACTTTTACTTAAGATCTGTATTTTCTGTTTAAATATGTTTTACAAATATAATAATACTCTACAACTTTTACACAACGTCATCTAGTCTCAAACTAAGCAGGGCTTATATTATGAGTTAACAGAATCACAAAATACACCCAGACTCCGAACAAATTTATTATACTCATCACACAAATATTTGTTCTTTGTGGGAATCGAACCCACGACCTCTGGTATAGCAGTCAGTGCCACTATCCACTGGACCAACAGCCCAGATAATAAACATATTACACGCTTTACTCATTTATATAGACATATAAATGAGTAAAGTTGTTTATTGTTTGCACCAAGTATTTATGACTTATTTGTCTACTGATACACTCGTTTAAGTACAATAGGTACGATAAATATCTAAAAACAACAAGCGACTCTTTTGCTCGGTCATCGTGACCATTCATTTTCTACTTACATATAAATAGTTTAAGTTTTTAATCTTTATGTGTGCTATCTCCACGTGATAGCTTATGTACTTATTATGAGGCTTCATTATCATGTTGTCAAAACATTTATCAAAGCATTGTATCCGGTGACTTCAATTTTGGGTGTAAGCTCTTTTAGGAGTCTTTACAATTCGACCTTTTTTATTTCGCTTTCTTTTTCTGACCGCTGGATAAAGTTTGGAGTCCAAATTCTTTCGCAATTAATTCCTCACGCTACCTCACGCTGACCCTATCTGCATGCTCTCAACTCATATTTTAGACGACAAACAGGACTTATTCGCAATATAATTCGATAATTATTTTCTCCCACAAAAAATACCGCGAATAAGTCCCCTTTGTCGTCTAAAATATGTGTACAAGTCGCGAAAGTTTAAAAACATTAATTGCTCACAACTCATCCCGCCACCACTCCTGAAGCAGTCAATAAAATACCACTTCGGCTTCAGCTGATATATCTATCGGGCATTTATTATGTGGTAACCTACGCTAACAATATACCTTAAAAATGTATTTCAAATTATTGATTGCATGGTTTCGTTTGGATCCGGAAAATAAGTGCGATCTACTTCACACATTTGAAGTGCTGTACTTGCATGTGACCATTTTCGCACTTCATTTCAAGAGGCAGATAATGATTTTCTACAAAACGATTATTGTGTTTTGTAGTAATATCGTAATAATATCAGGCTATACCATTAAAAGAAATCCGCTTGTCTGACCTTCTTTACCTACCTTTAATAGTTTATTTTTTTTATGTGACAGAATGTAGCTTGAAAAGGCTTATTAGACTTTTCTTGTTTTATTTATTTTAAAAGGTGTCCATTGTCATCGAAAACCTTAACATTTTTATCTCTTTAAAAAGTTTTAATTAAAATTTAAACCTTCGTATCCCCCTTTTGACCTTTGGCAGGAAATGTTGCACAATATGCGGAACACATGCCTACTAAGCAACAATTTGCAGCGCACACGCGTGGTTGTTCCTGGTTCGTACTACTAGTCTACTAACTGTTATTCAATATCGCCAGGGAATTCCACTATTTTTAATTCCAATAAAGATGCGTATATTTTAGTAAATAAATTGTTGTATAAACTTTTCTGATTTATTTTATTTCATTTAGCGGCTACTCACACAGGAAATGCTCCAGTCTCAATATAAGTCATACCGGGGTCAAGACGAAGTTGTTCTTTAATGATTTTTTAACTTTTTCCTCATACGTAAGTGTTGCACTTATTAGCAACGATCTTACATCACGAGATTGCAAACCTATTTTAAATCAAGATGACTCACCAGATATATGTAGGTACGTATATGATATCTCTATATCTATTTGTGTAAATCCAATGATTATTTCTTTTATTACACCAAAATCGTAATGATTGCAGAGACAATAAAGTTTTCACACATGATTATGAAACAGATCTTAGATATAAACTTTTTATAACAAACAAATCGATTATTTTGTTTTTCTATGACTGCATATTTTTTGCGTAATTACGTCATTATAGCAAGGGGTACTTTCTTTGTTTTGTTTCCGATGACCCTTAGAGCTTAAGATTCCTTTAAAATAAGTAGTACTTTATTTACTCTTTTATTCCTGAATACACTTTTTTGCAATTACCAAATTTTAATATTGTGTCTTACGTGTGGTAGTAGGTTACGACGCCCTTTCACATCACACCATAATAGACGACAATTGAAATGAAGTGCAAATACGAGGTGATTTGACTCCCGGATATTTTTTAGAGCAGATTTTGAGGATCAAATAGAAAAATATAGAGATTTCAAAACTGTTTGTTTTTTTAAAGATAATTTGTGATGTATTTAAATATCAGTTTTTAGATTCCTGCTGAAGGCAAGAAAGGTAAAAGAGAATTTGCGATCTCTTACGAATGAAGATTATATATTTTACTTTATCCTATTGACTAAAACTTAAATACATAAAACATAAATAAACTAAACAAAACTAAAAAAAAAGGTAAAACAGAAAAAGCTTTATTTTAATTAACTTGAAAGTTTGACGCTAAGAGGTATTCGGTTTTTTATTTAGATAGGTACCTAGATATAATTCAAACAACTAAACACAACAGCAGTTACTTTTTTGCGATTGACTGGCATTTCGTCTTAGTTCAGGTTATGTTGTGCTGACGCAAATGACTAATGATTTGAAGTCATCGAGTTCATCTCAAACCGGTCGGCGCCACCAGAGGTTAGTATGGTGACTCTTTGACCGCTTTGCAGTTTACTTCGTTGACATAAGTTTTACTAATATTTTCACTTCAATGTCCAGGGCCCTATTAGTCGACTTAGTCAATTTATAGATTTTCACAGAATGATTTTCCGTAAATATTTTTTATTTTATTAGATGTCTACACTTATATATTATGTACATAAAACATACATTACATACAATTACTACAATATTTATTTTACTATTGCTGTAATTTATCTACGTTTGTTAAATCTTATTATTTCCTTCCTAATTCCTGCCCATCTCGTAATTTCCTTGCTCATGAAATTAAAACTAGTGTACCTAGCTCATATATAGAACAATAGACATGAACTAGAGTGACCTTTCGAAGCACTTTGTTAACACTTCTCGTGAACCAAAAGCTGGTTTTCACCTCGCACAAAGGATAAGCCTCCGTACCATCCAACGTGGCAACCTCCTTTTGAGCACACTCCCGGCCGGCAATGATGCGGACGATTTTTTCTGGATTGAATGCGGAATTCAAGTGACCAACCTGCAGCGGTGTTCGGCGTTCCGCGCAAATGCCCAAATTTTGTTATTGCTAGATTCGCGTAATCTAGCAATATAATAAAATATAATAATACAAAATTTGCGTAATTTTCTAACAGCTATCAGAATTATTATTATAAAAAGTAACTTGCCTATAAAATTATTGCGCAACTTTTGCTGTGCCGATATTGCCAAGGTTTGTTTTTTGGGGACTCATATTATGTCGAATAGTTCAAAAGACACCACAGCAAGAGTCATTTCGATATATTTTGCTTTTAAAGATTAATTTAATGCCATACTAGGTATAAATTACTTAGCTAATTGATAGCAAGCGGATGCTTAAAATTAACATTGCATCATTAAGGCACAGCAATTGCACAAATAAATGTTAATTGTTTGTTGTTAAGGGCTTAAACAATTACTAATCACTATACAAAATCAGTTATCGTATATATCACTAACAAATTCAAGACAAACAATAAATTAGTGTTGCTTTCTTAGTATCTCCAACTGCCGATAGATGGCTCTGTAACGTTAAAACTTACAACTATATAAAGATCGATTGCTTAAACAGAGGCTTATACAATTGTATGGATAACATCGAGTTCAGTGTAACCGCCGTTGCGCAGGAGTTTGCCCGCTGTCACGCAACACAACACAACATTACTACGAGAAATTAAAGATATTGAAGGTTAGTTCTATCAATAGAGTTGGTAAATTATCTAATGTATCCAAATCAAGTAAACAAGTGACATATTTGATACGCTTATACATTGGATAATTTTATTCTATGGCTTACGATAATGTTTTTACCACTGTTGTTATTGTGTGTTGTTTTTGTTTTGGACGATCAGATGTTTTCAAGGTAGTCAAATGTGAACTATACTGTTTCTTAATAAAAAATAATTTATTTAAAAGAACACAAGTATTACAATGGAGCGTACAGTTTACAATGAGCGGCTAATTCTACGTGACAATTGGTTTTATATTAATAAAAGTTATACATGTGTGTGTCCATGTATGGTCACACGGTAGGCCTGATTCACTATAAGTAATTAGTCTAACTGTTTCAGACATCATTTATTTTATGGCAATTGCATATTAGTAAATCAATACACAGGTGTACAATTCTTAATGGTATGGATGCGTGTGGTATGGCATCTTAATGTACCAACATGGTACGAGATAAGGGTTGGTCACGTGTAACTCCTCCCTCCATAGGTACAAAATCATCATCTGAAGTATGAGGATGTTGATTTTGGTGACATCTACGCATTAACAAAAATCTCTTATGATATAGGAAACAAAATAATACTAATGCTAAGATAATGTAAATTACAATAGTTCCTATGCTAACACTATGCATGTTCACAAACTCTTTATCATTGTCAATCACTTCACTGTTGTCTTTTAACGCATGAGTTAGAAACTGTAAGTTTTCCAGATTGACTTCATCTCAAATCAATCGTTTTCCGTAGGGCTGCATCCTCTGTTGTCTCGATGCTCGGCAGGTGTATCGTAGGCATGCTACGAAATGTGGTCTCCGTTGCTTGAAGGCGACGTTTCCTTAAAGTCACTTTTCCTATCTTCACTTCGCAGGCATTTTCAAGGGTTACGATGTAAGTTCCCATGATGTTTGTGATGATTCATCTCGCTGTCGCAGATTTCTTCTACTAATGTAGGCGAGCTTGCGTATATAAGCCAAGAGTTCGGCTGTATATTCTTAACTTTGATGTCCGATGCGTTTACCCGAAGTGGACGACAGGACGTTATTTTCGTTACAAACGTCATCAATTCCTTGACGCACGTAGCTTTCTTCCTCGAAGGACACGTTGCTATCATAGCAAAGGAACTTTCCTTCGCTTATGTCTCTGCAGGGCCGGGAGAGCGAAACTACTTTCGACCCTTTCACAAGGATGTGGGGAATGTTTAGGAATTATCAGGGATGTCAGGTTAAGGTGGGAATTATACATAGGAAATGGATGTAGGGTATAATAATTGTAAACATCTAATTGGACAATCGGTATTGACAAAATAAAAGTTATTTGCTTGCCCTTTACGTAAGCTTTGATGTCTATGCAATGTTCTATGTTAACTAAATTCTCAATCGTTACAGGAAAAGCTAATAAATCAGTTTTTTCTATGTTCTTTAAAATTTTAAACAATTTACTTGTGTCTATAATAGACTGATGTAATACATTTACGCGGCTAAACGAAACAGCTGTATCGACTTCGTCTAGGCGAGTAAGTAATATTTCAAAGTTATGTATTAACAAATTGTACGTATTTAACACAAGGCTCTTAATTCGTTGGAATTGAGTCTTATTTAAGATTTGCTCTATTTCTTCGATAGTCTTTTCTAATATAACAAAGTTATTTCTAGTTCCATTGGTGACATTTACGAACGTATCTACCATCTCAGATATTAGAGTAATCTTATTATTCAATACATTTTGCTTCGCCTGTATTTTAGTTATTAAGTTATCGTATCTAATCGCATCACTATTGTCCAAGTTTCCCGTAATAACTTTAATTAAAGATCCAGCAGAATCAATAAGTCCCCTTTTAATTCGAATGCTTGGAATAAGTTGGTTATATCTTTGAATAGTTATATTCATGATATATTGCGTTTGCATCTCAGCATCAACAAGTGTACCGTCTAACATGTGAACATCTAAATTATCCTTCATATAACTAGTTATTTCTACATACTTATTTATATTATAGTTTAAATTCTTATTCACTAAATCTAAGTCTAATACCTTAATAATATGCCAGTTATAGAGGCTTAAATAACCTTGTCCTTCTCTCACGGGGAGGATTCCTGGGTTATCCCTAATCCTTTGTAGTTGAAGGGCCAGGCATAGGACTGCCTGAGTCGCCATCACCAGGACGAACCTGCGAAGGGCGTTTAATATCTTTAACTGGGACCTTCTTGTTTTTATTTAAGTGCGTTTCTATGGCTACTGTATTTCTATCAATGCTTTGTTTTACTAAAGCCTTGTTATACCTAGCCTTATCCTTGCTACATCTAGTGTTAACTCCCTTAATAAAAACTTGATCTCCCGGTTTTATATCAAACTGTTTTTCTCCGCCTCGCTTCTGTCTTATCTTTTCTTTATTTTCTAACATTCTGTTAGTTAGGTAATTATAAAGGTATTTTGTACGTTTAGCGTGATCGCTAACTAATTGTTGCGTATAAGTCTTATCAAAATCTACCGCAAAGGTGTTCGAAGCATCGGTATGACCGAACACTACCTCGAAAGGTGTTAAACCGGTAGTAGAATGTATAGATTGGTTATAAGACATGATCGCGTATGTCATAACAGATGCGGCATCTGTAACCTTTCTTTCGTATTTTGCCAATCTATATATTTCTATTATGGTAGAGTGAAACCTCTCTACTAGACCCATAGAGTTAGGGTTATGCGGCGTACTAATGTGCAATTCTATTTTATAGAAACTTAACATTTCCTTTAATAAATTGTTGTTGAATTCGGTACCTGGATCTGCACTAATGCGTGATGGTGTGCCGTATGTGGCAAAGTACCTTAATAAAGCTCGAACCACTTCTGGTGTCGACCTATTTGGTATTTCCAGTGCCTGTCCTAACTTACTAAAAGCGTCTATGATAGTAAGGAAATACGTTCCCTCTATCGAAAATATGTCAATAAATATTTCCTCAAAAGGTTTACGTTGCGTCTGTGTGAGCTGTAATTCTGGTTTAAGAGGTTTTCTATCATATTTCATTTTTTTACACGATTCACACGAATTTATAATGCTAGCTACGGTTTGATCTAAGTTATTCCAATAGTAAGTTCGCTTCAGATGCGATACAGTTTCTTTAATGCCACGATGGCATGTTTTGCCGTTGTGATATTTTAAAACTATACTGCGTTGTTCATTTTCGTCTTCAACGTAAACTACTCTCTCAGTACATTCGTATATTTTAACTGTATCCTTTTTAAACAAGGTCGTTAAAATGCTTGAAAATTGTTCTCTGTGAAGTTTATCCTCAAAATAAATAAAATATTTAATCTTAGGGCGGATATACTCCTTTAAATATTGTTTAATTAATTCTAAGTTATTAATAGGAATGTGTAATTCAGAAATTTTTTGTTTACATCTAGATAAATTCTTAACACTATACTCATTCTTATGCCACGTATAGACGAGTATTTGGTTAGGTTTGGTGTCTATGGCTTCATTTAAAATTGGTATACCTGAGGAATCAGTGTTTATGTCGGAATGTACTGTTGCTATAGACTGAGAGTCAGCTCCTTCGGAAGCTGTGATCGTTTCACTTCCTACAGACGGTATAGAGTAAGGCGATTTCGATCTATCATTATCGGCATTGGTGTTCTCTTCGTCTGAAGATATAGTAATAGGCTCCGAGTTACTTTGCCTACCAGTATTAACTATCATCGATATATCATCTAGCGCGTTTACTCTTACTCTAGACAATGCATCTGCATTGCAATTCTGTTTACCTGGTTTATACTTAATTTCATAATCATATTCAGACAATCGAAGTCTCCATCTAGTGAGTCTACTGCCTGGTTCTTTGATCGAATTTAACCAAACTAGAGGTCTATGATCACTTAGTATCGTAAACTTCTTTCCGTACAAATATGGTCTAAAATGTTTGCACGCCCAGACTACCGCTAATAATTCTTTTTCGATAGCACTGTAACGTGTCTCTGCATCGTTAAGCGTCCTACTAGCAAATGCTATAGGCCTATCGCTACCTACTGGTCCTTGTGATAGGACTGCTCCTATCGCAAAATTTGATGCGTCTGTCGTTAACAGGAAAGGTTTCTCGAAATCTGGATATTGCAATAAAGGCGCACTAGTTAATAACTCCTTGCACTTTTCAAATGCATCTACGTATTCCTTAGTGGCTGTGACTTTGTTTTTCTTTTTAAGGCAATTAGTCAAAGGTTGTGTTATTTTAGAAAAATCTTTAATGAATTTGCGATAATATCCTACTAAACCGAGAAAACTTTTAATTTCAGTAGTTGTTTTAGGTAAAGGAAATCCTAATACAGCTTTAATTTTATCATCATTTGGCTTAAGGCCATCCTTAGTTATAGTATGTCCTAAATATAAGACTTCTTTCTTTAAAAATTCGCATTTATCTAATGTAACCTTAAGATTAGTTTGTTTTAGTCTATCAAATATTTTCCTAAGCTTTGCGATGTGTTCTTGAAGACTAGTGGAATATACAATGATATCATCTAAGTAAACTAAGCAATGTATTCCCTGTAAGCCTCTGAGCACATTGTCCATAGCTCGTTGAAATGTAGCTGGTGCCGTTTTAAGACCAAAAGGCATACGCTTGAATTCATAATGTCCTGACTGAGTTGTAAATGCAGTTTTAGATTGATCCTCCTTTTCTACTTCGATTTGATGGTAACCACTTGCTAAGTCAATCGTTGTAAAGTACGATGCTTTACCTAACTTATCGAATAAGTCGGAGATGTTAGGCAGTGGATATTTGTCATCTACTGTTATTTCGTTAAGTCTCCTATAGTCTATGACCATACGAAACTTCTGTTCGCCAGAAGCGTCAATCTTCTTTGGCACTAAATGCACTGGAGCACTCCATGGGGAATGTGATTCCGTTATAACATTATTCTCTAAAAGTTTACTGATTTGATTATTTATTTCTGCATTCTGACTAACTGGGTGTCTGTAAGGACGTATATATATTGGATCCTCGTTTTTAGTACGAATTTTATGTTTTACCTGATTGGTAAAAGACAAAGGAACATGTTCGCAATAGAAAATGTCCTTATATTCTGAACATAAGTTAGTTATTAACGACTTTTCTTCCGCGTTAAGGTGTTCTAAACGTAACTTAGATAAGTTATTTTCTAACAATTCGTCTAAGTCTATATTGGAGTCTAAGTTATTAACTTCGCTACTCTGGTTTTCGAATTCGTTCTTAATTTCGTAAACTTTAAACGGTTTTGTAATTGTTAGTTTCATTTCGCAATCTGTAGTATTCTGAATAACGGTTTGCGCAAATGAGTTAATACAGTTGACCATAGCGTCAGGCATACGGACTCCTGGACAAAACTCTTTGTAATTTAATAATGCGTTACCATTATCTAGCATTGTCGGAATACTCACTCTATTCTCTGACCTAGGTGGTATTATAATCTCGTAATTTGATGGTTCGTATAAAATAGGAATGTTTGCCGTTTTTGTCCTTAGGACTCGATCCTTCATATCTACTGAAGCTTCTAATTTTGTTAACAGGTCTGACCCTATTAACCCATCGTAGGCATGAGCTACGTTGTATATACAGAATTTATGTTGTAAATCGGTTTTAAATGTGTTAGTTAAAGGTATGTAAGCTACTTCGTTGTGCGCGCTACGACCATGCGTACTTATAACTTCGAAGGGCTCTATACACTTAAATTCTTCAAAATACTTATTCGCTATCTCTTCGTTAATAAAAGAACGCGTACTTCCTGTATCTAACATAAATATGGAATCTATCTCTGGTAAGTAAATATGAGGTAATTTTAATCCACAGTAGTTTAACTTAATTATTTCTGTTGGTATATCTGGGAGGCCTGTATATGAAAATTTTCTTCTTCATGTACAGTCTCGTCTACATAACCTTCCTCTTGGTAGGTTTCCTCGTCATAATTCTGCTCATATTCGTGGTCTACACAATCATCTTGTTCGTCGTCGTTAAGCATGTTATTTCTTACGGTGCGCATTGACACGTCCGTATTATGAGGCTTAGATTGATTATTTATTCCAAAACGGAATTGCTGGTTTGGATTACTTTTAAAGAATCCTGACTGCTTATAATTATTTAAAGTGCGCGGAAACTGTTGCGGTGGACCGTTAAAAGGTCGGTTCTGGAAATTAGGCTTAAAACCTTGAGGAGGTTGACTACCGAATTTTTGTAAGTTGTTCGGATTCGGCGTAAAATTTGGTTTAAATGGTACTTGCGGCTTCGAGAACTGACCGTTGCTCTGTGAAATACCTAATTTTTGCTGAATTGGTGTTATATTAGGTTTGACTATTGGTTGGTTATTATTAAATTTGTTCTTATTTCTCGCGTTGTACCGCGTTTGGAAGTTGACTTCCTCTGTCACTACACTTAACGCCTGTTCTAACGTTGTGCACTTATTTAGTCTAACAAACCTAATTAAATCTTCTGGTAAGTTGTACATGAAAACGCTTAAAGATGTATTATTAACTATTATGTACTTTGCTGCCTTAATGCCTTCGTCCGTTAATAAATTAACTTTAGAAATAAGCGAACTCCTGACGTTCTGAATCCTATGGCAGAAATCAATGTACGACTCGCCTTGTTTTATCCTTAAATTTTCCAACTCGATGCTTATGCATGCCTCTGACCTAGGGTCACCAAAGTGTTGGACGAAAAGCTCTTTCAAATCTTCCCACGTATTAACATTCTCCCGCTCACTAACTAAAACAGCAGCCTTACCTACTAATCTACTTGTTATACAGTGATAGAGGTAAACCTGTTGTGCTGGATTGTTTTCGCCTCGAAAACTCCTTATAACATACTCACACTTTGAGATGAATAAGTTTAACAACTTATCGTCTCCATCGAATCTAGGAATAATACTTTGTATTTCTTTCGGAATCAACTGGATCTGATTCATATTGAAAGTTTTATTAAAATGTTTAATTAAACAATTGAAAAACGTAAAACGAATGTTACGTAACTTAATAACTAAAGCGTATGTAATTCATTAAAGTGGAATGAAAATACTCGCAAAATTTTAACGTAATAAGCGATTTTTGTCTGATTACGTTCTACAACTAAAATGTGTAATTTATTGATGTTTGAATAAAAATACACAAAGATTAAAGATCACGTAAAAATGGCGATTTTTGTCCAATTAGACGTGGAGAGGAAATAGACAGGGTAAGGAATGTGAATTAGGTCTACTCACAGTTCGCTCGATCCCATGCCGGCTTATGTAGTTGTAGCACACGCGACGTTCGTTGACAAATTTATTTGTTAGGTTCTTTACGAATTAGAGTCTATGCGGCTAGGAAGACGTTACGACCGATTTGAGTGTCTATTAACGTTCACTATTCGCGACTTTACTAATCCGACCCGGCTGCGCCAGTCAAATGTGAACTATACTGTTTCTTAATAAAAAATAATTTATTTAAAAGAACACAAGTATTACAATGGAGCGTACAGTTTACAATGAGCAGCTAATTCTACGTTACAATTGGTTTTATATTAATAAAAGTTATACATGTGTGTGTCCATGTATGGTCACACGGTAGGCCTGATTCACTATAAGTAATTAGTCTAACTGTTTCAGACATCATTTATTTTATGGCAATTGCATATTAGTAAATCAATACACAGGTGTACAATTCTTAATGGTATGGATGCGTGTGGTATGACGCATCTTAATGTACCAACATGGTACGAGATAAGGGTTGGTCACGTGTAACTAGGTCGACAAGACGCCTCCTATTTGTTTTGTTTACATACTTATTTACTTAATACTTTAGCGTAGGTATTAGCTACTTGGTTTCGTATTTCTTATACTTTTACTGTATCTTATGTTCTTTGCCGTTTAAGATTATTGGGTATAGCCATCCCTAGATATAACGAAATATTTTTTTTTTTATCCTTGTAAGTTCATTGACCGAATTCGCACTATGGTAAGAATTTAAACACATAAGTTTTAATAGCACATTCCATTCAATGATATTTATGCACTTTCTAAAGTTAAATTTATGGTAAACTTTGTTGAGCGACTAAGCAACACGTGGCATCGATTTTGTTTACACACATATGCTTATCGCGAATTTGGGGCCTGCACTAATTTTGTGATGACCGTAGATTTCATTATTTGATAACCAACGGACAAATTTGTAGTTGTTCAAAATAGTTGCAATTGAATAAAATTAGCTATACTCCATTTGTTTAGGTAATTAACTAAATGTAAACAATTTTGGTATGTCTTTTAAACAAAATTTGATCTTTAAAAATGTAAAATACGTTTTACAACATGAAATACATTCAGATTTTCTAAAACTATAGTTAATTGATTTATAAGCAGTAATATCCAAATTAAAAATATTTTTTTTCGTTAAAAAGTAACGCCAAGATTGTTTACATTTAGTTAACTACCTAAACAAATGGAGTATAGCTATAATCATTGCGTAAATTATTATAATACTCGCAACATTACAACGACGCAGCATTATTTAAATTGTGCAGCATTTTGATATAATTGCTACAGACACACAAAAGATAATGAATATTACCTATTCATTGATCGATCGTCAGCTGACACCTAAAAGTATGTTTGTCCTTGGACGTAGGTACAAAAGCTGTAATCTACCGCATCAATTAGTCCAGCAATGATTTGCAACAAACGACTTTATAGAGTAAACGGTAAAGTTGACAATCGTAATCTATTGCAAACATATCTAAGTTATCAGATGAAGATAATTCACAAATCATAGATAATTGGGAAAACACATTTGTTTGCCTTTTGCTGTAATTATAAAGGATTATACCTACACCACGAGTGTTGATTACCAATTCTTCTCAACGACATCTTTTGTTAAAACAGTTAACAATATTTTTAGTTTTCCGTACCATTAAACGAATACCTAAAACCTTGCAAGATCACTTTGAAGTCCAACAGACCCGAGTACTTTTTTGAGATCAAGTGAAAATAATAATATTAACATTTAAGGCTAATAGGGAATCAAAACCTATAGCACATCCCACGGCCACTCATTCAAAAAGCAATAATCTGAACCAGTACGTATAGAGAAAAAAATCCGTAAAGTAGTTCAGTTTAAAAAAACGATTTGGAGTATATAGTAAGCAGGTACGGTATCCTCAACAAACAAGTCTGGATTGCATTTTTTATTTTTCTCTTTGTCCCCAGCCATGATCGTGACGATAACATGGCTGCTGGTGGCGGTGTCCCTGGTGGTGCTGTACCTGCGCAAGGTCTACTCCAAGCTGGAGCGCGACCAGGTCAACCACGTGCCGGTCATACCGTTCTTCGGCCACATTTTCTGGGTATTCTTCAAGAAAGAGCATGTCGTTGATACCTTCATGAAGTCCATCAAAGCTTTCCCTGATGATAGGTGAGTTTATTTGTACAGCTTTTGTTTTAATAATATCATCGAATTTATTAATTTTATTGAAAAGCTTTGAAATGAATGAGGAGTAAATGATAGTGTGACATCTGATAGGGTAGAATGGAAGGAACAAATGTGTTGCGCGGACCCCAAGTAAAATGGGATAAAGACAAGAAGACGATGATGATTAAGAAGATTTGGAATGTTAATTATTTATCTCAAAGTTACTCTAGCTAATATTTTGGTATCACACAGCCAATTTCGAATGAAATACAAAACGTGGGTCGAATGTCGATCGAAATCAAACGTTTGAGTATTTAAAGAATCATCTGCCGAAAATAATTTTCAAGATATTTACTGATTAAAAACTTCATTCAAATCCTGCATCATTCTTCTTCTAGGGTGGTCGGTCACTATGACATGGTGACACCATCGGTGATAGTGAAGGATGTGGAGACCATCAAGAAGATCACCATCAAGGACTTCGAGCACTTCGTGGACAGGAGGAGGTTTATCGGCAAGGATGACCCCATGTTCGGCAGGGGACTGCTCATGTTGACAGGTAAGGGATTTCTTCACTTATTATTTACCTAAGGAAAGAATTAAAAGAGTGTTGCTTATGAGATGACGTCAGATAGGAACGTGTGGAAGAAAAAGACATGCTGGGCCGACCACAAATAATAATTGGGATAAGGGCAGGGGACTAATGACGATGATGATAATGAGGTATTTTAAAAGCAATCCACAAGAAAGCCTCTTGAATTAGCCGACCGACATAGCCTATAGGCCGGAGGTGAATTATAGAAGGAATCGGTGAAGGTTGTGTACGAGAAAAACATGTACACAAGACCAAACAGTAGCAGTAGATTTTTTATGCGAAATTTTTGAATCTGTTATGGAATATTGCTAAAATTATAAGCTAAACTTAAAATGTTTAATTTTAAAGAAACTTCATTTTGCTGACCGCATATGCATGCCAATGGTTTTAAGATTAAGCGTGTTCCTTTGTCAAGTAGGTAATGACAGTCAAGCATTATATTGGCATGCACTTAGTATTATTAATTATATTATCTTTCATAGTAGGACGATGATCTTTGATGATGATGAGTAGGATATCGTTGATAGGCAGTTAGGAAGCTTAGTAACCGAGGCTTGATTTCATCTTTATGATTCGTTTTATCAGTAAATTGAACCGGATACTAGTGATTAAGATATTACGTATAAGAAAATATTATCTGGCTTAAAAGTATCCCGAAAACTTACAAACATGTTTACGTAATGTTATGCAAAAAATATCTAATCTTGACTATTCGAAATCATCATTACATTTCTTTAGACTTCTATTTTGTACTTTTAAATACCTACTATAAACAATTATCTGTTAATATTGTAATCGTCTCCTAATACTCAAATTTTCTCGTATATATGTATAATGACTCTATCAACCTAATGCTACTAAGAAAATAATAAAAAAGTACCAAGTAGTGTCACGTACAATAATCGAACATTGTATCCCGACTTTAAAAACAGAAAACAAGAATTATACAATCATGAGTCTTACGTTATTAATAAACAATAAAAAACAAGGCTTGTGATAACTAAGTTTTTATCGAAACAACACATTATTTATCTGCTCCGACATGAACTTAAACGCGATACAAAAAAATATGTA
Source organism: Chrysodeixis includens (assembly GCA_941860345.1). Lineage (NCBI taxonomy): Eukaryota > Metazoa > Arthropoda > Insecta > Lepidoptera > Noctuidae > Chrysodeixis > Chrysodeixis includens. Next base: position 962,136 of record OW796097.1, read on the forward strand.
TTTTGAATGACTCTTAACACCTCACTAAAAACAAAAACATTGATATATCATGAATTAATATCTTAATAGCTAAATTACTTATTTCACAGAAGAATAACAACTCTTAAATATCTGAAGTGCGATAAAACAAAGATAAATTACAATAGATAGAATACTAATTACGGTAATGCTTGAACGATAAGATAGTCAATGCATAATATAAAACAAAATCGCTTCCTACTGTCGGTATCTATGTATGCTTAATCTTTAAAACTTTTCTAAACGGTTTTTCTTTTAATAGGTCAGGCACAGGCCTCTCCCCATATAGGAAAGGTTTGAGCAATAATCACCATGGTAGGTCACTGTGGATTGGCAATTTCAGTTTCCAATATTTGTAATGAAAGTTTCACCGTTTGTAAGTAGTGTCTTAGAATAGTTAAGAAAGTACATATAACTTTAAAAAGTCAAATTGGTACTTGCCTATGCTGGGGATAGAAACTGCACCTCGTGCATTTAAATCCACCACGAAATTTTGAACGAATGTTTCATGAGGAAGACATGATGTATAATACATTAGTATTGCATCTCTGCTAAGCTGGGGCGGGTGGCTACTAATTAATATAGTCGAGTTTTCAAACATTGAATAGCAACAAGCAAGCGATATTGGTACATAACACCTGTGTTTTACGTCAGACAAAGCTTAACCACGTGAATACTTATCAACATTTATGTTTCTTCAAAATTGCTGTTTCATCGTGATTGTTAGTTTCCAAGTTGCTTGTTATGTGTGACTACTAATACCTAACATAGATAACGTCTAGATATTTGATATACGTAATGTAATATCATACCAAGGTCGTCTAAAAATGTAATTAAATCGTTTGTAAACGGTTTGTCTGTGTAAAAAACAAAGCGACTCACACTTTGTTTCAATATTTTCGAAGACAGAAGATTTTTATGCAACAGATATACTTTGCAACAATGTTATTCACTTAACATTGCATAACATTCCGTGTGCAACCTAATGAGTTATAATCTGTTCCTATGCATGTTTAGATCTTTAAAACTACGCAGTAGATTTTGATGCAGTTTTTTTTTTAGATGAATTGTTTCAAGAGAAACGTTTATTATGTATAAACCATCAGTATTGCCGTGCGAAGCTGGAGCGGGTTGTTAGTAAGGTATATAACAAAACAAGAAATGCTAATTTCTCACTTATGTGAAACTGACAAGCAATTTTTTGCGAGGCTACAGATTGCAAACTTTTTTGGTAGAAACAATTTACCATCGCGAAACATACTTGTCATTAAAAAAATAATTGATCTTCATTTTTAATATGCGCAATAAAAACTCGCGGACAGTAAACAAATCCTTGTTTATATGAGAAGCACACACTCGTGCGTCATCGTTTGCAAAATACTTTTAGAAGTTAATATTTGATATATTATGCGTTCAAACATAAGCTCTACCTATACTACTTAGTCGATCTTCCACTTATAAACTATGCAAATAACCTATACAACGTAGGTACTTTGTATAGCTAATAGAATAACATGTATTAATTATATTTATATGAACTACCCAGCTAGATATAATGAATATCTTTACTCCCACACCATTCCTTTGAACCGGAACTCTAAATATGGTAAGTTAGGGACTCGGTAGCAACATCGATTGCTATTCCCTGATTATAAAGTTTCCAATGCAGGACAATCTAAACCTTTTTAGGGGAGACCTAATCAGCAGCGGGAATAAAAAATACGGCTAGACAATTTATCATCACCATTGAATCAGACTCAGGCTAATATTTTTTTGTCCATACAGTAAATTAACCTTTTGGTCTGAGAGCCTGCTTTTACCTCTTATATTAAGGCTATTGCGGGTATGCAAGCCAGGCGGCGCACTACACGGGGTAGCACGGCGTCTCTCTTCCACAATTGCAACACTATTACATAAAAAGGTGGTGGTAGGCTCTTCTTTTTGTGGGTAATCATCAAATCCCGCCCGCTGTGGGCGCAGCGGGTGGGAGTGTCAGACTTTTACTGACTTAAACACTACACTATGTTCCTCCTAGAGCCCTTTGAGTGCCAGGGTCGCGTTAACTCTTACGGACATTCCGCAGCCGTGGTGGTAGCCCCTCAAACAGCTCCACAATTCTGGACTCAACTAGTTCTACAATATGAAGTTATTTGCAGGTGATGAATGGAAAGCTATGCGGTCGACAATGAGTCCAGCCTTCACCAGCTCGAAGATTCGTTTGATGGTGCCATTCATGCTGGAAGTCGGAGAGAGGATGATCCAAGTCCTGAGGGCCCGTGTTAAAGATTCTGATGGTAATTATCAACCACCAATATGATAATAATTCAGGTATTTAGATAGTCATGTGAAAGATATCTATATAAGTCACATGTAGTTGAACGATACAACCTTAATAGAAAATAAAAGACTTACAGAAGATAAAGATCTTCCAGTCATCGTGATTTTTTTAGTTTAAAAGCTTTCCCCAAAACAACAAGTTGTCTGATACGATTTGTATCGCACTACAAAAATTGATATCTTTCATTAAGCCTTTGTAACAAAACTGTTATTTACCAAAACCACTAACAACACAACCCGATCACAATAAATTCTGCACGTGTTCAATTCTTTTTTTTTTTCTTTTAAAGATGGCTACGTAGATCTGGAGCTGAAGGACTTGGCGACCCGGTACGCGAATGACGTCATCGCCTCGTGCGCGTTCGGCCTGAAGGTGGACTCTCAGTCAGAAGACAACACGTTCTACAGCATGAGCAGGAACATCACCACCTTCGGGCTCTCGCGAATCATTAAAGTCTTTCTGTTCAGAGCGTTTCCCGCTCTCTGTCAGGTAAGTTGTGTCAACGTTTGATGCTACAATATAATAAAAATAGTAAACGTAGCAATAACATTGATAGTTTGAGCACCATTAGGTATATGATTTTCCGATAAGATGTTTCTATTCTTGATGGGACTTGAAAAGATGATCATCTCTGCTGCTAATACTTACGATTCAATAAATAATAGTTTTGAATCCTTCTATAATAAAGTGATAACGTATTTAAAACTAAGACGACATGGTCCAATGTCTCATATCAAGACATACTAAGATTGAAAATATGGATAAGTAGAATAAAAATTGTGATTTTATTTTACAGTTGCTGAACATCAAAATATCGCCACCGGAGGTCTCTGACTTCTTCAGGACTATCATACTGGGAACCATGGAGAATCGAGAGAGGGACAACATAGTCAGAAACGATATGATCAACATCCTTATGCAGGTCAAGAAAGGTAAAGCAATAAACATTTAAGAATTAGTAGTGGTTATGAAACTTAAAGTCCATTATAATGAACGAGACTTCGTGCCAAATTTGGCCTACTAGATTTTCTGCCAACTTCTAATCCTGTTTCTGAATTTACTTTTACAATACTTAAAGGAGTAGCTAATGTAATCTTTTCACCAGGTCAACTTACACATGAGAAAGAAGAAAAAGACGTAGATGCTGGCTTCGCAACAGTCGAAGAATCATCTATTGGCAAGAAGCAACACAACTTTGGTAAGTTTTATTTATCCAATATCCATTCTTTATCTCTGTATGTGGAATTTGGATTATCCAAGTCCATATTTAAATTGTACCCTATATTTAAGTTACATAGTGTCATTTCGAATTTTCTCAAAATGAATAAAAGTTTTAAATACTTACTCGACTTAGAAGTAATTCTGTAAATGTCTTTATATTTTTTTTAAGGATTACTGGTGCTGGTGCCCTTTCAATATAACACTTCTGCTTTCCCCGTTCTCTCCTTGCACTAGCCGCTTATCCTATATGCAGCGTAATAATTGAATGTTATCACCATTTTCCAGAGTGGTCAGACAACGACCTAGTGGCGCAGGCTGCGCTGTTCCTGTTCGCCGGCTTTGACACGGTCTCCACAACCATGGCATTCATAGTGCACGAGCTGGCCATCAACCCAGAGTGCCAGGAGCGACTGGCGAAGGAGATCAAAGAACATGATGCGAAGAACAATGGCCAGATCGACTATAACTCCATACAGAGTATGGAATACCTCGATATGATTGTCTCAGGTGAAGAGTTCGAATTTTCCATTTATACTATCAGAGCAAGATATTCCCTTTTGGTAACTTTTGTCCCAGATTCAACGGCAGAATAAATAATCTGACAGTCTGTTAGTAAGAAAAATGTTGAGAACTGGCCTAGCACAACAGACTCTACATAATCTTAGCTAATAGATACAAGAATATTTTAATAGTAATGAGCATGAATTAAGTCAAGGATAACGATCATCAACGGTCGTGGATAAAATGACAAATCATTGATATAATTGTCTATTACATAACAGTCCATTTGATTTCTCATGTACAACATGATGTTTATTAGGTTTTGGTATAAAATAAAAACCTAACTCAACTGTGGACATGCTTATTGTAATTATAGACGCGCTACAATGCTTGTTACTTTAATTAGGAACTTCTTCTTTCCCAAAAACCATTATTCATTTTCGTTTTGTCGTAGGTTTTTATTTTTTTTATTATTGTGTTTATAGAGGGGCTCCGGCTGTGGCCCGCTGCTGGTTTCATGGACAGAACCTGTGTGAAGGACTACAACCTCGGCAGACCCAACGCTAAAGCTACCAAAGACTTGATTGTAAGTGATACTCCTGAACTTATGAGGGTTGTCGACGTACATAAAACGTGAAATTAGTCAAGCTATTACATTACGCACAGAAATCTTGGTAAACAGGTAGATTTCTGTAACATTACGTCTGCGATATAAAGTTTTGAAGAGAAAGTAAACTAGAGTTCCTTATGTAATTCAGTTTCAAATACAGACCAATTTAATACGTGTCTATTTCTATTATATTAGCTAACATCGGTCTAGAAACGTGATCACGACCGGAACAATTATGAAAATCGACTTTAATCCTTTGAGTTAAAGGTGAAATTTGAAAAACTACTAGTATTTAATTTACTTCAAGCATTTTATAATAATATTTACTTTCACGTAACATATAATATAATTTACTTTTTAAGTTCTGTTTCATTATTTCTGTTTTTAATTATTAAAACTAAAATTTTTGATTACATTTATTAGTAACTAGCTGTGCCCGCGACTTCGTTCGCGTGGTTGTCGAAACAAAACAACGTTGTTTAGATAAGAGTAGGCTATATACATATACCTTGGCGTGAAAATAGATGACGAACTAAGAATATTATTAAGTAAAAAATGTACTACCTAAGCTTTAAAGTTCCTATTATTATTTTAAGTTTTTTTTTATGTCACGGCTATGGGTTAACATTCAAAACTCACTGAGATAAACTGGAAGCTCTTCAAAATAGATTTTTAAAACTACTTGTTATTACTAAAAATACAAAAGCACATGTAAATGAGATTATAGAACCTAAATTATTTGAAATAGAAATAGTTGTTGCCCGCGACTTTGTCTGCGTGGTATTGAAGTTTAGGTAAATTAAAGATGTGTAGTGCTGTACAAAAAGTAAAGCAAAATAAAGTTTACTGCAAGCTCCTTAATCCAGTTCTGTTTCAAAATTATTTCTTAACTTTCTACTCATAACCTTTACTCTTACAAACGTATTACCTTGACTGTTAACACTGCTAGTTTTAAAAGTTAATCCAACATTCATATGATGAAAGGACGTATTATATTGTTGCTGTGGCCACTATCTTACACTGATTTGCCAATTTGGATTGAAGGTCTTGAAAATGGGCGATGGGGAAGAAGTGTGCCGGATTCTGACTGGCTAAAACCACCTGAGTGCATCTCCGTGTCCTATTGTCTGGAGCCACGGGAACACTTTCGCAAACTATCGTGAACCCTGACGGGAGAGATCTTTTTAACGGGAGCTTCTTAATTGACGTGGAGTCAGTTTTCCTCAGCGCTCATTAAGAGTCGCGCGAAAGCACCGTGCTTGCCGTCTTTGCCTTTATATTATACAGTACAGTAGACTTCCCCTAGCCTACCTGCGTAGGCTATTTATGGTGATTTGAGGAGGGTAAATTTGGTCTTTCTTCTATTTGTTGCTCGCTGGGCACGGATCGAGTGGTCAGATGAGGCTTCCCGTGTTCTTTCTGCGGTTTTTTGTTGAGCGTCATCACTTCTTTGCAGAATTCGATGACGGCACACCAACTATCCTTGGCTACGGCAAACTAATACCACAGTCTAAATATATTATTGTCATACTAATACCCTCTGGAAACACTAAAAATAATTGTGTATTGAATTATGTTGTGAAGTTTGTTACGCCGTTTCTTCTCTATTTTTAAGTTTAATTAGAAAAACCTTCTTCTTTTTCTTTTTGTGTCAATTGTACGTAGTATTTGGTAAATAGTAGATCCTTTGAATTGCAAGTGTGCAGACATTTTCGTCACTATAGGTAGTGTGACATCGTCTGTACGGAGATGACGCATTCTTACTGGATGTTAGAGAGATCTGTATACCCAAATTTGACAAATTTTGTTTGCAGCGACCTACTTGGATTCTCAGACGGTTGAATGCTTTCCAAACAGGTCACTGCAAAGAATTCCGGGCGGCAGACGTTTATGAGGTAGGACATAAGTGGCAGATGGTAGATGCTAAACTGCCCATGCAAATGGTTTGTTATGCACACGTAACAAACCATTTGCGGGAGAATGTGAACGGGGCATACTCGTACGCGAGATTTATGATATTAATAACAGTATATCAACACACTTTTACCAATGCAACTACCCTATACCATCGCAATTGGTGCACAATTGTAGTAGTGTATAAGTACTATCAAATCTTCAAAACCACGCGTAACACACAACAAAATTGCAGTCAACAGCTAGTTAAAAAAATATAGTAAATCATTTACCGTCCAAACTATTGTTTTTGTTTATTTTAAAAAACTATTTTATGTTAAAAAAGCCAGGTACTTCATACAATACTTTTGTACTATCAAAAACGATAGAAGAAAAGTAAATGTTTGTTTAGTAAAATTTATATTCAAAAATTATTGAAAAAGAAATTCAAAAAGTGTATGTCGAAATGAGATTTGAACTTGAAGTGAAAAAATACGAAGCTCGCAATTCACCAACCCGGCTATTTTGATTGCTATGTTGTAAGCCAAATAACATGTAAGCCAATACATATTAATGTAAAAACATAAAACCATAGCAACAGTATTTTGGTCGCTATGGTGACTCGTACACAGCTATGGTGACAGTAGAACAGTTACGAAAATTCGTGATTGATCACCCACTGTATAGGATAGCACAATAATATATAGTATTTATGTTCAACAATAATATAATGGTGTCAAATCTTAACACCGCGATTCAGAAAACGACGAAATTTGCACAACGCCATCTATCGGATTTGTAATTTAGCTGTCAACATTAGTTCTATTTTTTGTCATAAGATGTCGTTGCAAGTACTACACTGAATTGCGTAACGTAATTATTTTACTTCTTGAATTCACTAAATTAATCATATCTTTTGGTAGAGTGAACCGATTTTGATCAAACAAAGACTAAGTTATACCTCAAGTTGCGTATAATTTTTGTGTATAAACATTGTCTGCATTGAGTTCGTAGATTTTACGTGATGCGCGCACATACAAACAGACAAACAGACAAACAGACAAACAGACAAACAGACAAACAGACAAACAGACAAACAGACAAAAATTTCAAAAATGATGGAAATGGGTTCTGTTAGTTATCTTTTCACACCCTGGCTATTTTTTTTTTCAATTTCTTCAATGTACAAAAATGACTTTTCTACAGATTTATTATATGTATAGAAGATGGTTTGAATCTTAGGTTACGACTTATCTAATGACAGTCGGTATTTCTGTTTGGCAATCCACGAGAGCTGCAGTTCACAGCTCTTTTTAGCTTCTGTTCGGATTACCTAGTTCTTTCGTAGTCGCTGGTCGTAGTTTTGTATTTTATATTTAGACGCTATCTTACCTTTTTTCTCTTCTTTCAGATCCGCAAAGGCGAGTATGTCGTGTACCCGATCTGGGCGTTCCACAGAGACCCGAACCTATTCCCCGAGCCTGACAAGTTCATCCCCGAGAGGTTCTCTCCTCAGAACAAAGACAAGATAAAGCCTTTCTCCTACATGCCCTTCGGTATGGGACCCAGAAATTGTATTGGTGAGTGTCAATTTACATTTTTTATTTATTATCATGTTTTTGTTGGACATAGGCATTATCAAGTGCACGCCACTGAGATTTGGACTGTGAGCAGTGGACTGTGACAGGACGTTGATGATAATGTCTTTGTTAAACTGTAGGGATACGGTTGTACCAAAAATTTACAAATGAGTTAGTTAATTTCTATTCTCGTTGAACTCTAACAGCCCAAATTGTTTTAAAAGAAAAACAACACGAGTTGACTAGGTAATATTATGGTTACCAATTCCCATATTCCATGCGTAGCTTTCTACCGTGAAAAAATTATAGTCTTACTTATAGTCTTATTCTTATCAACCCTGTCTTCTATTCCCAGGGTCACGCTTCGCTCTCTGTGAGGTAAAAGTGATGCTGTATCAGCTCATCCGCGACATGGTGGTGTCTCCGTGCGAGAGGACGTGCATCCCCACCAGACTGTCGGAGAACGGCTTCAACATGATGATCCGAGGAGGCGCCTGGCTCAGGTTTAGGATAAGGAGCAACTAACTGTGAATTAAAAAATATATTTATAAGTAACAATAATATATTTAATATAGTTAAGTTTTTATGATATAAAGCAGTTTCATTGTATTCTACCTTCTTATACCTTTGAAAAATTGACTATTTACCATGGAGGATATATTTCACGAAATACAGGATAATTTTTTGATGCAAGCAAATTTACGATATGGCCACATTTCCATTTCCTTAGGCACGCCCTGCAGCTCAAACGGCTGAACTATTTTTGCCATATTACAAGAAGTCCTTAAATTCATTGTGGCAAAGGTATATACATTTACAATGATACCTACTGGGGTTATGACGATTACACTTATACTCCATTTGTTTAGGTAATTAACTAAATGTAAACAATTTTGGTATGTCTTTTAAACAAAATGTGATCTTTAAAAATGTAAAATACGTTTTACAACTTGAAATACATTCAGATTTTCTAAAACTATAGTTAATTGATTTATAAGCAGTAATATCCAAATTAAAAATTATGTTTTTGGTTAAAAAGTAACGCCAAGATTGTTTACATTTAGTTAACTACCTAAACAAATGGAGTTTAAATAACTTTTTCCTCCTTATGACGCAACACGAAATTTTGTCTATATTTATCAGCAATATTTACAACTTCAGGTGACTATGTTAATTGCTTGGACATGCCAATCAGACTATAAAAGTATCATAATAGTAAGATAATGCCTCAAGTTTATACAAAGTAAGCGTGACTTACAAAATACCTATATTAAAATAGCCATATAGCAACAGACAATCTTGCAGCTGTTTTCAAACAAAAACGAAACTGTTTTGTCGGCAAATGTCGCAGATCATCGGTTCAAGAAACTATATAGTTGCCATTGAGCTGGCTCTATTAAGTATGCGACTGCACTGGTTAGAGTGTTGGTTTAAGAAAAGCTATTGCTACACGTTGTAACAGTTGAATGGCACGTGAGTGAGATCATACAAGCTCCATTTTAAAAAAGACCAAACAAGGCATCAATTGTGTGTGTTATAACTTTCGCGACTGGTATTTTAGACAACAATCGGGTCTTATTCGCGATATAATTCAATACTTTTCATCATTCTTTTCTACCGACGCGGACGTTTCGGCCGAATTGCACCGATCGTGGTCAAGGGTGGACTTTCAGTCCACACGTGTATGTATGTTTTCGGTTTAAAATAAATTAACTATTTATCCCTTAAATGCTTTAAATACTGCTCAAACTACTTATACCTAACCTCAAGCCAGCATGGGTTGTTGTCAGTTGTCGTTCTTAGTACATCGAGAGGCGACCTCTACAACCTGAATTATTACAATAATTATAATACCCACAATTATTTACTTAATACATTGTGACATTCGCCTTAGAGTAGTTGCCCCGTCTCATTATCTTTACTTATGTCTGTACATAAGACATACATAATATATTTATTTTGTCTGCTGATATACTCGATAAATTACAATAGGTGCTATAAATATCTTACAACAACAAGGTAGGCTTTTGTGAAACAAACACGTCTCACTCTAGCGTAATCTATTTCAATACAAATGAATTAAGTAGCTCTTAACAGCGACATCTATTATCGAGTAGAAACAATTCGAAGCGAACGTGATCTGATGTGGTTGTCGCCATTGCTCAATAGATGGCGCAACTAGGCAATTTTAAAAAGAATATCATTGCAATCTTAGACTTCAATTCTAGCTAAGGTATACTAATAAATAATTTGCCAGTTTCTAGTTATTTCAAATTAACAATGTTTTAATAACACCCCTTTTTGTTACTTTAGGCGCCATAGCTATACAATTTTACTACTGAATTTATTGTTGAAAGAATTAACATCGCCATCTCAATATGGGAAATCACTAAATAGACCAAATTACTTCTAAAGAGTAAGGTAATCCCAACAGATTCGAAAACGTTCGGAATTCAACGAAATTGATCAAACTAAAGAACTGTGAACTGCTTTCGTGGATTACCATACAAAAATACCCACTGTCATTTACCTAATCGTAACCTAAGAATCAAACCAAGTCATTAGTAAATTAAAGCTCATCACATTGAATCAAACGATATTTTTTCTTTTATAGAATATATTTCTTGGATTGAACTAGAGTAAGGATTTACTTTTCATACAGCCTGACCAGCCAAAACTTATTATTTTGCAGGTTACTAGACATCAGCCTAAGTGAGTTTTAGGCTAATCGTCGGGAACTTGTATTATAAAAAAATATATCGCTATCTTGCGTATATGAATCTCTACGTGACAATTACGTGTTCGATATCCATAAAAATCAAACATTTGTAGAAAATACGAGAACACGTATCCCACATATAGACTGTCTATGTGTACATTCCAACCATTTCCACCTTACTTATTTCATACAAAATCAGATTGAAAGTTTTAGGTACAGTCTGCATCAAAATTCGATGATCACAATTAACAGCTAAAGATGCTCAGTAGGATTTAAGTTGGCTTCAATAGTTTTTCTTCATTGTATTTATTGTTCTTTTCCTATTGTAACATGCCAGATTTTACTAGCCCAGAAAATAGCTAGATTGATTATTCTACTATTGTCCCACTGAATTCAATAATAACATTTTTCCTAGCTTCAACCCCAAGTTATGTATATGTGTACTCGTACTTATAGCATTTCAAATATTTCGTAAACTTGTTTATAAAATTGTTGTTGATTGTACATAAAGTGATAGAATTACGCGACCACACTTTCACTGGTGACTAGTCCAGTTAACAATGGTTTTGGAAACTAAATGATTGTTGCTGATTCAATATGCCAAGTGCTTTATTCCTCTTTTTCAGAACAAGTCATCACCTTATCCGGGTGTTTCTGATTTTTTTACAATAATTCGCTGTAGGTTCATACCTTTTCAAATCCCAATTCTAAGCGCCTGGATGAAAAGGTCGGTTCTGAAATTGAGACCTCTTTTGCTTGTATTTTTCCCTATACGCGATTTTTGAAATTGATGGACTTGTATATGGCTTTCATAAATGATTTTAAATTTCATGAAGGTTTACAATCTACACTCTTTACCTGACTCCTGTTCAACAAGGTCCTTGGAAGTACTGCAGTGGTTTTATCTAGTAGTCCTCCTTACCATCCGCCCTCCCGCAGTTTATGAAGTTCGACAGGAAAAAAAATCTATTATGTTGTATTATGTTGCTTGTTTACTATAGCTTTTACACAATAAAGGGCATTATAAATGAAGTATTAAATAACGTAGGTATCAAACACAAGCGACGAGGATGAAATGTATAAACATGAAACAATATTGCGTTCTGTACTTACTATTGACGTCCGAGCCTGCGGTTACAAATTCCCGAAATACAATTATTCTGAACTAGGTACATGTAACATTAATATATTAATTAAACACCATGGGTTTGTACCTAACGATTACACCAATTAAAATTGTTCTCCTCTGAATAATGCGACATCGTTACCGAGTACGTTCGGATAAGAACTCTACAATTATTATTTTAAACAAGGAAGTTTTTTGATTAAAGGTTTTTTAGCTCAAGTTTATCTGTTTAAGGATAATATTCGGGATTTACCTTAGTATTTTTTTTCCATTGTTTTTTTACTTGAAAATAGGCTAAGGCCATAAACCTAACATAACTAAACTACACCTATTCCCCTTGTTTAACACTTAGAGACACGTAGAGTCTTTTCAGGCACTCTTGCGCACTTTACCTAAACATGTTAACAAAGGAATAACAGTTATACTGACGCATCGTGAAGTAATGCGACTAAGTCATCAAATTACTGGGATTAGTAAGCTGAAGTAGACTTACAGTCTACTGACCCAATGATGATGTTATAGTTCTAATGAAATCACACTTATTGTGACTCTTTTTATTACTAAGCTCAGCTCTACAATTTAACCAGAGTACCAAGTTGGTCTTTTGTAGCCTTATAGAACAAAAATCATGAATGTTTTAAGATACAGCATAGAGAACTCATACCAACCTGAAAATCTTTTGCCAGATACTGATAGAACATTGTGTTTGTAGTAGGCAGTATTTAAGAGCACTGCATTTGTTTGTGATTGCCAAATCAAGCTACCATTCTGATTACCTAAGCTCTTACATTTGCCTCCCGCTGACTCTATAATACGTTTGTTTTAATTTGGTTCAACCTATATGTGATGATGTAGATGTGATAGTGTGATTTGAGGGTATTGTTCGAGTTCTGCAGGTCAAAAGCCTGTTTGCTATGCTTCTATACCTCAGATGTGTAGTGTCAGTGCTTGCACCATATAATATGCTCGAACTTTTAGAAGGGTTTAGAAGGGTTGATTAAAACAGTTATATTAATTCACATTCATAAATCGTATATTTCTCTTCTTATCTTCACATATTTATTAAGAAATAATACATAAAAATCTGTCTTTTCATCAATTGCGCGATAATCTTACATCAACAGAGTTCTCTTAGAATTAAAGAAAAAAATATATCTTAAAATATAAGAACGTAATACGAAACAAAACGTTTAACACCTATAAATACTTAATAACTGGAATTATGCACCTTCGTAGCTCACAATATTCAGAATGGACTAACTTTGAGACTAAAATATTATGCTAGGTTTTATATATTTGTCTAAAACACATAACGATAAATGCTTTATATTAAACCTCTACAATGGTAGAACTTGCATTGTGAAACAATTGACAGCGAATGATAAAAAGTAAAATTGTGAGTAGTATCTAGTAAAAAGCGAATTTAGAAATGGCGTCGCCGAAATGTAGGGGAAATTATTTCCCAAAGCTAATCCACGTGACTGTTGCATAAACATATAAAATTCTACATCCATAGAATAGCCATAACTTAGTTATATCAATACATCCAAAATAATCGTTTATTCCTACGGTAGTTATATCGTTGTTCTTTAAGACACAGGTTTTGTACTGACATTATTATAACGAATAAATAAAATATAAATCATTCTTACTGTTAATATTATTATCTGTACTTTCAATAAATATATTAGTTTCTGTGAAATAAAGAAAGTATATAATATTTTATCTAAATCAACGAGATCTATGTCTTAAGCGTTTGCAATAGAGTTTAATTTTCGATGTAACATTTGAATAGTGCAACTTTTAGTCCATAGATGTCGTTGTTACAGATTACCATCTGCTGGTTATTACAATATATGGCTATCTACATAACAATATTACTTATTGAAGAGTTGTTAGTGATGTCTGAAAGGAACTATTTACAGAGAAACAATGTTTTAATTTTATCTTACATCACAGCGTGTGCCTGAGAATCGCAAACTTAAACACTAGAAAATATTAAAAATAAATTGTCAAAATCTTGTAATTTATTTAAAATCTTAAATTAAGAAACTCTTTCTGTCAAACTAATCTTTGGCCTGCAGATCTTTTTTGTCATTTTATTTTAAATTGCACAAATGCGCTTTAACCTTAATATTTTTAAAATTTTAAACTAACACTGAGACGGGAATTTTAAATAACAGTATAAAATTTACTTTAATTACATTTAGAGATGAAACTTATGATAAAACATTAGAGAGATGACATGAATTGAAAGAAACATGAAATTAAGTACATTATCATTTTACGTATATAATACATATGGCAACTCGAAATATGCTTAACATTATTAAAATTAACTGGACACTTATCAAATTAGATTATTATTTATAAATTAATTGGAATGTTCGCATTATCATAACACACTACGTATTACACACACGTATCATACGGTAACAACAATTAAAAATACTTTATCAAAAATTCGTAATGTTTCCTAAGTAAACAACCATCAAAATTTTTGTTCGAAAGTACAAACGTACATCGAGAATAAAATACCAATAAAGTTACTTAAAAAATAATATGGATATACCAACGTACGTACGAGTTAATTGACGGGACAATCCAACCGATCTGTATCCAAGCAATCATATCCAACAAGTAATTGATCCAACATCCACGAGTACAACCATAGAAACTATCTCGATCTGAACATTGAGCCTAGCTTACCTAAATACATTCATATAACTTTTCAAAAACACCTAACTGTGAGACCACCTCCTTTGAACATTATGCTCCAATACACTCGTCACCATTGGCATTGTAAATCTAGAAATACATCGAGACAAAGAAGATTATAATTATAATAGACACTAGTATCATAAGAAAACTAGGAACAACAATTGTTCAAATCATTAAGTAATTACTTTAATTCCATAATCTCTAATATCAAAAGCGCAAGACAATAGTTCAATGTGACGCTGCGTACTGCCGCTGAGCGTCACGTGACGTCATGCAGATGTGACCATCTCGTGACCTCGGAGGTGATCTCTCTTTTCGAACAACCATATTATAACTATTCCTCCTCATTCAGTAATGCCCTTGGAATTAACAATGAGCTAGTGGAAGTATCCATTGATGTCTGAACTCGACAAATCGTTGCATCTATAACATTAACATTATCATCGGCTATCTCCACCGTTGTTGTTCTCACATCAAACACCAGCGCCTGCGGTTCCACCGGCTCTCTAACTTACATGCTATTACTGTATTTCGTATTCTTCTTCAAACTTATCTTCATGGACAAGATTCTACTAATCGTAACCATTGACATATCACTCTTTATCTTACTCTGAGCATCGACTTTCAACAAATTTGTAGCCTAAACATTTCTTAATTTAAACTAAGAATACGTAATATCGCTAAGGTTTTCTGATTTCACTTTCACGAAGTTGGGATTGTCGGTCTTGAAGTCGGGTCCCTTGTGGCCGAACTGGTAGACGAGGCGCGCGGTGGGCACGGACACGAGCACCGCCTGCCGGTAGTGGTACCTCATGGCGCGGCTGAACTTCTCGAACGTCATGTTCTCGTTCTGCTTCATGTGGCCCCACAGCTTCGCCACCTCGTCCGGCTTCACGAACCTGCAACGAAAAACATTCTGTTAGTCTAATTCTATTTAGATATGCTAACCAAATGCGCTCTGAATAATGCATTTCCAACTTTGTTACTGAACACGTGGCCCCATGTTATTGTAAGTCTATATATTTAAACAAATAAACGACTGTGAAACGATGAAGTACACGGTTTTATGGTCTAAATCTTGTTCTGAAGGTTTATTGTACTTTTATGGTTTGTGCATCGTTTGTGTTCTATCTATAAGGCCGCGTAAGTAGGTTGCATCAGTTTCTTCCTTGCAAATGCAATTAATAAATACAGAATAATTACAAGCGTTTATTGTTGTGATTCATTGTCAAAGTTGGATAAGTTCAATATTAATGTTGGGGGTAGTGGGGAGCACTCTCTTTGTAGTGACTGCACATCTTTGGAAGTGTGCCGTCAAGGTTTGAAGACAGGCAGCCTCTGACAGTAGGTACGTGACCCACATTTAAGGAGCTCAACGATTTTTGGACGCTCTGATTCTACTAAGAGACAGATAAAGGATTTTATTTTTAAATTATTTTTCTTAGACTATTGACTAGTACCTAGTTATATAACATCGATGAATAAACAATTATAATCAAGTCAAGTTCAACTGGAAACGATAATAACACATCTTGTCATATAATTTAATGCTCATTAAATGAATTCTCAGCCTTTATTGGTTAGACTTATACAGTTGTTGTAGCATAAAAATATGTGTATAAGCAACCGTGTCAAGTTCTGATGCAAAGTGTCCAGATAATTGTGTGCAGAGTCAAGGATATCTTGTTGCAGTCATTATCGGCATAGTTAGCAAACGTGACGAGGAGGCCGGCGCGCGGCGAGCGGACAATACACACGCCGCCGATGTGGGATCCAATATAAATACACCGGCGATTGATCTATTGAGGCGATGCAGCCGCGATGCGCCCGACCGGCGGCCATACCTCGTCAGCAGCGAGCGGCTAATGCGCTCGCCTATTTATTTTAATGGTTATAATAATTTGTTTACCAATCATTTTATTAGCTTTTGATCCTACTCGAATTACGAGCATGATAAATGAAAACTTACAAGTATATTGGTTTATTGATATGAACACTTATCAACATTGATACTGATTTGCTAAGGCGTATATTTAGTTTCCTAGGAAACTCCGCTTTTCCTCCTAGTTCATCGACTCCCGTAATGAGTTAGATAAACGAAATAGGTTTATTTATAACTTTCCTTCAGCGTTTAGTAACGTTTAACATTGAGAGTCTAGGTCGAATGCAAATTATTGAACGATTCGATATCGCAAAGGGAATTACGTGTTAGCGACTATTTTATAGTTCTCCATAAAACTGTTGGAAGACAGCCGTGGCATTGGCGTGGCGTGTCCGAAGCCGTTTTTTCTTCGACTCATCTGTTATAATTGCGTTTTTTCTCTTGAACAGTGGGCTGTCATTGGGTCACAATGCCACATCCTGATCGATTGCCACACCGAACCTCAGCTGATAATAACTGCGCGTTGGTTTCGCTTCCGACATTGTTGTTTGAAGTTTATTGGCTAATTTACTATTCTTGTATCTAATCTTAGGTTTCTTCTTTTTTATCATTGTTCTTCGCTATTGATAAATATTGTTCGTTGCTGTCGATAACATTATTACGACGTTATTACGACGATGGCACGAAAATAGAGAACGACGCAAATGTTCTATGTTTGAAATTTCAACATCCCGAAAATATTACTTCTTTTTTCTAACAATAGTTTGTACTTTGCTATTATAGGTATAGCTCGGTAGTGTTCTAACACCGTGCCTATCGTCTTCCCCGGCACAACAGGAAATGCAGGTGCATAATAATTATGAACACTTAATGGTATCAATTTGTCTGACATGTTGCTCTGTTGGATAATAATGATTATGTTTTGAGCAGCCACTGTTGTTGGGCGATTACGAGAACCAGTTTCAAGAACTTTGATATAAACAAACACATTAGAAGGTTTACTTCGAATAGGTATAGTATGACTTCGGCCAGTAGGTCATGTTGGTTTTGAACAATAGGATGTGTTCTGTGTCGTTTGAAACCAACAAGTGTATTATATCATTAACCTTGTATAAGTGTGGTATGAACTATAAAAAATGTGATTCATACGAATTTGGATGCTCGTTGCGTACGAACGAGGCCGGCTGGCGGCCTTGTGTTGTATCGCTGCATCAGTTGGGCCAAGGATCGAGTGTGACCCTACGTGACACGCATCGAGACCAAACGCACGGTGAAAATACGCAGAGGACGACTCCAATTATGTTACTGAATTACTGATAAATGTAGTTAGTGAGGAGATCCACGCGCAAGGGGTGGCTGCTACAGAATTTGATGATACTTTAATTTCTCTGGGTTCTGTCCAAATAATCGTTTTTGATGTCCCATTTACAAGAATCAAATAAAATGTCGATATTAAGTACGTCATAATGTGTTTTAAAGTAGTAGCGTCCGCAGCAAAATCTCTTCTCAGAATGTATGTATTTAAAATCAAAACAGGACCCAAAATTTGGTTAATTTACAAGTCATTTGGTCTTGAATGACGCACAATCTCACACATATACAAACACGTAAACAGTAACCAGTTTGGACCCCCCCCCCCCCCCCTTCGCGAAGATCCCCCGCAAGTCAACTTGCAAAACGTGCCTCTGACTTTCGTAAACAAGTTTCGAAGAGACCTCTTTTGGTTTTTTATGTATTTTTTTGGCAAATGTTATCTGATGGTGCTCGTCCTTTGTTGCTGTATATGCAAATTAGGGGTTATGTATGATGCGCCGGTACGCTTGTACCTGCCATGATTCTAAGTGAACAAACACTTCAGCTTTGTGACCTAATCATTTAACTTGAGTATTAATTTATTTATGGTCATCAAGAGAGCAAAAGCTTGAGACACAATAAAAGGTGATGACAATTACTTCAATGTTTTAGGTAAATTATTTCGCAGAAAGCCCAATCCGAAGTTACCTTTCACTATCTTTACCATTTTGCAACCACAGCAACAATATATTATTTTCTTGTAAAACGGACGCGGTCATAAAATCTCTCAAGTTTACCTTGGCCTTACGTTTTACAACAACAGCCCTATTCTCAGAAATAGGTTTATAGTTATCTGCATTTAATATTGTGTGGGCTTCTTGTCCAAAGGTTAATTTCAACTGTTTTAAAACAAGTTAGCATAATTTCTTCTGTTTTGTATCGGACGTTGACAGAGAGAGGCCTTGGCTGAATTTGCAGTGGAGTGATACAGTCATACATGTTTTAAATGCAAATATATGCGTTCATAGTGTACTACCTGTGAATTTGTGTCTTTGTAACATCTGTAGGGGCAGACCCGCGGGGACGAACCGATCTCAATGCTACACAGCTTCATTTGCACACCGTACATGATTCTTGGATATCGTTTTGTTTGTAATCATATGATTGGTGGGTCACATTGCAGTTAATTGTGGTTTTAAATTGTTTATTATTTTATTTTCTCAGAAGAATAATCAAGTCTTTTAGCATATGGTAGCAGGCATAAGGCATGTTCTAATTTGGCCTTTCCAGTTGCTAGCCATTTTTCCCGACTCTGCGATTTACAAGTAGTAAACTCGTTTAGACGAGCTATCGACGCCGCTCGTGTTCGTAGCAACAGTTTCAGCCGTTTACTGCTTTTTTTTTTCAAAAACAAACCAAACCAGTTTTTATGGAACCGGTTTAGCATTCTGTTTTGCGCACTTGTAAATAAATAAGCGATTCTGATGAGATTTATGGTTTAATATTTTGTATTAAATTTTATAGTTGTTGAATCCTATTTGGGTTTTTTTTGTATTAATTTACCTGTTTCGTCGTTATACGTTATGTCATGATATGTTACGTAGATAATAATCGTAATCCCTTATCATTACCCAAACTTTTTATTTTTACATTTTTTATGTATTTTCCTCTTACGATAGGGCGTTTTTTTAGATAGGAAACTTCGTGTCGGTTAGCAACATAGTGCTGTTACTACGACACTGAATACACCTTTATTACGAAAGTAGTAAGGTTCATATTCGGTTTGTCGTTATGAGGTCCCTACAGTGGGCTAGTTAGTGGTTCCTATTATTGTATATTGCGTTATAAGCTTGCGGTGTACAATTATTACTATTAATTGTTATTATTGTGGTGATCTTGAAACACGTCACGTCAATAACGTTTGTGGCTTTGAGAAATATTGATACAACTCATCCTAATAAGCTGAGAACAAAATCTTATAGCATTCTAGTGAGACTGGTTAAATTAGCTGTTTTCAATTAAAAAATTAAGGAAAAAATAGTACGACAGATGTTGTCTATGTATTACATAGTTTTATTAGAAGAAAAAAAAACAAGAAATTGAATATGTATTCCTTGAAAAAAAAAATACAAACAGACTATAGTAATTTAATTCCTCAAAGAAAACAAATGCACATCTACAAATCCAGTCTTTAAAAGAAGGTTACTGTTATGTACTTTTTAGAACGGTCTAGCTGACCAAAAAGTTTTTAAGCCTGGGACTCTATGTTACTAGTATTATTTTATCAAAGTGAATTGTGAAAGTTAAATCCATGGTTATAGGTGGCTGGAGGGGGCATGGGTCGCCAACTCGTGGTGATACCAATCCTTATCAGTACTCTTAACGACTTGAATCATTAGGGTTATCGAATAAATGTTTCGGGAATTCTGGTCAGCGTGTTATCGAAATAAATATTATAAGTAACTCGTAATGAATACGTAACGCGTTACGAATCGGTAATTCTAAGGTCGGTTTAATAAAGTTCAAAGATTCAAAATTAAATGACTAATGCCATTCGCGCAATTTTTAACTTAAGATAATTAAACGGGGTTACGAAAATATTGCATTTTCTTCAGTTTTCAATTAATAAAGTTTTGTAATGTTTTTTTTTTATTTCCCTATAGACATTTTTATGAAAGAAGGAAAAAAGAGTCTCTGT